>JAIUJO010000047.1:1281721-1881721 GCA_023846275.1 Vanilla planifolia
AACAATCAGATGAAGAACAAGAAGAAGAATCAAAAGAAGAAGAAGAAGAAGAAAAGGAAGAAGAAAAAGAAGAAGAACAACCAGAAGAAGTAGTAGTTGAATTAAAATAATTAAATGAAGAAGAAGAAGAAGTAGAGGGGAAAGAAGAAGAAGAAGAAGAAGGAGGAGAAGAACAAGAAGTAGAAGAAGAAGAAGGGGAAGAAGAAGAAGAGGAATAAAAGGAAGAAGAAGGAAGAAAAGAAGAAGAAGAAGCAGAAGAAGAAGAACAAGAAGAAGGGGAAGAAGGAGAAGGAGAAGAAGAATGAGAAGAAAAGGTGGATGAAGAAGTGGAAAAAGTAGAAGAAGAAGAAGATGTTGATGAAGAAGAAGAAGAAGAAGAAGTAGTAGTAGAAGAAGAAGAAGAAGAAGAAGAAGAAGTAGAAGAATAAGAAGTAGGAGAAGTAGCAGTAGTAGAAGAAGAAGAAGAAGAAGAAGAAGAAGAAGAAGAAGAAAAAGAAGAAGAAGATGAAGAAGAAGAAGAAGAAGTGGAAGAATAAGATGAACATGTAGAAGATGAAGAAGAAGTAGAAGTAGAAGAAGAAGAAGGAGAAGAATAAGAAGAAGAAGAAGAAAAAGAAGATGTAGGAGGAGAAGAAGAAGAAGAAGATGAAGAAGATAAAAAAGAAGCAGAAGATGGAGGAGAAGAAGAAGATGAAAAAGATGTAGAAGAAGAATAAGAGGAAGGGCAAGAAGAAGAAAGAAGAAGAAATGGAAGAAGACGAAGCAGAAGAAGAAGAAGAAGAAGAAGAAGAAGAACATAAAGAAGAAGAAAATGATTAAGAAGAAGAAGAAGAAGAAATGGAGAAGTAGAAGAAGAACTAGAAGAAGACAAAGAAGAAGCAGAAGAAGAAGAACAAGAAGAAGAAAGAGAAGAACATCAATCATCAAATAAGTTATGAATTAAAATATCATAGAATATGCCAAAACCAAAAAAAATATAATTTTTAAAAATTTAAAAATGAATATATAATTTGAAAGAGCCCATCAAGATGAATTACTTCAAGCTAGAGTAAATTAATAAAAATAAATAAGAATAAATTTTATTTTAATTTTAAGAAAATATATTTTAAATATTAAATGAGATAAATTGATCCAATAAACTTTTATTAAGTAAAACAGATTTAAAGGTCATACTAGAGGAGAATTAGAATTCCATAATAAGGTAATAAAATTAAAGAAAAGCATTTGAAGAAATGAGATAAATCTTACAAGAAAGTTGCATTCTAAGAAACTAATGAGATCAAGGGTGACATTCTAGTTTGTAAAATGTGTTTTTAATCATAATTTATCATAAACATAAAAATAGTAAAAATAAAAATATTTACAAAATTATAAAGATAAATTTTTTAATTGATAGAGCTCCTTTAGAGAAGTCCGACTTTGTTCATTTCATCTTGATGAAACCTCGTTTAAAATTACCTTAAGTTAACGAAATAAAAAACTATAAATAATAATATATTACTATTTTAATATATTTAAATATTTTTAAAGTTGAAACATGTAAATTGAAGTACTATGATATAACAAATTTAAAGATATGAGTAGGTCAAATGCTTAGAGAATAGTAGTTACATAGTAATATAACAAAATTAAGGAAAAAACTTTCAAAAAACAAGTTTAGCTATACCAAAAAATTCTATTCCAAAGTACTAAAGAGTTTAAAGTTAAAATTATGAATCAACAAATCAAATACTAATAAAAATATCTTTTTAAGTATTAAGGTGGCTAAAAGAATTAATAATTAAAAATTTTAAAATTAATATTTAATTTGATGGAGCACATCGATAAAAGTTCAATGAATTTTTTTCATTTTTATTAGGCCTTATTGGGAATTAATTTGAATTACCCTAGTAAATAAACCAAAATAATGATAAACTATTATCTTAATATTAAATATATATATATATATTAAAAATAAAATGATATTATTTGAATCTATATAATTTAATAAAATAAAAATGATATAAAAATCACATGAGTGGAGATTTAGAGTACATAGCAATATAACCAAGCTATAGAAAACTTTAAAGAAAGGACATAAAATTGTATAGAAAATTGTAAGCTCCAATGTGCAGAAATCAAAGATAGTAAAATACTAAAACTTATAGTAATGTTCAACTATTTGAGGAAACCTCTTTAAGATGAGTCCAATGACATTTTTTTTGCCTTATCGGATCTTATTTGAAAGTTTTGCTAGCAACAAAAGAAAATAAGCATAAATAATTAAAAATTATTAGTTTAAAATTAAGTAAATTAATACAAAAGTTGAAAAGAGATAAGTTGAATTAAAATAATATAAGAAAATAAAGGCATAGCAAAGGTCTAAAAGAAGATTTAGAGTTACAAAATAATATAACAAAATAAAAGAAAAACCATTTAAAAAATAAGATACATTGTACTAGAAGTTTGCATTCCAAGAAACTAAAAACATAATTTGCAACATCCTTGATTACCAAATCAACTATAAATAAAAAAAAAACTTATAATACATGATAAAATTTTATAGAATTAAAGATTTAAAAATAGAATAATGAATATTTAACTTGCTAGCACTTGTCGAGACAAATTCAATAATGTTTGTTCTATCTCCTTTCGACCTTTTTTTGAATTACTACTAATTAATACATTAAATATAAATAAATAATAAAAACTTATCATTTTAATGTTAAGAAAATATTTATAAAAGTTTGAAATTGATAAATTGAAATAATGTAAAATAACAAAACAAAAAAGTAATAAAGGTAAAAAAGAAAAGATTTTGAGTTGCATTGTAATATAACTAAATTAAAGTTAAATATTTCAAGAAAATGGATATTGTGTGGGAAGCATCATTCCAGGATACTAAGATCGAGAATAATATCCTTGATCATTAAATTTGTGTAGATTAGGCATAAATTTAAAAATATAGAATTAATTTCTTAGTTGGTTAGATCTCATGAAGATGAGTCTAATAATATTTTTGTCTTAACCAAATCACCTTTATGATTACTATAAATTAGAAAAGTAAATAAACATAAATAAAAACAAATTATTATATTACAATTAAGTAAATATATATTAAAGCTAGTGGAGATTTTGAGTTAAATAATAATATAACTAAATCAAAGTACAATATTTTAAAAAAATTGATAAATTGTATTGATAACTTGTATTGCTTGACACTAAATACTTCAAGTGTAACATCATCGATTGTTAAATTAGGTACAAATAAAAATATCGCATTAAAAGTGTAAAAAAATGGAAAATAAAAATATTCAAAATTATAAAAAAATTTAATTCAATAATGCTCATTGAGGCAAGTGCAACAACATATGTCTCATCTCTATTAGACCTTTTTTTAAGAATTATAATAAATTATTAAAGACAATAAGAATAAATAACAAAAAATTATTTTTTTAAATGCTAAGAAAATAAATAGCTAAGTAGAAATGAGGTGATTAGCAACATTACAAAAACAAATTAAAATGTTATAAAGGCCAAATAAGAGGAGAATTAGAGTTGATAGAAATATAACTAATCAAAGACAAAAATTTAAAGAAATAAATAAATTGTATGCAAAATTAGCATCCCAAGATAGAAAGTTGCTGGAGGGAGATCTCCTTGGCAGTCAAATCAACTACAAATTGAGATGATTAGTAAAGCATCTTAATACCATGGAAAATTAAATATCTAAAAAAATAAATATTAATATTTAATTACTTATTACTCTTTTAGATGAGTTAAATGATATTTATTTTGCTCTATCTGATCTTGATTGGAATCACTACTAATTGCTAATTTAAATAAGAGCAAATAGTAAAACAATTACTTAAAAATTAGATATTATGTATTAATGCCAAAATGTGATAAACTAAAGTGTTAAATATAAAAAATGAAAGTAATGTGAGGATCACATGAGATAAAACCTAAAGTTTCATAGTTCTATAACTAAAAAAAAATAAAAAAAAATTAAAAATATGAGAAAACATTTATAAGAATATTCCATTCCATGATAATAAGATGATTGAGTGAAACATCCTGGATTATCAAATTAAGTGCCAATCAAAATATCTATAAAAAAATTAAACAACTAGACATTAACATAATTAAAAAAATTAAAAAGAATATTTGATTAGATAAAGCCTATTGAGATGACTTTAAAGATGTTATTTTATCTTAATTAGAACTCATTTGGAATTACTCTTATTTATCAAAAAATAATCATAAATAATAATAAATTATTATTTTAAGAATAAGTAAATAAATATTAAATATTAAATTAAAAAACTATAAGTAAATTAATTAACTAAATCAAAGCAATATTATTATCTCACAAGAGGAGGTTTAGAGTTACATAATAGTATAATCAAATGAAAAAAATGAAGAGATAAGATAAATTGAAAATGTTGCATTCGAAGACATTAAGAAAATCAAGGGCAACATCCTCAATAGTTAAATTTGGTACATATTGGAGAGACTTGTAAAATATGCCAAAATCTTATAAAATAAAATATTTAAGATTATAAAGTTGAGATATAAACTTGATTGATCTCATCAAGATGAGTTTGGAATTATTATGAACATCCAAAATAAATTGGCAAAAAGAATAATAAATTATTATTATGACATTGAAAAAATATTTATTTAGTTTTAAATGAAATAAATTGAGGGAAATTATTCCAACCAAATCAATTTGAAATAAAGGACACACCATATGAGATTTAGATTTACAAAACAATTTAACCAAATCAAAGTAAGCAATTTGAAAATTAGAGAAATTGAACACGAAAATTGCTTTCCATGATACTAAGGTGATCAATTTGAACGTCATTGATCATCAAATTAGGAATGAATTACAATATATCATAAAATGAGATAAAATTAAAGAAATAATTTTTAAAAATTTTTGAATGAATGTCTAATTGGACAAAGCTAATCATAAAGAGTTGAATTGTATTTATTTCTTCTCCATCAAATCTCATTTGAAATTAGTACAGTTTATTAAATTTAATTTACATAAATAAGAACAGATTAATAATTTAATATTAAAGAAATAAATATATTAATATTTAAATGAGATACATTGAAGCAATATAACATAACAATATAGAAGAAATAAAAAGGTAACATTAGGGAAGAATTATAGTTTCACAGTAATGTTAATAATTGAAAGGTAAAATCATTGAATTAATGAGAAAAATTGTACATTAAAGTTAAATTCTAAGGTAATAAACAGATCAAGTATGCCATCATTATCATAATGTTAGGTGCTTATCAAAAGTTCATATAAAACTTGCAAAAATTTGGAAAATAAAATATTGAAAAAATATAATATTTAGTTAAATAGTGTTCCTCAAGAAGAGTTCAACATCAATTAGACTATCACAATTAGAGTCATTGATAATTACTTCAAATTAATATAATAAATAAGTATAAATAACAATTTATTATTTTAATATCAAGCATACTTGTAATAAAGTTGTAATGATACAAATTGTAGTAGTAAAATATAACCAAATGAAAGACATGTAAAGGTCATAAAAAGAGAATAATTAAGGTTGGTTAGTAATATAAGCAAATCAAATTGAAACATTTAGAAAACTTGGGAAAATTTTACATGAAAAGTTTCATCCAAGATACTAAGTAGTTGCAACGTAATAATCTCAATCATAAAATCGAGTACAAAATGAAATATCTTATAAAGCATTTAAAAATAATAGAAAAGAAAAGACATTAAAATATAAAATTAAAAATTTAATTTGATAGAGTTTAATGAGAAGTATTTAATGACATTTGCTTTATCTCAATCTTTTTTTATTAAAATTATTGAGAATTGCAAAATAAATAAACATAAATAAAAATATATGAAGTAGATGTATATTAATTATTAAATGATATAAATAATGCAATATAATAAGATGAAATTAAAGTGTTACAAACATCATAAGAGAGTTACATAGGAGTACAACCTAATCAAGGGAAACATTTGAAGAAATTAGACAAATTATACAAGAAAGCAAAATGCTAAGGTACTAAGGAGTGTGAGTATAACATTATCAATCATCAAATTTGGTAAGAAATATAATGCTTAGTAAAGCAAGTGAAATGATAGAAAATTAAACATTTAAAAACATACAAATAAATATTTATTTATATAAAACTCATCAAGACAAGTGTAATGACTTTTTCATCATGATCAAACCTCATCTAGAATTACTTCAAATTACATGATAAATAATCATAAATATCACAAATTATCATTCTAATTTTAAGTACATAGATTTTATATCTTAAATAAGATTTTTTGATGTAATATAATTCAACCAAATGAATGTGATATAAATGTTACATGAGTCAAGTTTTAGAGTTGTATAACAATATAATGAAATCAAAAAGAAAGTTTTGAAGGAATGAAATAAAGAGGGGAATGCCCATATATAGGAAAGATTTTATAGTACTTTCATGAAGGTTGATGATATGTAAGCCCTCCAAAGTACTATTGGCTCTCTTCTTTCTTACATAGGCTTGGACCACTATTTATTACTTATAAAGTTAAAAAATTGCTAATGGACAAAATTAATAAAAGAACATAGTTTGAAAACATCTAGTCATTCTTTCCACAATCAACTATTGTGGTATATGTAGCTTGGAAAACGATGGTTAGAGAAAAACTCTATGGATGACTTGTCCACGAAATTTATTAGAGCCTTGTTAGCTTCAAAGAAATGTAGTGTAGTTGAACTTCATAATATCTTTAGTATGCCTTGTTTGTTGGAATAGGAAATAAGAAGCTTCAACTTAAGGAATCTACAAATAGAAAAAATAAGCTTTAGCATTAGCTTTTAGCATAGTGTATTGCTTCCCATCACAATGTTGTGATTTTGGAAGATGCATGGTGGTGGTAATGTGCTAAGCTTTAGTGGGCCACCCTTGGAAATTGAAACATATATTTATTTATGTAGTAGCTACTTTTAAGTCAAGAAGCAATTATATCCACCAACGTAAAAATGATAATGGGGGATTTAGTGACCACCCCAGCTGAGATTAAAGATATACTCATGCCATGTTTTAGTAAGAAGCGGTGTAGCCATCAGAAATATGAGCCCGCCCCCCATTTTCCAATGTTCAACAACTATCAATAGTTATCAAGTTGCCACACTTAAGGTTCTAACTAGTAATGATAAAATTAGAAATGCCACGACGCCTATCAAAATGAAATAAATCACCAGGTGTTGATGGCATCTTTGGTAGGTTTGTACATGGTTATTAGAACATTACTAGATGGATGTTGGCACAATTGTGAAACAATTCTTTAAGGATAGTTTTATGCACAAAGGGTGGAACAATATGATGGGAATTCTTATTCCTAATGTTCAAGGTGCTTCTAAACGTAAACATTTTAGGCCAATTGTTGATTTAAAGTGATTTATAGAATAGTGGCAAACATTTTTGTGGCTGGACTAGAGTTCATGCTTTTAGATATATTTGTCATGAAATAAGTTGCTTTTACTTTGTCATGTTATATCTGATAATATATACTTAGGTCAAGTGTTTTTTCATAGAAAATCTAGAGTATTGTTTTGAATGGGGTTCGAGCACATGCATAGGGAGATGATAGAGAGAAAATTATAAATTCATTAAGTTATTTAATTGAAATATCTAGCATACCAATTGAAATATCTAAGCATTCAATTGAATACTATGTCTCAAGATAGATGATTAAGTCTTTTCAAAGGTCAACCACATTGTCATTTTCAACTTGGCATTAGTTGTTATTCCTAATGTTATTTAATTGTAAGCAACAATATTGTAGAGTTGGAGAAATTGATGTGTCATCACCAATGGAGCACTTGAAATGTTAACAACATAATACATTACATCTGTTGGGAATGAATAATTCTTATTGATGAACAATACTTCTTATATGCCATGTTTTTTTTCTCATGCATTTAAGTTATTTAATATTGCAACCCCTTGGATAATAAATAATAAAGTTTGCAAGGATTACTTTTGGTAATTTTGTTTTATTCTCTTTCAATAATTAGCTTGACAACCTACTTATCACTTCGTATAGAGATGGCTATAGAGCATGGTGCATGTGATCATAATAAGATACAAAACTTTTTTCACCTAATTTGGTACTTTGATTTGCATTTCTTATGGGCCAAATCAACAACACTGATGTGTTATGCTTGTAGCTAAGTAAATATATAGTGCTAGATTCAAATACCATCTACTACAACATGTATGCATATCAAAGTCTACTTGAAAGAAGGATGTGTGGGGTTGTAAAGTGAAGGTGTAGCCATAATTTAACATATTCTTATGGAGATTAGTGTTAAATCTAATTCCTACACTTTCCTTCCTTCATGCAAGAGGGACTTAGACAAAAATGCATTATCTATCAGGCTATTGTGTGACTAAAGATGTGCAACATTATTTGTGGTAGTGCCATAGTTCAAAAGAATTCTTGTGCAATAATTTCATAATTAAGAATTTTAGGCTTGGTGTGGTGAACTACAAGCATGTTATTTCATCAATTGAGCTTGCTAGTTCGATGCTTATGAATGTCTAGGTGGATACTACATCTTGTATAGTCAATTCCACTATTTTTACTTTATTTAATCTTTGGCTCAACAAAATGTTTTATGCACATGTAGAACACGATCTTTATACAACTACACTCCAAAGAAATATTTGATTTTCTATTGCCACTTATTTCAACTCTCCTATCCTATCTAGTAGAAGCTTCAATAACAATGATGGGTTTCTTGTTGCCTCTTATTGGACTTATCCTCCAACGAGATAGGGTGAACTCAATTATAATGTAGCTACGTAAGAATATCTCAATTTTAGAATTAGTATTACTGTTAGGGATGATGTCGATAGACCTATTACTATTGCAAGAAGAACTTGGATTTCATATTCAATTTTGGCCACGAAAACTATTGTTATTCTTGAAGCATTGGAACTTCTAAGAATGCGTCTTCCGATTGTCTATGGAGTGGTGATCAAATTAGACTCTACTACAACAATTCTAATAGTGAACCAACTATGATGACAAATAGATGTAACTGTCATAGTAGTTTTGCATATATTAGAGTATAGAATCCTTCAAACTATCCCACATAAAGTGCTAACGAAGTTATGGCATGAATTGGGTGAATCATCATGCACTTCTATATGAGTTTGTTTGGGATTGAGGAGTGCCTTTTCTAAATCAGTTTCAATTTTTAATTTTTATTAATTTTACGCATGAAACCCCTTGATAAGGATTTGATGTAAGCTTTGGCCATTTCTTTATCAAAAAACAAAAAGATTTTTGGAACCCAAAGACTTTGACAGAGTTGTCGATAGCATTAGTGAAATATAGAGAATCAGAAGGTGAGGTACGACCAAGTAGATGATCTTGTTAGTGTTAGAAGGCATTTGTAAGGAAGTGTTAAAACTAAGTGGTATGGGAGAAACATTGGAGAACTCTCATTCTGGATGGAGTTGGCATCTCATTGGAAGACATGTTTGTTTAATTTATGTGTTTACATTATGCTTTCGATGATGTCAAAATGGACCAAGAATTAGAAATTTTGTAATTTTACTTTGAGGTGTGGTGGCTGCAATAAGAATAAAATCTCACAAGTCTTTAAAAAGAGCAAAGAGTAGTTCTAAGCAATTATCTCCTCTTCTATCAATTGCCAAAGATGTTCTAAATACAGGTGGTGATACTTCAGAGGCAAATAGCCCAAATCAAAATTATCATGATTCTAAGATTGTCAACATGGTCTGGCCTCTAGTGAAAATTAGTGGTGGAAATTAATGTAGTATTGGGAAGATAGATCCATCAAGGGAAAGTTCACAATTTGATGAGGCTTGTTATGATGAGGATACCTCACAAAACAATTGGGACGCATCCACAGGATTGTGTGGTGCATTTCTTTTTGAATTTCATAGGGAAATTGAACATTATAGGACACAAAAAAATGTTATTAAACCAAATAGTGAATTGGGATTATATGAACAAATTGAATCACCTATTCAACTATAGGTGATGCCTCATTGTCTTAACTTTGTTGATGGGGGTGATCTGTGTCTCTACACAAAAGATACATGTGGAAATGCTGAAGTGACCATAGAAGGAAATAGTCAAAATGGCAAACATGAATCTCTTAACCTTTTTAAGGTCTATTTCCATGGGTGCTTATTAGAGAAAGAATGAGCATTAGTAATTCAACATTGATGGGAAGTCACTCTATTAGTTACTTAGAGTGACAAAACAATTAAGTTGTTAAGATGTTAGCTCCAAAGGATATGTTATTCATGATTAATGATAAAAAATATCAGTCAAACAATGCACATGAATAAGCAATTCACATTCAGCTTTTCAACACTGTGTGCAGATGGTGTGATGGTCATTTGCTCCTTTAATGGATAACTAGAATACAACACAACTGCAGCTATTTAAAAGGATTTTGAGTTCTAAACTTCTCCATTGGAGGTTTTTTTACTTTGACTCAGTTGCAAATAAAGATCATGTTTGGTTGGGAGGACTACGACAGGTTTGCTGGCCTTGCATCATGGTAAACATGTGGGCACTTGAATTTAAACTTAGTAATTTATTGATTTTGTGAATTTTGATCTAGATTGAGTTTTGAGAGCTTGCCATTGTGTACCTAGAGAGAATATTTTACACATTGCCGAAGTTGTAGTGGGTCCTCTCTATATTGACAACTAGACAATGGTATGTAGAGGTCATTCTTTGCCATTGTGTGCTTTAGAATGGACCTTTCCAAATAGCTTAGAGTGGGAATGTGGACTAACAGATCGTTGGGACAATCGTTTTAGTGGATTGATTATGAAGGATTGCCTATTATTTACTTCATGTGTGGCAAGATGGGACTTTCTTTGGGATTATGTACATAAGTTGAACTTGTACACACTTTGTGCTAGTTAAGCACCGTTATCGTCTGATTGTAGGACCTAATTAGGATAAAAAGGGTGAAGTAGTTTCGATGTAGATTATTACAAAGGAGCTTGATGAGGAAAGACAAGGACTAAGACTTTGGATGGTACTCCAACTAAGGAAAATCATGCTTATTATTACTTCATAAGAATAGTAGACTATAATAAGTAAAGATATTAGCTGGTAGAAGATAAGAAAGCAATTCAAATATGAGATATGATGTAAGTAATGCAAAGGGGAATGTCTCACACCATGCAAGGGAGGGTTAAAATGGTTACACTCATAGCTAAATGAGTACCACAGCAAAAACGTT
This sequence comes from Vanilla planifolia, assembly GCA_023846275.1. Taxonomy (NCBI): domain Eukaryota; kingdom Viridiplantae; phylum Streptophyta; class Magnoliopsida; order Asparagales; family Orchidaceae; genus Vanilla; species Vanilla planifolia. The sequence continues at coordinate 1,293,010 of JAIUJO010000047.1, forward strand.
AGGGAGTGGGCCATACTATTACTAATAAAAAGATACATCCAAGTAATGGAGAAGTGGTGAAATGCCTTATCGATTCTACACATACTCAATTACAGAATTTGTTGCAACAGGATGAGCTCTCACAAAATTCAAATTCTATAATGAAGTGGTCATGCTAGGAGCTCATGAAAAGGGAAAGGTCATTGTGGAATGATTTTAGTTAAGTTTATGAAAACATAAATGAATAAAGGGAGGGGAAAACCCTAGGTAGCTTGGAAAATAAAAAAACAAAAAAGGGGAGCCAAGAGAGGTGAACAAAGGAACAAGCAACGCATTAAGCTGTGGCTTGACTTCTCCAAGAAATTCAATGGATGACTATTTTGTTATGATGTTATTTGGAATAATTGGAAAGCAAATTTTGGATTGCTTATGGACCTTTGTTGATGTGGATAAAGAACTATGATTGGGATAGGAAGGGGGAAAGATGTTGATTTTCTTACTTAGTTTATGTTAGTTGCATGAAGCTTACATGTCACAAAATCTGGATATATTTGACAACTTGTTTTGGACCTATATTGTTGGTTGAGAATCAAGCTAAGCTAGTGCTTGGCTAGAGCTGTGAGGAAGGGGGAAGCATGATTGACTTTATAATGGTTGTAATTATCAATAGCTTTGCCAATTTCTCCTTCATTGAAAAAGAGGCATATTTTAGAGAAGTAATAGGGAGTCCAATATTTGAGATGGCATTCTTTGGAGGAATGATTAACAATCTATATGCCACTAGGAATTTTAAGAAAAAATTCTTACATGCATTAAGCGCCTCAAATTACTACATTTTGGAATAATTATTACATAATGAAGGAGTTTATCTCCAACGGTAAATTACAACTAGAGTGTATTGGAAATTATGATTTGCTAGCTTTGAGAAAGAGACTTATTGGGTGGATCTATATGAACTTTGCCAAAATTTTTTTTGGGGGTGAGATCTCCTCAATCAATCTAGTCTCATGGCTATCTAAGTGAGGTAAAAGTATATGTTGATAAAAAGAATACATCTTTGGGGGCTGCAGTCTTGGATTGGCCCCTAAACATTAACTTTTAAATGAAATGGTGATACAACAATCATCCTACTATGATCAAAACTATAGCATTTGTATGGACAATGGGGGAGGGGGAGCTTTTTAAAGTACACTAAATTTCTTGTTAGAAAGATGTTTCTTTGTGTGTGTCGTTCCTGTAGGGTGAATAGATCAAGTAATTTGTGCCTTTGATTTCTCAACTTTAGCACTTGAGAACCTCAATTAAGGAATGTATGAATCAATGATTCTAGAATTTGCTATTGGAGGTCTACAAATAATTTTGTCAAAGGTCGTGAGGATGGTAGATCAAGTTGCAGTTAGAACTACGTGAGAGGTGAGCATAGTCTATTTCTTATACGCATAAAGTTCAAGATATATTATTGGCTATGTGTCACGATTGTTGTTATGTTGAAAATCCTCAACTGTCCCATTTGGATTCTTAGTTATGCAAGGTGGGAAGTAATGTTTTTTAAATGTTGTACATGGTTAAGCACTCATATTTAACTCTAGTTTTAGCATGAATTTGGAATGCTTTGAAATAAGATTCTTCGTTGAGTGTGGTTATGAATATATAGAAATTGATGCTACACAATCAATTTCAAAGCTAAAAATTCATTGAAAAACAAAAAGGGAAGATTGGGCACTATAGTATGTCTTGTAAGTGTAATGTAAATGTAAAGCAAGTCTAGAAGTAGCATTATTGGACTATGATTGTAGGTGGCTACTAAATCAAATGGTTTTTAATGCACTACTTGATGACTTGTTGGTGGGATGAGTTATCAATTATTTTTGTTATACCATGGGAATTCTTATTTTCAACTATATTATCATTTTTTTGACTATGAACTTCTAGAACATCCTTTGGGATGTCTTGTTGTTTCCAAACCATGTGAGAAATTTCATGAATTGGCTTAGTTGTACACATGGCATTGGAATTTTTAAACTTATAAAATGTAAATTTGACATAGATAGGAAGCAGAGTAATATGATTCCTTGTTACACCCTTGTATTTGATGAGTCAAGCATAAATATTTATCTCATATGGGCTTGCTTTAAGTGAAATTGTTAATATTCAATTAAGTCAAGCCGTAAATTTTAAATGTCGAAAATAGTGGCCTTCAAGGCTCTTGGTGTCATGACTAGTTTCAAAGAAATTGAAGATATACACTAAAATTTTTATACTTGAATTTCTCTTTATTTTTCTTAAATTTGATATATCTAAATTTTGAGATCATGTCGCACACTAGTAGTATTAATATTTGAAAATGTTAAATGTTTAATAATTGTTAAATTATGATTTTTGGGCCAAGCATTATTGATGAAAGTATAGACATTGGTATTTGATTTTTTAAAATTATTTAATAATTTTTTTATGAATTTCTTTTCATAGTCACTTAGGACACTTGTAATACTATCATAATATAAACTTATTTTTATACAATTATATTCAAAATTTTGGCACAAAAATTCTCACAATATATTATAAATCCACTTGAGTATCAGGATTTTTCACTGTAGCATTGGGCGGGTCGACCTGACCCAATTGCAGGCTTATTTAGGCTTTAGGGATTTGAAAAAATAAAATAAAAATTATTCGATAGACTCGAAGGGGCGAGTGAAGCCCAAAGGCGAAGAATGAAGGCCGCAAGGAAAGCTGAAAGGAATAATGCCAAATTAACCCATAGGGAAAGCTGAGCAGAACAGTGTGAAATTAAGTCATCCAAGACCAAGTGATCAAATCTTGGTCGAGGAAGGGTAGAGCCAATCCCAAACAGCTCGAAAGACATATGAACCAAAATCGTTATAGAGAGTAATGGAAACCTAATTTAGGCGATATGGGAAAAAATTTCTATCCGATTGTCAAAGAAGGAGGAAAGGTAGGCACAATTTAACGACTTAGGTTAATGAAGGTAAAATGCTACAAGTAAATAGTAGAAAGACAAGCAAGAAAATCAAACCTGAGCAGATTTGCTTGAAGATGCGTAACCACTGTGGTGAATGTTTTTAATTGAAGTAATATCTAGACACATTATACTAATGCATGTAGGACAACCTATGCATGATCTAATGGCCCAGATCAAGGCTACTTACATCCAACTACCAGGATTGATCTTTTACCGTAAAATCGAGATTCAATTAGAAACATGCATTTTAGGATCCAAATTGAAAGGTGACTATTATGTGTCTATTACCCAAATAGTTAGGTCATTTTAGAGCCATTAGGAGTGGATTTAGAGCTCAAATTTCAGCTCTATAAACAAGGAAGGATGAAGAACTCCAAGAGGTTACAATTGCTAGCTTTCAATGCTTTCAAATCACTATTGCAAGCAATTTCAAGTGCATACAGTGCTTCCAAATTCACAAAGTCAAAGTTGCAAGAAGGAACCCAAAATTGGTGGTTTTTGCTCAACTATTTTAAATTTTTATTCCTCCCACTTTTCAATTTTTCTTTTAAATTTTTATTGTATTGAGTGTGCCACAGACTTTCTTAAATTTTTTTAAGTTTATAATATGTTGCTAATTTTTGTTTTTATTTCTTTAGGGTAAGGGCATCTCGACAATTATGCAAAAGCCTGGGGTTTGAGTTGAGTCTTGTAAAACCATAAGTAGGTTCGGGATTAGTCGTTGGTAAATTCTTAAGTAGGTACGAAAAAATCTCGTTTGTAATATTTTTATTTTAGAGGTTTTTTTCTAACACCGATTAGGGTGGATGTAGGCACGATTTTGAGTCGGACCACCTTAAAAATGTTTTTGTTGACTATTTTACTACTCTTTCTTATTCTTGCGTAAAAGATTTAAGTTTTAATTTAAAAAAAATGGAAAGAAAATCTTAAAATTTTATTTCCATAATTCACCCCCTTCTTGTTGGTTTACTTTGAGCACAAATAACTTCATTCCTCTTGCCTAGAGGCAATGTATTTTTTCCAATCAACTAAGATCACTTTTGTATTATTGAATATCAAGGAGATTAATGTAACAAAACCTTGTGTCTAGTTGCAACATTCATTAAGGAAGAAGGGACTTTGTACTTTCCTTGTTGGAAATGTGCATGGAAACCTCTAATCAACATGAGGTCATATTTGTTTTTGGCATAAACTTGAAGTACCTAGTGCAATCTTCATCTGGCCTGTCCGGGGGCATTGTAGTGTTATGGAGAAATTGGTTCAAGCTTGAGCTTATGGATTACTCTTCACAAGTGGTCACTATTTTGACAAAATCTAGTAATAATGAGATTTGGCAATGTTGGGCTTTGTATGAATCAAATGACTATATTATTAGGCAATCAACATGGCACCAACTTAGAAATATTGTAAAGCATGTTGGAACCTTACTTGCATAGGAAAAGAAAAAAATTGGTAAAGAAGTTTAGCAATATATAGTCTCAATATAAGTTCTCTAACATTATTCATGATTTACTTCTAACTGACCTAGGTTTGCTATGGAATTAGTTTACATGGTGTAATAATAGGGAGGAGAATGCTCATTTCTTTGAAAGATTATATAAAACTTTCTTAAATTTGATGGTATGCAAACCTTCATGATTACTTGTGACACACTTTCCTCAAATTGTCTTGGACCACTATACACTACATATAATGTTTAGGTAATCCATAGTAGTAAAATTGATATAAGAACCCACTTTGAAAATATGTGGTTATGCTTTCTATAATCAACAATTGTCGTCTATGCAGCATGGACAAGGACTCTTAGAGGTAATCTCATGGATAATCTATCCACTAAATTTAGCAAAGCCTTGTTAGCATTAAAGAAATGGAGTAAAGTTTAACTTGGTAATATGCTTATTATATATGTTAGTTGGAATAGGAAATCTAAGAGATTTAACTTGAGGAATCTATGAACAACTTAACTAAAAATAGTAACAAAGATCTTTTGGCATAAATTTCTTCCAATCAGAATTTCATGGATTTAGAAGATGCATTTGTTGACAGTGTGTCGAGCTTCACTGAGCCACCTTTGGAGACCAGAGCTCACATTTTTCATGGAATTAACTACTTCTATATCTAGGAGAAACTATATATACCAGCATAAAAAAAGAAAGTGTATAATTGGTGGCATCCCCATTTGAGATCGAACACATTCTTATGTAGTTTTTTCAGTAAGAATTGGTGTAGCCATGGACAATAAAAGCCTGATCCATCCTTGTCCACTTTGAAAACTATTAATGGTGAACTAATGACCTCACTTGTGGCTCCAGTCTATGGTGATGAGATTACAAATATGACACTATCCATCAAATGAAATAAATTCCCTAGCATTGATCGCATCTCTTTTGAGTATGTGCATAGTTATCAGAACATCACACAAATAGATAGTGTCATAGATGTGAAACAATTTGTTAAAGAAACATTTATGCCCGAATGTTTAAAGGACACATTGGTCGTTCTTATCCTTAAAGTTCAAGATAGATCTAAACCCAAGAATTTCAACCACATTACCCTCTATAATGTAATTTTCAAAGTTGCCACCAAAGATTTGGTGGCTATACTAAAGATGGTGCTTCTTAATATTACAATCAAGAAACAAGTGTGTTTTGTACCAAGCTATGCTATATTACACAACATATTCTTGACATAAGAAATGGCTACACATATATATTATCTACTTCCAAAGAAGGTTTTATGGTACTAAAGTTAGATATGAACCAACCTTATGATAAGGTCAATTAAAAATTTTTATTGGATATGCTCAAGAATTTGTGATACCTAACTATTTGGTGCAATAGGATTGAGGATTGTATTAGTGTATTGAGGTTTGGCATTATGTTTAATGGTATTAGTTTACATTGGATTAAAGTAGCCAAGGGTATGAGGTAAGGATGTCTTCTCTCATTATGCCTTTTTACATTTGTGTGTAGGTATCTCCTTGGCTTATTCTTTGAAGAATTGCAAAGTTGTTTATGAGAATGCCATTGTGTGAAAGAATTTAAGTCCAATAGCTTTGTCAATGACATTTCAAAACTCAATTGGGTGAATGATAGGGATACCTCTTCATTAAATGAGCTTCTTAACTAGATGTCAGAGAACATGTGGTTGGATACTATGATTAAGTTTGCTACTTTCACATTATCAAATCTTTGGCTTTATAAGAATTTGCAAAAATTTGCAAACAAGGTTCTCACTTCAACTATGCTCCAAATAAAATTTTCAATTGCTACATTTCTATTACTACTTGTTTTAACATCCAACTTCATCCAATGAGAGCTCCAACAGCCTTGATGTGCTATTTGTTACATCTTATTGGACTCCACCTTCATGAGTTGAGTCAAAATAAAGTTTCATGTAGCCATTCATTATGATCTCACTATTGAAATTGGTATTATTATTTGGGATGACATGAGTAGGCCTATTACTATATTGAGAAAAACTTTGGTTTTAGGTATAGCTTTTGCAATGGAGATTATTGTCATTCTTGAGGCAATGGAACAACTTTGAATTTTACTTCCTAATATCCAAGTAGTAGTGATTGAATTAGACTTTACTATAGTTATTACTATATAGTGTCCTAGGTACTTTTGTCTAAAAAGAAATGAGGTTCCTATCATCATGCTATTACCTATGTTCAACATATGTAGTTTTTCAAACTATCCCCCAAAAAGTTCCAAGGCAACATTGCTACAAACTAGCTCACTTATCATGCATTATTGTATGATTTAATTCGAAATTGGGAATTGCCTCTTCGAAAACTACTTCAACTTGGTCTTCTTAATAATTTTATCTTTTAACATCATTAACCAAAGCATTAAGTTGTCTTCAGTATTTCTTTATCAAGGAACCCAAAGAACACGAATGTGATGGATGGGTGTGGAGGATGTAGGGGATGGTCTCGTATGTACAGAAGGTGAAGTATGATTTATTGGCAAATGAACATTGGTGACTAAAGGAGGGGAAAAATGACGGTGGATGGGGATAACATTGGCAAAGCTTGTTTCTAGCCAATGCTAGTAGCTCACTGAAAGGATAATTTGGGCATCTTAATGTTTTATTCTAGTTCCAAAAAATTTGGAAATAGGCCTAGAATTCATAATCCTCTTGGTACATAGTAGGGAGTAGAGATCTATGGTAGGAAAAAATATTGCAAGATTTTAAAAAAGAAAAAATAAAGGGTAGTGTGGTGCAAATATCCTCATCACAAATTGCTAGTGAAGATGTTTAGAGCATAGTTGGTGATACTTCTAAGCCTAACAGCCCCTTAGGTGAACATTCTAGAATCTGGGATTGTCTTTGCGGTTTGAGTTCTAATGAACATTGGTGATGGAGTTTAGGGAAGTGCATGAATGAATTTAATGCTATTAATGGAAAACTCATAGTTCAATGTGCCTTAGTATAATTTAAATATGTTTGAGGATGATGAGAGTGCTTCTTTATGACTGGATGGTGCATTAATAGTGGGATTACATAAGTAATCAGAGACATGATAGAAAGAGAAAAAACTTATTTCATTTAATAGAGAACTTGGTTGGAATGAACATGCTAAATTATATATCCACTCACAAGAGAAATCTCCATGTCCTAAAGGTGTTGATGTGGGTGATTTATGTGTCTACACATAAGGTTCTTATAGAAATGTTGTAGTGATCATGGAAGATAATTCATAGAATTACAAACTTGAATCCCTTAACCAAAAATAAAGTCAACTTTAAGAGTTGCTCAATAAAAGAAGAATGAGCTTTATTAATCTGACATTGATGAGAGGTCCCCTCAATTTACTACTCATAGTGACCAGCCAATCTAGATGTTAAGATGCTAGCTCCAAAGGATACCTCTTTCATAACTAATGATGAAATACATCTTTCAAATGAGGCAAGTGAATGACAAACTCACTACCACCACTTCAACCTTGTGGGTAGAGCATAAAAAGGTCATTTGCCATTTAATTAGACATGCAAAATATTATAATAAAGGTGTGGCCATTTCAGAGGATTTTCGGTTAAGAACTTGATAGATGGGAGTTTTTATCTGTACTTATATTCAATTGTAAAAGAGAATATGTGTAGTTTTGAGGACCATGGTAAGTTAACTAGCTTTGAATTATGGTTATATAAGTGGACACCTAAATTTAAACGTAATACTTTAGTGATTTTGGGTGCTCTAATATGGATTCATCTTTTTATTGTATTGAAACAAAGCGAATCTATTACATTGTGCCAATGCTTTACGAGATCCTCTTTTGATTGATGCTTGGAAACTACTATGTAAAGGTCACTCTTTGCTAGGGTGTCTATTAAAATGAACATTTCAAAACTATTTAGAGCTAGAATTTTGATTAATAGGCACACTTACTTAGTTGATACTCATGGCTACTATAGCTAAGAGAAAGTCATTTAAATAAAGAACCTGATAAGGATAAAAATGGGGTGCTTATTTTGACACTATTGGGTACAAAGGATCATGAGGAGAAGAGACAAAGACTTGGACCTTGGATGGTTGTTTAGCCATGGAAAATGAAGCTAATTGACATAATAAGGGTGAGGGATTGTAATAGGTAAAGATAAAAGTACGTAGTAGGTGAGAATACAAATCAAATATGTGGATACAATGTAGGTAATGCAAAGGGGTAGGTTCTGTAATAGGCAATAGTAATACAATGGAGGTACATTGAAGCCCAGTGGGCACAAAAGTAGAAAAGTTAGGGAGAGGTTCATCCTATTATTAATAAAAAGCATAGTCCATCATGTAGCATGGGACTGGAGGAAGGTCTGATTGGTTCTTCACATAGTTGTAGAATTTGGAGAAGCATGTAGAATTCTCATGCAATTTTAGTCCATCCAATGAAGTGGTCCTACTTGGTGCCTAAGAAAAGGGCAAAAGTACGTTTGAGTGATTTTTATTAAGGTAAGGAAAACAAATAATTTATAAAAAGTAGAAATCTTGAGTAAGTTGGAAAATCAAAAACCAAATAGTTGTGGCAAGGTAGGAGAATATAGGATTAGGTGGATCATTGAGAAACTTTTTCACTTATCCAAAAAATTTAGAGGACGACCATATAGCTAAGCTATTTTTGAGATCACTTGTAAAGTATATTTTTGTTTTCTCATGGTTAACTTTCTTATGAATAAAGGATACTGTGACTTGGTTGAATAGAGACAAAGAGGATGTTTACACTATTGCTTTTACACTAGTTGCATCAAACTTACATGCCACAAATTTTTAGATGTATTAGATTACTTACAATAGTACTATTTTTTTATTAGGGATTAGGCTAGACTTGAGCATGACAACAACTACAGGGAGGGGGAAGTAAGATGGTTTTTTACTAGCTATGGTTATTAATAGCTTCACAAATTTCTCAATTATTCATAATAATAGTAAGCATTAGATAAGAAATAAAGTGGAAATGCAATTCTTGGGCCTATACTTAATGGAGTTTGGTTTGAGAAACTATCAGCTACTATGGATTTGAAGGTTTGTTCTTAACATATTTGTTAAGAACAATTTGGAAAGCTTGGTTGACTATTATTATATAAATTAGTGTAATCACTTCTTATGTAGTAACAACTCCAACATGCCCAAGAAGCCTAAAAAACTAGTAATTAATGAGTTGTTATGTAACAATAGTGCTATTTTGTGTCATTCTATTGCTATGACACTACTTACATGTTATGGTTTGCTAACTTTGAGAAACAACATCATATAATGGACCTATATGAATTTTTCAAAATGTTTATATAGATGAGAGTTCCCCTTTCAACATGGAGTTATGAATATCTAAGGATGATGAGTATGTTATCATGAGGATTAGCATGAATGGGGGCTAGAGTCTTTGCTTCGTCTAAAATAATTTGCTCTTAAGAAAAATGTTGACACAATAATCTTACCTATTATGATTTGACCTATAAGGTATGGAAGGAGGTTGGTTGAGTAGGCATTCATCAAAGTATACAAAATATATATCTAGGAAGATGGTTGTTTACTTCTTTATCTTTATAGTTAACATAGTTTCAGTGATGTGTGCCTTTGCTTTCTCAACATCAGTTGATAGGAGCCTCGAATTAAGAATGTATAGATCAACTACTCTAGTTTACAATATGTGTGATTACAAAATAATTTTCACAAAAATATGGGGTGTTACGAATCAATTAGAATTAAAAAATAGGAGAGTAGTGAGCACACCTTTCCTATTTATGTAGAAAATTTTAGATATATTTGAAAAGGTTGACCTGTTGGCTATGGAGTAAACTACCTGTTGGCTATGGAGTAAACTAGTTGTGTGTAGATGTGTCTAGCGGCTAAGTGATCTAAATTTAGTCATGACTACGATATTAGACACTCTCATTTGTTTCGTTTGGACTCACTATTATGCAAGGAAAAAGGTAAAGTGCTTTCTTAAATGCTACAACATTCTTGGGTGCTTGAATTTACCTTACATTTTAGATGTGGATTTGGAATACATTCTAATAATGTACAAGGATCAACACAACTATGAAAATAAAGTAATATTAGATGCAAATAATCTATTCAAAAGTTGCTCGTGCATTCCCAAAAATGGGAAGATTATGGACAGCAACATGCCTGATAGGTGCAATCTTATAATAAAATAGGTTAGGATGTGGCATTGTTAAGCTATAGCTATAGGTGGTTGCTACATTAGATGGTTTTCAATTTTTTATTTGATTATTAATATGGTGGGATGGGTGATATGCTATGTTTTCTAATAGTTGACAAAGTGGGGTTTCATATAGTCAGCTAGGTTACTATCTTATTGATAAAGAACTTTGAGAACTTAATTTGGTAAAGTTTCTTGTATCTAAATTATGTGATTAATTTCATGAATTATCTTAGTTATACATGTTATTCTACATTTCTTATGCATCTAAAATTCATATTTGCTTTGGATAAGGTGTGTTGCAAAGTGAATGATTATTGTTAGAGGTAATTTTTTTGCTAACAAATTTTGATTTGATTTGTAGAGTGGAATATCCATGAGAATAAAGAAGTAAATTTCATGGCTACTTTGAACATTTGGTAAGGAAGAATAGGTTCTTCATAGTTGCTCTATTGGAAACTCATCTGGAGACCATTAATAAGTGTAAGGTGGATCAACTTTTGGGTAAAAATAGGGAATACTTTGTTCACAATTTCATTGGGTTATCCAGGGAAATTGTAGTATTATAAGGGAATTAGATCTAACTTTAGATTATGGATTACTCCTGATAGGTGGTTACTATCTAAGTGAGATATGATAGCAATGAGATTTGGTAGTGGTGTGCTATGTATGTATCGAAAGTCTATATAAGCTACTGATAAGATTGGGATCAAATGAAAAATAATATACATGCTTGGTAGAACGCTACTTGTTATAGAGAACTTTAATGTCTTACTTGCACAAGAAGATAAAAAAAGGTGAAACAATTCAGCAATGACAAGGCTCAGTATGTATTCCCTAGCTTTATTCATGATTTAGATCTGACTAACTTGGGTTTTATTAGGAATCAGTTTACTTGGTGTAGTAAAAAAGAGGAGAATGCTTGTATCTACAAAAGATTGGATGGAGCTTTCTTGAATTTAAATAATTTGTAAGCCTTTTTAGAGTACCATTGTTACATATCTCCCATATATTGGCCTAAAGAACTACATATTACTTATATAGTTAAAAAATCACTATTGGGAAAAATTAAAAGAAGAACCTAATTTGAAAGGATCTACTTATGATTTCCTCAATCAACTAGTGTAGTCAATTTTCTTTGAAAAGGACCATTAGAGGAAAACTATGGATAGTCTATCCACTATATTTAGTAGTGCTTTAACAGTGTTATGTCACCTTAGTGTTTAATGAGTCAAAAAGTAAATACTTAGAATTTCATTCTAATGGTCGTATTTAGTGTTAAATTGGTATAATTTTTAATCAACAAGCTATGCACCTTTGAAGATAGTGAATTAGTGGCCTTCAAAGACCATGGAGTGTTCAATATATTTTAAGGATTACAGAAATGCATACGAAGCTTTGATTAGTTTTTAATATGAAATAAAATTTTAGATTGTTTATTTTATGACACTCTCCATTTGTATCAATTTCAAATTATATTTGAGCATCAAATTATTTAGTCATCTCCTTGATTTAGTGAATGAATAGGATCTTCTTTTTGAATTTCATAATCCTTTTCTTGTTTAAATCCTATCCTTCTCAAATTCCATGTTTGTTGTCTTGTTAACTCTTGATTAAATTAAAAAAAATAATTCTATTAAAATTTTCATAATATATATATATATATATATATATATATATATATATATATATATATATATATATATATATATATATTTTCCACATCCTAGTTTATGCCCATGTGCAAAGCGTCTTTATCAGGGGAAGCCCAAGAGGGCACTTCCAAGCACCGGGTCAGGAAATGTTTGAACCAAATCAGGATGGACACATTCTAGTTAATCATGAATTCTTAAAGCTGATGGGGTGTGGCTTTGTGTCGAGCTGAGCAGCACTCGAACTAAGTATACATATAAACCTTTATATACGAGTGCATCCACTAAATAAATTCTTGAGTACACAAAGCAGGAGCCAGTGCTACTAGAGCTCTAAATATCACTCCTATATTAATTATTATAATGTCCAAATACTTATCTTTCTCAGTAATGTAGGACTAAATCCATTATGCTTGTTTGCATCTAAAACTAGTAGTGCACAGCACCATCTGATCATGCTTTTTCGTAATCACATGGTGGAGCTAACCTCCACTTTATTTACCTATCATGACCATCCATCCCACTATTCATTTGATCTTCTAGATCTAACTATGATTCTAGATTCTATCGATTTCATATGATTTATCCCTAAATTTGACAATAACAGCTTCATTCTAACTTATCGGATGACTAGATTTTTTTCTATCTTATCCTTGAATTTTGTGAGTCTTAATTATCTTATTTGAATGTTATGACTGAGATTAAATTTGACTTTTCCATTATTAAATTGAATAATCCAGATCTCTTCCAACATGATGAAATATCCTAGATCATATGTGTCTTGATCTCTCGATCTATAACTCATTTGTTTATTTAGTATTAGATCTAACAATCTATATCTCCTTGGATTAAATCCAGTAACCCTAGTCCATCTTGTATAATGACTAATTATTTAGCTATTACATTAGCCATTTAGAAACAATTATTTTAACATGTTTGTAGAAGCTTTTTAAGTTGTTTGACAACATTTTTTCAAATAGCTTATTTCACTTTCTAATAGTTGCAATCAAAAGTTTTATTATAAATACCTAATAATTATAATTGGAGTAAGTAGTGAACATGAATCAATCTCTAAGATCTCAACAAAGTGCTCCTAAATATTCTACTGGTGTAAATTCTATTATTGATAACTTCGAGTCCTATTTAAATTGTCAAATATTTTCATCTAAACCTTCAAATTCTTAATTCTCTTCTTAAATTTAAGCTTTTTTTGAACCGTTAAGCATAAAAAATTCTATAGATTTAACAAATGTTTTTTGTCTTGATGTATTTTTGTTTTCCTCTTGGGTTGGGTGGCACCATATTTGCAAAAGTTTGAGATTGAGCTCGTAAAAGCCAGGGTTATAGTTGAACCTAAAAAAGCTAGTAAGTTATGGTGAACCTTAAGAAAAAATTTTGAAGTTGTAGCCTTTTCTTGGTGGAATTTTTCTTATCTTTGGTTAGGAGAGGACATAGATTCTAATTTGATTTGAACTACCTAAACATTTTGTTGTCTCATTTTAATTTTTATCTTCTTTTTTTATCATATTAAAGAAATAATATATATTTATATAATCAAACTTTTTATAAACATAAAGTTGTTTTTGAGAAAATAATATATTTAAAATAATAATTTTTTTTAAGTCCATTATTCATTCCCTTGCTTTGAGAATTGTACATAGTTTTTACTTTAGATAGCATTAAAGAAATGGAGTGTAAAAAAACCTCATAACATTCTTAGTATCCTTATCAAAAGGATTAGAAAATATAGGTCCTTCAACTTAAATAAACTATGAAAGTGTAGTGCAAACCTCCTGAACTTAAATAAATTTAATGGCCTCTCCAACTTGGAATAAAGAAATTTTATCTAGTATTTCAATAAGAAGTAGTGTAGCCAAGTGTAGTGTGAGCCTCCTCGAACCTTCCAACCTTAGAGAACTATTAGTAATGAACATGTGGCTACACTTGTGTCTCCAACTAGTGATGATGGGATCTTCTTTATGGTGATGTCTATCAAAAGAAATAAATCCATTTGGATGGATGCCTTCCCAATTGAGTTTGTGCATGGTTATCAAAAGATCATACAAATGGTCATTATTATAACAGTAAAATAATTCTTTAAAGACAGCTTTAATTCTAAAAGATGGAAGTACATAATGATCATACTTATCTTTAAAGCTCAAAGAGCATCCAAACTTGAGCAATTTGTTGTAAAGTGGTGACAAAAATTTTGGTGGCTAGACCAAATGTGAGGCATCTTTTGATCACTGCTTAAGAGTAAGTTGTTTTTGTGACACATGGTATATCTTATAATATTCTTTTGGAATAAGAAATCACTATCCATTTGAACCAATATACTTCCAAAAAAGTTTGATTTAGCTAAAATGCAATATGAATAAGGCTTATGTCAAGGTAAATTAGAAATTTGCGAGGGATATGATTAAGCATTTATGGTTCATTACTATTTGATGTGATTGTATTAAGGTCTATTTCATTATGCCAAGGTTTTGGGTTATGTTTAATGGTATCTATCTACCATGGATCAAAGCAAATTAGGGTCTTAAAAAAGGATGTCCTCTCTCACCATACCACTTTACTATTTTGTCAGAATATCACTCATGGTTTATTCAAGGTTAACTTGATAATGCTACCTCTATTTAGTTTAAGGTTGACATTTCTTCCCTATGATTAACCAACTTTATATTTTGATGCAATTATAATATAAATGCCTGTAACTTGTGCTACAATGAAGAAATTATTGAGTAGTATGGGAATCACTCATATTAGTTGACAATTCTAAACAAATCAAGAGTGTTTGTTATTTAGTAAAGTGATGCACTGCATGATTAAGAAGATTATTGTAGAAAAAACATATACATCAAGTCACTCAATTAAAATATTTAACAATGCCAATTGTAATAAACAAACATTAGAAAAAAATGCTTCAATTTCATTTGTAATCATGTTGAAGACTATGTCTAGATGGATGATAAGGTGAATATGATGGGCTATATTGTAATGATTAAATAATTGTTTGCTATTATTCCTTCTTATTACTTAACCCGCACATTAATTCCTAGTTAGAGTAATATAGAGTTGAAGAAATTATTCTTGTAATATTTTATGCCGATTAGGAGATGGTAACTCCATCTAAGGATTATCGAGGACTCAGTGTTTGCAGTTTGTCGACCTTATAGTCAGTGTTGATTGCAAAAAGATATAGGTGAATTATTTCTCTCGAAACTATTTGTGGGTTCAGTCCATCATGTGCAAACACTTAATGACAAATAATAATTTCCATTTTCCTCAAAGGTCATCTCATACAAGTAAGTTACACAAATTGAAACCATATACACCACAAACAATACGGTTTGGTGGAATGTTGTGGGTAATTTTTTTCTTTTTTGTTGGATAATTGTCTTTGCATCCTTCCTATTACTACTTGACCAACCTATCATAAAATAGATGTGAAAAATAAAAAATTTGTAGCAACGTTGCCTAAGGGGTATGGGTTTGTGATCACAAAAAGTTTGAAAAATTATTCCCTACTAATTTGCTATTTTAGATTCTATATTGTCCTTGGGCTAAACTTTTAGGAATAACTTTGGGAATGTTTGTTCCTTTTTTGAGCTATTTAATTGGATATCCATGACTTCATGAGTGGCTACAACTTTTGAAGTTGTCAACTATGCTACTTTATCATTAGTGCTCCTTTGGTGTGGAATGGAAATTTTGAGAAACTTGTAAGAGAAACAAGAGAAAGGGAGAAGAAAAGAAGAGTGAGAGAAAAAAAGTAGGTAAATGTTAGTAAGGAGTAAGGTAGAGACAACACATTAAAACAATAGAGTGAATGAGCAAAAGAAAGAGAAAAAAATCATATAGAGGGAGTGGTTCTAAATTAAATAGGGAAAATGGAATGAGAGATAAAAAAGATGCAAATGGAAGAGAGAAGTGAGAAAAAGGGAGAGGTAGATGATGAAAGATATTTAATCTTAAGAGGAGAAAAAAAGAAAAAGAGTGAGGTAAAGAGCATCAATAAAAAAGAAGGCTTAGATAGAGTGGCTTTGTGGGAAGAGGGAATGCAATTAAAATGAATAGAGTTAGAGTACAGTTAGAGAAAGTGACACAAAAAAGTTGAGAGGCTAAAAAAATTAAAGAAAGAAGAGAGTTTAAGAGAGAGTTTTATAGAGAAATATGACGAAAAGAGGGCAGGGAGAGGACCAGCAGATGAAGACTAAGTCAGACATGATAAAAAATTAAGGAGATATAGAAAGAAGAGAAAGTTAGTGTTGGAAAATTAATGAGATAGGAAGAATTTGTGGAGAGAGTAGGAGCAAAAATAAGGAAAATGAGAGGTCAAGAAAAGATAAGAGAGAAAATAGTCACAAATATAAAAGTTTGAGTGTTAAGGCAGTAAAGAGATGATAAAAATAGTGCTTAAGAGTGACAAATGAGTGAGAAAGGGATGGAGCAAAGTGTAAAAGGATAGAGAAATAAGAAGAATGAGAGTCAAATAATGTAAAACATAAAGATATTTGTTTAAAAGTTGGGAGAGAGAAAGAGAGAGTGATAGTGGAGAAAAAGAGAGAAGTAAATGATAAAGAGAAAGAAACAAAGAAAGGTTGGGATAAAAGAGAGAAAGAAACAAAAAAGAGATAGGAAAGTAGGTTAGAGAGTGAAAAAAAGAAAGAAATGAGTAAGAATAGGGTAAATAATGGAAAGAAATAAGAAAAAGAGATAGAGAAAAGGATGAAAAAGTTTAGGAGAGTAAAGAGAAAAAATAGAGTAAGAAATAGACGAAGTGATAAAGAAAAAGAAAGATGAAGTGAAGAGAGATTCATTATTGGATTGAAGGTATTAAGAGATAAGGATAGATTAAGAGATGTTGAAAGCATAGGTAAGCATTATAAATGGTGAATAGAGAGAAAACAATAGAGTGAGTTAGAGTAAGATTAAGGAGAGGGATGAAAAGTTGATGAAGATGAGAGATAGATAATGGGGAAGAAAGAAATAGAGGAAAATGAATTAGTGTGCACAAAGTGCGATTGTGTTAGAGAAGAGACATATAGGAACAAAGGAGTAACAAGAGAGATGTAAAAAAATTGGAAAATTGAATAATAGTGAAAGGCAAGGGTGGGAGAAAGGGAGATAAATAGAAGAGACTAATAAGAAGTGAGAGATGTTGTGATAAAAATTATAAAATTATAAAAAGAGAAAATTGATGAAGATAGAGTGAGAGACAGTATGAAAGGGCTTAATGTAATTATGAGAAGAGAAGAGTGAGAAAAAGTGACATAGAATAGAGCGAGATATCACAAGGAAGGAATGATATAGTGAATGAGAGGAGGCTTTAAAAGAGCAAGTGGAAAGGAGGAGGTAAGGAAGAGAGAGAAGAGTCTTAGAGAGGGGAAGAAAAATGGATAAGGGTGGACAAAGTGCAAGATATAACATAAGAAACTAGGAAATTGGCAGAGAGACATAAACTCGTTAATGTTGATAGGTATAGAGAAAAGTGAGATGAGTGAGTGGGAGTGAAACATTTATGAATTTTATTGATATTTATGCAATATTTTTGTTAATTGTGAATAATAATTACTTTTATTTTCTTTTAAAAATCTCTTGAAGAATTCTAATAAATTATTCTTACAACAACCAAAATTAATTATTTTTTTAATAAGTAAGGAAATTAGTAATTTAATATTTAATAAAAATTTGTAATAGCATATGTACTTTAATAGTGAATGTGAGGAAATAATTCTTGCTTTTGATGTTAAGTGCTTACTAGTTATTAATTTATAAGAAAATGTAAAAAATAATCAATTATTAATAATATATTAAATATAGGAGAAAATAAATATTTTTTAATGACATTTTTTGTAACAATTGTTAAGAATTGTCCTCCATGTAATTTAAATACTAATAAAACGCAGAATAAAAATTATTAAATATAATTCTTATCTTAATAAAAGGTAAAAAAAAACTATTAACAAAAAGCTATTAGTAATATCACTGTTATTATTATTTTTCATATTATTGTAATAAAATTTGATTAATAGAAAAAAATTGTAGCTTTGAGTATAATGAGGAATATTCTTTGCATTACAATTACTATAATTGATTATTATAATTTTGATAACTACAAATCAATTTTCATATTATTGTTCTTAACACTTTCATTATTTATTAAAATAATTATGTGATGTAATTTTGTAATAATGTTTTTATTAAAATTATAAGTAACTTTTTATTAGTTATTAGTTAGAATTTATTAATAAATATAAACTATTATTAAATTTTTTCTAATGAATTATTTTTAGATATTACATAATTATTTTTGGTCACTAAGATATTTTTGTAATAACTATTTATATGATTTGAAGAATTAATGATAATTATTAATAAGAAATGTGATTGAAATGATATTAAAATTTTGGAAATTATCTAACTACAAAAATGTTTTAAGAAAACTTTTCAAAAAAATATTATATTCTAATAAATTGTAATAATAAATAATAATCCTAAAGAAAGAATATTCATAAAAAATATTACTCCTTAAATAACATTGTAATTAATAGCAATTAATCACAAATATGGATCAATCATAAAGATAACAATAGGAAGAAAAACATGAAGAATTTAAGAAGGAATTAAAAAAATAGAAGAAAAAAGAGAAGAATTAAAAATACTTTAAGAGATCAAATTGGAAGAACAAAAGGTTAAAAAATAAGAAGATGAGCAACATGTTTATGTTTTCAATTAAAAAAAGATAACATCAAATTTTAATTACATTATTAACAAAAAACCTTCTATTATTTTTATTAATCAAATTATTATTTAATATTTCGAGTGATTACATATATTTTAGTTGCTAAATGAGTTATGATTATTGTAAAAAGTTCTAATTATTTTTCATTATATTCTAATTTATTAAACATTAAATATATTTATACAAATTATTATTAGAAGAAATGCTAATTTTGTAATGTCATTGTTATTATAAATATTAAATTAACAATATTATGAATAATATTAAAATTAATCTTCTATATTAAATATTTAGTCATAATAGTTAACAATAATTTATTAAACAATTATAATTTCTAACAATTATAGTTATTAACTATTAGATCAAAAGAATGCTATTAATTGTTTTTAATATAAGTTAATTATTTTATTTTTTTAAATTAAATTTTTTATTTCATATTAACATTAATATATAATATCATAATAAATAAATTAAATAACTAAATTACTTTTCTTGTAATAAAATAATAATAGTTCAATATGACAATGTACATATAACAAGCATCGATTTTGGTAATTTTTAAAATAATTTAAAAAATAATTAGTAATTATTATCACTTATATTTATATTTTTATATTGTTTTTCTTTTAATTAGTATTTTTTTAAAATTTTATGATAATAATAATTAAATGAATTAAAAAAATAAAGAGTGAATTTTACAAAATATATATGGTTGCTAAAGAGATAACGAATGAATTATAAAGAATGAAATAAATACATAAAAGAGAAAAATAAATGAGATGCAAAGGTGAAAGAAATAGAAAGTATAGAGATTGTATGTGGCATAGAGAAAGAAGGATATGTTTAGATAAAAAAGATGAAACAATGAGAATGGTGGAAAAAAAGGGAGAAGAGAAAGAAGCAAGGGTAAGAAGGATAAGAGATGGAATGAATGATATAAAAAAAAGACATAAAGATGAGAGATTATAAAAGAGAAATATTGAAGTAATTAAAGAAGAAAAAAAGGCTAGTAGAGGGCAGAGGAAATAATAAAGAAAAGAAAGAAGTGTGATAAAGAAGAAAGAAGTGTGATAAAAAAGAAATAATGTAAGTGAAAGTAAGAAGATAGAGAATAATAATGAGTTAGATAAATACAATGAATGATGTAGAAAGGGACCACAATAGGGATGAGACTCTTAAATATAAAGTAAAAGATAAATAAAAAAGAATGATAGATTGATGATGGGGTGAGAAGAGAGAGAAGAGTGATATAGATAGATAAATGAGATGAGAGAGACAATTAAAGAGATAGAGAGGCATGATAAAGATAGAAAGTGAAAGGAAAGAAATTTAAAGAGAATAGTAGAGATTGATGTCGGAAGAATATGTCAAATGGAAGGAAAACAAAGAGAAAGAAAGAAGAGATAAGGAGAGAAGAAAAAGCAAAGAAGAGAAAGAATGAGAGAGATAAAAAAGGTTAAGAAAGGGATAGAATGAGATATAAAGGGTGAGAGAGATGTTATATAAACTATAAAAATAGAAATATAAAGCAAAATATTAAGGGTAAGAGATTGAGAGGAAAATGCATGAATTGGGAGAGAGAAATAGGAGGAGATCTAAAAATATTAGAGTGTGATAGGTGATTGTATTTGGCAGACAAAATGAAAAGCAAGAGTGCAATAGAGATAAAGTTAGAGAAGGAAGGGAAAGATGAGATTTACTTATTGATATAAGAGATAGACAAGAAAGGGAGAGATAAATAAATAGAGGAAAAAGTGAACAACAAAAAAAATGAAGACAATAAAAGCAGTAGAATAGAAGAGCAAGTAATAGATAAAATAAGAAAGAGAGAGTTCAAGAGAGAATGATGTGGAGAAAAAGAGGGATTCTAAGATATTGATAGTAATGAGATATAGAAAGATGAAGGAAGGGGGAATAGAATTTGAATGAAGAAAAGGTTGGATAAGGAAAATATTGAAATGAAATGAAGCAATTTTAAAGAGGATGAGCAAAAAATGAATAAAGAGAAGACAAAGTGCATATTTTGCTAGATTGATAATAAAGTGGAAAATGTGAGTGAAAAGGAGAAATAAAAAAAGGGAAATAAACTAATAAGGAGAGAAAAAAGAAAAATCAATAGATTGAGATAGTTAAACCACAAGAGATAAAAAAGTAATTAAGAGACACAAACACACTTAAATATAGAGATGATGAGAAGAGTGATGGAGAACACATACAAATAGAAAGTAAAAGAAGAAAAAGAGAGAAAGGAGTAAGAAAGGAAAGAGATAAAGGCTGATAAGGAATGCAAAAAGAAGAGACATTTACTAATCAAGACGTAAATGGACAAAAAACATGAGAAAAAGAGCAAGAGTTGAAGTGACATAATAAGAGAATGGATTAGATATAGAGAGAAATATAGAGAAGAAAGAGAGAGGGTAAGGATTAGAGTGAAATGGAAAAAGGATAAAGAAGATAGGGAATGAATCAAAAGATCAAATTGATAGATTAAGAAAAATAATGAGGAGTGAGAAGTGAAAAAAGGTTTAAAGAGAGAGAAAAGGTAATGAATAAGATAGATACATTATGAAGTAGATATGTAAGGAATAAAAAAGGAAGGAGAGTGAAATAAGATAATGTAGTAAGTAGGAGATAGAATAATGAAAAGGTGGCTGAGAGTGAGTTAAATGAGGGGGCTAAAGTGAAAGAGATAAATATATATTAAAGTGAAACATTTAATGAAAGATTGATAAAGCTAAAGAGAAATAAAGAGAGAAAATTATGTGAAAAGAGTAAATGATATTTAAAAATACTAATGAAGATTATTGAGAGAAATTATAGAGAATGGAAGAAGAAGATATAGTGAGAAAGAGATTAAGGGAGAGATAGAGAAGAAAGAGGGTGAAGATAGGAGAGAAGGAAA
Organism: Vanilla planifolia; assembly: GCA_023846275.1. Lineage (NCBI taxonomy): Eukaryota > Viridiplantae > Streptophyta > Magnoliopsida > Asparagales > Orchidaceae > Vanilla > Vanilla planifolia. The sequence goes on from JAIUJO010000047.1 coordinate 1,314,931, forward strand.
GAGACAAGAGAAGATATTGAGAGGGGACTTATGAACATAAAAAAAGAAAAGGCAAGAGAGTTTGTTGTAGTATTACAATGACATTTCATTTTCTACCTGATTTGATTATTAAGGATGTTATATTCGATGATGTTAGAATCTTGAGATGCAACAATTTAGCATAATTTATATTATTTATTCAAATTTTTATTTGATTTTGTCATGCAATTATGAAAGTCTAATTCTTCTCTTGTTTAACCTTTACATAATCATTATTTGATTACACTACATTATTGTACTTTATGTTTTTTAAGCATTAATATATGTATTACTTCATATTTTAAAAATAATTTCTTATTATATATGATAATTTTTTTTTCAATTTATAGTGGTTAGAAAAGCAATGAAATCAAGATGAAACAAATATTGTTGGACTTGATTTAAAGAGCACTAACAAAGTTATTATTTATATCTCTATTTTTAGATATTTTACTTTCTATAGTTTTGGCACATTATGTTACCTTTCATTTCATCTTGATTTGATGGTTGAGGTTATTATGCCTGAACACCTTAACAATCTTAGAGTGCAACTTTCATGTACAAGTTTTGACATTTTTTTGGTTTTTTCATTTTGATTTTGTTATATTATAATGAAACCATAGCTCTCTTCTTGTTTGACTTTTTATATTTTTTTATTTAATTATATTATTATGAAACTTCTAATTCTTTTCTAACATAATGTTTAAATAATTTTGATTTTAATATAAGATAATGTCTTAATTTATCTCATTTTTAAACTATGTACTTAATATCAAAGTAATAATTTAAAAGTTTTTTATGATTATTTAACTAAACAATTCTTAGTAATTCAATATAATGTCCAATTGAGATGCAACAAACATTACTTGGCTTGACCATCTTTTCCTAATAAACTACTAAGTTTTTTATATTTTTAAATATTTTATTTCATTCGATTTTGACAAATTGTATATGGCATTTTGATTAATGATTGATTTGATGATTGAGGATGTTAAAAAATTCCCATATAACTTATCTCATTTTCTTCAAATTGTTTACTTTTATTTAGTTGTATTACTATATAATTCTTTATCTCCACTTGTATGAATATTACATCTGTTCCATTTGGTAATATAACATTGCTTAAATTTATCTACTTAAAGCTTTAATATATATTTAAATAATATTAAAATATTATTTATTCTTATTTAATTTTTTAATTTACAACAACTCAAAAGGAGGCCTGATGAAAATGAGAAAAACGTCATTGGATATGTCTCGATTAACTTTATCAAATTAATTTTTATTCTTTAAAGTTTAATATATTTTTATTTTATGGTTTTTATGCTTTATGATACATTTAGATTATGATTTGAAGGGCATGGATGTTACACTTGATTTGCTTAGCATCTTATAAAGCAACATTCCCGGATACCTTATCTAATTTTTTCAAATTTTTTGCTTTGTTTTTATTATATTATTATAGAACTCTACATCTCTTCTCATGTGACATTTACATTTATTATCTATTCTTATATTGTATTACTTTAGTTTGCTTTATTTTAACTATAATACATATATATATATATACTTAATTTTAAAAATAATAATTTACTTTTAGTTATGCTTATTTATTATGTAATTAGATGTAATTTGAAACTACGTTTGCCTGAGGTGAGCCATCTTGATGAGCTCTATCCAATTAAAGTTTCATTTTCCTATTTTTAAATAATTTATTTTTTTAATGTTTTTGCATGATTTAAAAGGCATTTTTGTTTATACTTAAAACGATGATAGAGGATATTACACCTAACCTTATTATTATCTTTGAATATAACTTAGCTCTATATCAATTATCGCATGAGCATTAAATTTCTTTTATTTGATTATATTAGAAAACCTAAATGTGTCAGATTATAGCCATTATATTAGTTTTCTAAACTTTAAAATAATTTTTTTTCTATAACATTTGTATTTCACAAAGATTCCTAACATAGTGTGATCGAGATGAAAAAATATTATTCAAGTCGTCTTGACATGCTACATTCAAATAGGACTTAATTTATATGTTTTTAAATATTTTATTTTGTAAACTTTTTACATGATTTATAAGATAGATTCATACCTAATATGATGATTAAGGATGCTACACTTATTCTCATTAGTATATTGCAATGTAACTTTCTACTATGATTTAACTCATTCCTTCAAAATTTTCAGTTTGATTTAGTGATTTTATTTTTTAACTCTAAATGTCCTCTCATGTAACATTTCTACTTGTTTGATTTAGTTAAATTACATTACTTTGTTTTATCATGCTTTAACATTAAATTATACAAATAAAATATTAAAAGAATAATTTGTTATTATTTATTCTAATTTATTTCTATAATTTAATGTATTTCCAAGCGAGGTCTCATTGAGACAAAGTAATTGTACCTAGACTCATCATAATGAGCTCTATATAATTAAAAATTTATTTTTATCTTTTGAATTTTATATATTTTTATATTTTTAAATATATTTTTTTGACATGATTTATGATAAATGTTTATTTGTACTTAACTTGATGGTTATGGCACACAATGTACATCCATATTGTCATCGAATGAAATCTTAGCACTATATTTATTCTCATTTGAGAGTTATATAATTCTAATTAAGTTAAGTTATTGTGATGAAATTTATCTTATTTAATCTACAATATAAATTACCATTATATTAAAATAATAAGTATTATTTATTTATATCAAATAACTTTGGTTATTCATAATAATTCTAAATGAGGCACGATCAGGATGAAAGGAATGACATGGAGTCATTTGAAGAAGCTCTTTCCAATTAAATAGTTATTTCTAGTTTTATAAACAGTTTTATTTCAAAGGTCTTGCAATTCTCTATGAGATATTTTTATTTCTACTAGATTTGATGACAAAACTTGTCAAACATAATCTTATTGACTTGTAATGTAATCTTTTTCATATGCTTTATTTCTTTTCTTCAACTTTTCCACCTTTATTTTGTAATATTGCCATTAGACTCCAATGCTTTTATCATGTGGCCACTTTTTTGTCCTAACTTAGGGATATTTCATTATTTTTATCTTATTTTAGCTTTATTATATATTTATAAAATATTAAAATAATTATTCAATCATTTATTACTTGTAATTTTAAAAAAGGTCAATTAAAATTTAAAAAAACTACTATGTGCCTCGTATGGATGAGCTCTACCCAATTAAACTTTTTTTTTGTTTTTATATGTTTTGTTTTCTTTTGTTTTGGCAAGCATTTTGAGAAATTTTGAATTGTATGTGATTTAATGTTTGACAATATTGAACCCAATCATCTTAGTATATTGAAATAGAACATTTTTAAACAAATGTCTCACTTCTCAAGTTTTTTGAATTGACTTGCTTACATTACAATGAAACTCTAATTTCTTATCATGTGACAATTACATTCCTTTCATTTAATCATAATAAATTGATTTAATTTATCTCATTTTAGCTTTAATACATATTACATCTATTAAAAATAACAATTGGCTATAAGTATTCATATTTAATTTGTTAATTGATAGTAAGTCAAAATAAGGTCTTATCAAAACAAAATAAATATTGTTGTACTCGTTTCAATTAACTATAACCAAAGAAATATTAAATTTTTTACTTTTAAATATTATATTGTGTAGTAATTTCATAGTATTGACAAGACATTTTGATTTATACATAATTTTAAGATCAAAGATATTAGACAAAGTGTCCTTAATATCTTAGAATATATCTTTCCTGTACCATTTAACTTATTTCATCAAAGTTTTTGCTTTGAATTGGTTTTATTATTTTAGAACTCTAAATCTATTATCAAGTGCCCATTATAATTCTTCGATTTTATTGTATTACATTATTCAAATTAATCACATTCAACATTAATATATATTTACTTAACATTAAAATAATAATTTATTATTGTTTATGTCTATTTAATTTTTTTAATTTTTAAAATTCTAAATAAAGTTAGATGGGTTGAAATAAGTGTTAGTGAACTCTTCTTGATAAAATCTATACATTAAATATTCATTTTATATATTTTAATATTTTATGTTTAAGAGTTCTGACATGATTTACAAGGTATTCAATTCTTAAATTATTTAATGATCAATGATGTTATACTTGATCTCTTTAGTATTTCAAATTAAACATTCATCTATAATTTATATCATTTCTTAAAATGTTTCACTTTGTTTTGTTTTTTTACTATGTAGCTCTTAATTTTCTCCAATGCAACTTTTATATATCTTTGATTTGCTTATAATATATTACTTCAATTTATCATATTTTAGGTTTAATATATATATCTACTTAATATTAAAATAACAATTTTTTATTATTTTTAGATTTTTACTTTGGTAATTTGTAGTTATTCCAAACAAGATGTCATGGAATGACATCACTAGACCCATCTCAACGTGCTCTATCTAACTCAACATTTCATTTGTTTATATATTTAATTTTTTTGAATTTTGACAAGCTTTCTAAGGCATTTTGATTAGTACATGATATGATAATCAAGGATATTACCCTTGGGCTCTTTATTATTTGTAGAACACAACTTTCTATTTAATTTACCTAATTTCTTGAAAATTTCTCTAATATTGGGTTTATTTCAATGTGACTCTAAATCACCACTTGTGTATGCTTCACATTGCCTTTAATTGGTTATATCATATTACCTCTTTTGAAATTATCATGAATTACAAAAGTAAATAGACATAAATAATAATATCAAGTAAGTATATATGAGAACATAAATGAGATAAGTTAAAACAATGTAATATAACAAAACAAAAGTGATTTGAAGAGGTGAGATTTACTTTTACAAAACTAATATAGCCAAATCAAAGGAAAAAATTTAAAATTAAGAAAAATTATATGGGTATGTTGCACTTTAAGATGCTAAAGAGATGAAGTGTAACATCCTTGAACATAAAATCATATATCAAGTTAAATGACTATTAAAGCATGCAAATATCCTTGAAATTAAAATATTTAAAATATAAAAATATAGTTTATATGGATATAGCTTGTTCAAATAAGTCCAATAGTATTTGTTTTGTCTTGATCAGTCATAATTTTAAATTTTTACAAATTACCAAAAACAAATAAGGACAACTAATAATAAATTCCTATTTTAGTATCAAGTAATCATTTTATTAAAGTTGTATTGAAATAAATTAAAGTGTTATAGTATTACGAAACAAAATCAATGTAAGGTCAAATGAGAAGAGATTTGGAGTCAAATAGTGTTATGACCAAATCAAAATAAAATATTTGATAGCATGAGGTGAATTATAAAGGAGAATTATATACCATATTAATAAGAAAATCAAATGTAAAATCCATGATCACCAAGAAAGGTAAGAAATTGAATTATCTCATAAAGCATACAAAAACAAGAGAAAATACAATATTTAATGCTATAAAAATATTTAATTTTGTAGTCCTTATTGAGATAAGTCCAATGATATTTGTTAAGTATTAGTGAGACCTTATTGGGAATTAATATGAATTACAAAAATAAATAAGCTTAAATAATAATAATTTATCATTTTTATATAATGTAAATAAAATTTAAATCTAAAATAACATAAATTAAAGAAGTAATATAAAGAAACTAAAGTGATGTAAGGGATAGATAAGAGGAGAATTAGGGTTTCATGGTAAAATAAGCAAATATAGGTGAAACCTTTGAAGAAGAAAGAAATTGTGTCACAAAGTAACATTTCATGACAAAAATGAGATTGATAGTAGTGTACTTGATCGTTAAAATAGGTATAAGTTAAAATACCTCATAAATAATTCAAAAACTATTGAAAATAAAACATTTAAAAATATTAAAATTAATTTTTAATTTGATAGGGATCATTGTGTTGTGTCCAACGATGTCTATTTCATCACTGTTCAACCTCATTTAAAATTTTTGCAAACTATCAAAATAAACAAGCATAGATAATAGTAATTTATTATTTTAATTTTATGTAAATATATATTAAAGCTAAAATGTCATTAATGGAATGAATATAATACAACCAAATCCAAGTGAAACAAAGGACACAAAAGTAAAGAGTTATAGTTTTAATGTAATATAACCAAAATTAAAATGTAAAATATTTGAAGAAATACGATAAATTGTATAAAAAGATACAACACAAGATACTATAAAGATAGAGTGCCGCAAACTCGTTCATGACATAAAGTAAGAATCAAAATGACTCTAAACGTATGCTAAATCCTTATAATTTGAAATATTTAAAAGAAATTAAAAAATGAATGTTTAATTAGATAGTACACATCGAGACTAGTTTAGCAAAAGTTTTTATCTCAATTAGAGCACCCTTAGAATCACCACAAATATATAAAATAGATAGAACAAATATCATTTTAACATTAAGTAAATATTAATCAAAGTAAAAATTCTATAATTGAAGTAATATAACAAAAAATAAAAAAAACAATGTATAGGTCTCATGGGAGTAGATGGAGAGTTACATAGTGATATAACAAATTCAAAGTAAAAAAATTCGAGGAAATAAGTGAAATTGTAAAGAAAAGTTGTGTTCCAATATGCTAAGGAGTTCGAGTGTAAAATTCTTGATATCAAAGCAAGTGTAAATAGTAATGCCTTATAAACCAATAAAAAATCATAAAAAATAAAAAATCTATGGCTATATAAAAATATTTAATTTGATAGAGCTATTTGAGATGAGTTTGACAGCAAGCTTTTCATCTTAATCAGAGTTTCTTTTGAAATATTATGACTTATCAAAAAAAATAAGCACAAAGAAAAAAGATAGTTATTTTAATATTATGTAAACATATATTAAAGGTAAAATGAGACAAATTGAAGAACCATAATACAACCAAATAGAAGTGATGTAAAGTTTCTATGACATGAGATTTATAGTAACATTTTGAAAAAACCAAATCAAGGTGAAACCTTTGAATAAATGACAAATTCTTTGATAAAGTTGCTATCCAAAATATTAGGGAGATCTATAGTAACAACCTTGATAAATAAATTAGGTATGCATCAAAACAAGTAAAGCTTGAGAAATTTATAAAAATTTGAATATTTTAATCTTTAAAATTGAATACATAATAGCATAGAGGACATCATGTCTAGTCAAATATTAAATGTTTGTCTCAATCATACCTCATTTAGAACAACTATATATTACAAAATTAAAAAAGCTTAAATTTAAAATTATTATTTTATAGATACATATAAAAATTTAAATAAGATAAATTAAAAAAATTTAATATAACAAAATAAAAATGATGTAAAGGTCACATGAGAAAAGAAATAGAGTTCATAGGAATATGGGGAAATCAAATAAAACATTTAAATAAATGTTATAAATTGTATGAGAAATTTGCATTCTATCACATTAAAAACATTGAGGGTGTCATCCTTAAATGTGAAATGATTTTTGAATCAATTTGCCTTATAAAGTAGAGAAAACCTTTTAAATAAAATATTAAAAAATAATATAACTATGACTAATTGGAGCATTGTAATATAACCAAACCAAAGTAATGCAAAGGTCACACAAGAGAGGGATTAGAGTTAAACTATAATATAACGAAATCAATTTTAATACTTTGAAGAAAATGAGATAAATTGGAAGAAGAAACATTTATTCAAGAAAACAAAATTTAAAAATATTAGAAAGAATATTTTATAGATAGAATATCTTAGGACGTTTCTAATGATGCTTATTTAATCTTAATTGAACTCTTTTTGAATTACGATGAATTGCGAAAGTAAATAACAATATTTAATAAAATATTTTAAATTTTAAGAGTAAGTAAATATAACAAAATTGAAGTAAAGTTCAAATTAGAGAAGAATTAAAGTTTAATAGTAATATAACAAAATTAATGCTAAAAATATGAAAAATCGAGATACTCTATGGTGAAGTGGCATTGAAAGATGCTAAGATTTCTAAGTGCATTGCCCTAATCATCAAATTTGGTATGAAATAAAATGTATTTTATAGTATACGAAAATAATATAAAATAAAATATTTTAAAATATACAAATGATTATTTAGTTGGATGAGATTTACTAAGGCAACTCTAATGATATTTGTTTGGTCATAATAGAAACTTTTTTGAAATTTTTGAAATTGTCAAATTTAATAAACATAAAACTAATAATTTTTTAATAGGAAATATGTATATATACATATTGAAGTTGAAATGAAAAAAATTATGATGAAAAAGCTAAGTCAAAACATTTAATTGTAAAATAAGAATGGAATAATTGTTTCATAGTAGTAAAATCAAATCAAAGCAACAAATTTAAAAAAATGAAGTAAATTATGCATAAAAGTTGGATTGCAAGTTATTAAGAAGATTAATTGTAAAATCAATAAAAATTGAATGTCTCATAAAGCATACCTAAATCATTGGAAGTGAAATATTTGAAAAAAAGGGTTGAATATTTAATAAGATAGAGCGTATGAGGTATTTTCAATAACATCATTTTTGTCTCGTTCATAACTTATTGGGAATTACGACAAATTACAAAGGTAAATAAACATAATAAATTATAAGATAAAAGTTTAATATTTAGTAAATACATATTGAAGTTGAAATGAGATTAATTTAGAGAATTTAACATAACCACATAAAATTGATTTAGTGGTGACACTAGAAGAGATTTATAATTATGTAGAAAAATAGCCAAATCAAAGAAACAATTTTTAAAAAATGATAAAGTGAATAGAAAAATTGCATCCCGTGTTACTAAGGAAATCATGTGGAACAACGTCATTCATTAAATTAGGTACAAATTAAAATGTCTAATAAATCCTAAGAAAACCTAACAAAATTAAATAATTCAAAAGAAATATAAAAACAAAAAAATTTAATTTGATAGAACTCCTCTAGGATAATTCTAATGACCTTTGTTTTATCTCAATCAAACCTCAAATTGAATTATTGTGATCACCAAAGTAAATAATTGTACATAATTAAACGTTATACTAATATTAAAATGAGATAAATTGAAACAATATAGTATCACCAAATCAATGTGATGTAATTGTCACAAAAAGGAGAAATAAAGTTTCTTAGTAACACAACAAAAGAAAAGAAAAATTGAAGAAATTAATTAAATTCCATATGAAAGACGCATCCAAGGTATAAATAGAAACTAGTGTAAAATACATGATCATTAAATTGGCTACAAATATAATTGTCTCCTAAAGTATTCAAAACCCCTAAAAAATAAAAAATTTTAAAATATAAAAAAATATTTGATCAGGGAGAGCTTAAAGAGAATATTTTGAAAGTATTATGATTTATAATATTTAAATAAGAATAAATGAAAGCAAAATATTATTTCAATATTAAGTATATATATATTAAACCTAAAATGTGGTAAATTGATGCGATATATTATGAACAAATTCAAGCAATGTAATGCTCACACTAGAAGATAATAAAGTTTCATAGTAATATAACCAAATCAGAAAAGAATAACTTTCTAAGATACTAAGAAGTTTGAGTGTAACATTCATGGTCGTCAAATTCAGTACGAATCAAAATATCTCATAAAAGATACCTAAATACTAGAAAATTAAGTATTTCAAAATTTAAAAACAAAATTTAATGGCACAGATGTTGTCTAAATTATTCTAATTACGTTCTTTTGATCCTGGTTGATCCTTATTTAGAATCACTGTGAATAACCAAGACAAAGAAAAACTAACGACAAATAAATTATTAATTTTATATTATGAAATTATATATTAAATCTAAAATAAGATAATTGGAAGTAATGTATCATGAATAAATCAAAGCAATGTAAAAGTGACAAGAAAGAAGATTTTAAGTTACATAGGAATTAACCAAATCAAAACAACAAAATTTAAACAAAATAGATAAATTATTTTGGAATGTTATGTTCTACAATACTAAGAAGTTTGAGTATAAAATCCTTGGCTATCATTTTCGAATCAGATGTTGTACAAAGTTTGCATAAATACAAAAAAAATAAATTACTTCAAATATGAAATGAATTTTAAGTTAGATAGAGCATGAGGAAATGAGTGCAATGAATTTATTTTTGTCAATAATAGAACTCATTTGGAATTACTATGAGTTTGAAAATGTTGAAAACTTAAATAAGACAAAATTATTATTTTAATGTTATATGTATGTATATATATTTCAATGTGAAAAATCAAAGCAATGTAACATTACCAAATCAAAGGACACTAATGCCAAATGAGAGGAATGTATTTGTTTCATGGTAATACAATGAAACCATAATGAAACATTTTGAGAAAAAACATAAATTACACAAGCAAGTTGCATTACAAGATATTGAGAGGATTGAGTGTAAATGCCTTGACCAACAAATCATGCATAGACTTAATATCTCAAAAAGTGTGTTAAAATCATCAGAATTAAAATATTTCGAAATTATTACTGATTACAAATTAAATAACCACAAATGATAATAAAATATAAATTTTGAATTAAGTAAAATATATTGAAACTAAATAGAGATAAACTGAACCAATGTAATATAAGGAAATAAAAGTGAATTAAAGAAGTCACAATAAGAAAATTACAATTGCAAGTAATAGAACCAAATCAATGCTACACATTGAAGAAATGAGATCAATTATACTTGAAATTTGCATTCAATGATAATAGGGATGTTGAGCATAACATCCTCGTTCATCAAATCAGGTATAAATTAGAATTTCTCATAAATCATGGCAAAACCTGATAATGTAAAATATTTAACAATACAAAGATAAATATGTGATGTCTGTTTTGTCTTGATCAAACATCATTTGGAACTTATAAGGATCACCAAAGCAAAAAAGAATTAATAATTTAAAATTTCTAATTCAATGTAATGTAAACATATACTAAAGTTGAAATGAGATAAATTGAAGCATTGTAATATAACTTATTCAAAGAGATATAATTGTCATAAGGGAGGAGAAATAAAGTTTCGTATTATTATAAAGAATTCAAGTGAAACATTTAAATAAAATAATTAAATTCATCCAAATAGTTATATTGTAATAATCTAAGGGAATTAAGTCTAGCAAACTTGACCATCAAATTAGGTACCATTAGAATTGTTTCATTAGGCATATTAAATACATGAAAAAAATATTTGAAAAACATATGCAAATGAGTACTTAATTGCAAAGATGACTTGGAAAGAAGTTTAAAAACATTTTTTTTGTTATGACCACACCTTATTGAAATTACTATGAATTAAAAAATTTAATTAGCTTAAATAATAAAATGAAAGAGAAGTAAATGTCACACAAGAGGAGAATTAGAGTTCTATAATAATATAGAAAAACCAAAGAAAATAATTTAAAGAAATGAGACACATTATATGAAATGGTTGCATTCCATGATGTTGAGGAGATTGAGGGCAACATCCTTGATTACCAAATTTAGTATAAATTTAAATTTCTCATAAGGGAGGAGAAATAGAGTTTCTTAGTAGTATGACCAAATCCATGAAACAATAGTGAAGAATATAGAATATTCTCGTAAACTATACCAAACCATTTAAAAAAAAACATTCAAAAATATAAAAAGGAAAATTTAATTAGAATGAGGCCATCAAGAAGAGTCCAATAACATTCATTTTATGTTGTTCAAACACCACTTTAGAATTTCAATGAAATTGAAAAATAAAATAGGCATAAATAAAAATAAATATTTTGTTAATATTAACTTGAAAAATATTAAAAGTAAGATAAGGTAAATTCAAGTAATATATTGTGAAAAAAATCAAAACAATTTAGGAATCAAATGAGAGGAGAATTAGAATTTCATAGTAATTTAACAAAATAAAAGTGAAAATTAGACAAATGAGTTAAATTGTAAAAGAAATGTTTATTCCAACATATTAAAGATATTAAGTGTAGCATGGTCAAATCTTCCAAAATGATATCTTTTAAAATATGAAAATAAATATATAATATATAGTGATTCTAAAGATGAGTCTAATGAAGTTCTTTCTAACTTGGCTACACCTCATTTAGAAATATTATGAATAAAAAAATAAGTAATACTAATTAATAATAGATAATATTTTTTGAATTAAGAAAATATGTATTGAAGTTAAAAGGAGATAAATTAAAGAAATGTGAAATAACAAAAAAAAGTGATGTAAAGATCATGGGATAACACTTTTTCAACATAGTAATATAACAAAACAAAAAAAAAACAGAGAACTAGATAATTTCTTTGTAGAAATTCCATTCGAATACACTAAGGAGATCTACTATAAAATCCTTTATCGTTAAATCATGTATCAATCAAATGTTTTATAAAGAATGTCCAAATAGAAAAAATAAAATATTAAAAAATATTGAAGTGAAGCTTTAGTTGGATAGAACATGTCATGATGATTCTAATGACAATTTTAAACATTAATCAAATAACTTTTGAAGGAATCAAATAAAATATTCTTTTAAGTTGCTCGTAAGATACCAAGGAAATTTAGTGTAACATCCTAGGTCATCAAATCAAGTATGATTCAAAAAGTCAAGAAAAGTGTGCCCAATTGTGGAACAAAAAATTTAAGTTAAACAAATATTAAATGAAATTTTAATAATATATAAATATATATAATTATGCTAAGATAAGATAAATTCAAAAATAGTAATTTAACTAAATCAAAGCCTTTTTGAGTTCACATGAGTAAATATTTAGAGTTAAATACTAATAACGAAATGATAGAGAAAAATTTGAAAAAATAAAATAAACAGTACAAGAAAGTTATATTCGAAGAAATTAAAGAGATTAGGGATAAAATCCTTGATTATAGATTTCAAAATGAAACCAAATGTCTTGTGATGCTGCCCAAGAGAAAGAAAAAAATTCAAAAATGAAAAAATTAACGTTTAATTGGATATAGATCATCTTATGTTGAGACAAATGACATTCCGTTCATCTTGGTGAGAACACATTTTAAATAACTGAGAACTACCAAAGTAAATAAGCATAAATGAAAATATTGTTTTGTTGTTAAGAAAATATATATATTAAAGTTGAAGTTAGGAAAATTCAGGTAACATAATGTTCCCAAACTAAAGAAACTTAATTGTCACATTACAAAAGATTTTTATTTACTAAGCAATATAACAATATAACAATATAACAATATAACAATATAACAATATTAAAGTGAAATTTTTAACAAATGAGTTTTATTTTATGTGAAAGTAGAATTCCAAAATAACAAAAAGATCTAGTACAATATCCTATATCTTTGGAAAAGGTATAAAATGAAATAACTCATAAAACAAGTGAATACAATAGAACAATATTTAAAATTATGAAAATGAGGTCATTTTTTTCATCTCAACAACATCACATTTGATGTAATTTCTAATTATAAAAATAAGTAAGAAATATTTAAAATAAATTCTTATTTTTACTTTTTTTAAAATAATATATATTAAACTCAAATTTTGATAAAATAAAATAATTAAATATAGCTAAATTTGAGTGATGCAAAGGTCACAAATGAAACCTACCAGAGTTACATAGTTTTATGACAAAAAATGAAATATTTGAAAAAATTAGATAAAAATATAGAAACTGTTACATGAGGGGAGATTACAGTTTTATTGTAAAATAGTCAAAAAAAAAAGAAAGACATTTGGAGATTTTAGAAAAATTATGTTGGATTCGTGCATTCTAGGATATAAAAAAAAATGGACGATAACATCCTTATTCTCTAGATAAGGTATGATTTAAAATATCTCATGAAGCTACCAAAACCTTAGAAACTAAAATATTTAAAAATTATAAAGATACATATTTAATTACAAAGAGATTATCAAGCTTAGTTCAATCACATTTTTTTTTATTAGACCTTAATATGAATTACTGTAGTTTATGAAAACAAATAAGAATAAAAAAAATTAATTGTTATTTTAAAATTAAATAGATGTATATTGCAACTAAAATGATATAACACAAATGAATGTAATATAATTAAATAAAAGCAATGAACATGACAAGAGTCGAGATTTGCGATAACAAAATGATATAACTAAATTGAAGTGAATAATTTGAAGAAACGATATTTATTATGCAATACAGCTGCATTTCAAGATGCTAAGGAGATTGAGTGACATATCCTCGATTAATAAATCAAGCATGAAATCAAAGTTTTAATAAATCATGTGCAAACATTGAAAATAAAATATTTTAAAATATATACAAGAATATTTAATTAGATAGAGCTTATAGAAATGAGTATAATTACGTTTGTTTCATCTTATTCAAACCTTTTTTGGAATGACTAAGAACTACCAAAGTATAGTCTAATCAAAGTGCTGTAATTGTAACAGAAGAGGAGATTTAGAGATAAATAGTGATATAACCAAATGAAAGAAAAACTTTTAAGGGATAAAAAAAATTATACAGGAAAGCCACATTAAAAGATGATAGAGAGGTCAATTATAGTATTCTCAATCGCCAAGTGAGATACAAAATGAAATGTCACTTAAAAAGTGCACGAATATAGAAGATACAATATTTTAAAAATACAAAAATTGAGTATTTAATTAGATGTTGTTCAGATGAGTGCAATGATGTTTGTATGATCTCTATTAGAACTCCTTTCTAATTGCTATTAATTATTAAAAGCTTTAAGTGAAAAATCTTAAAAATATTATTTTACAAAAAATAAATTTTTATTTAAGATAAAATGGGATACATTAAAGAAATATAATATAAAAATATAAAAGTAATATAAAAATTACATGAAAGAAAAGTTAGAGTTTCATAGTAATACAACCAAATGAAATCAAATCATTCAAAGAAATATGTTAATTTTAGTGAAAAGCATGCATTGTAAGACAATAACAAGATCAATAGTAGAAACTTTGATCATAAAATTAGATAAGAATCAAAATGTATCGTGAAATGTACCAAATATTTTTAAATAAAATATTTAAAATTATAAAATAACTATTTACTTAGATAAAGTCTGTCAAGATGAGGCTAATGAACTTTGTTTTTGTCGATAGGACCTCATTTAAAATTATTACAAATTACCAAAATGAATGGCAAAAATAAAAATATGTTAATATTTTTGTAATGATATAAGAATAAATCAAACTCATATAAAGCTCACATGATACAAAAAATAGTTTTTCATAGTAACATAAAAAATAAACAAAAAAAATTGAAGAAATAACGTAAATTTAAACTAAGGAGATCGAGGGTAACAACCCCAAAAATTGAATAAATAAGGTAAATTTAAACCAAGGAGATCAAGTGTAACAACCCTAACCATTAAATAGGTATGAATAAAAGAGTATTGTAAAGCTTGCGAAATGTATAAAATATAGTATTTACTTGTAAAAAAATTAATATTTAATTAGATGGAAGACATTGATAGGAGCCCAACTACATTTCCTTTGCCTCGATCAAACCTCATTTGGAATTCTTGCATATTATAGATGTAAATTAGTGCAAATAATAATAAATTATTACTTTAATATTATGTAAATATAGATTAAAATTTAAATAACATATCCGAAAAAATTTGATGGAAATGTCTAACAATAGTAGATTTAGAGTCATATATTGGTATAGTCAAATCAAATAAAAATATTACAAAAACTATGATAAATTATAGGGGAAGTTATATTCTAGCACAATAAGGAGGACCAATGAGATATCCTTAATGTCATGTTAAGTACAAGTCAAAATGCCTCATAAATTAGCAAAAATAATAGTAATAAAATATATTATTAAATATTTAAGTTGCTAGAGGTTGCTTGTTGAATTAAATAACATTTGTATGGTCTTAATAAAACCATGCCTTGAATTACTTCAAATTACTAAATGAATAACCCTAAAGAAAAATAAATTATTATTTTACTATTAAGTAAATACATATTAAAGCTCATAAGAGATAAATTGAAGTATTGTAACATACTAAAATCATAGTGAATGAAGGGTCACACAAGATTAGAATGGGAGTTGCATAGTAACATAACTATATTAGGACAAAAATTTAAATGAAATGAGATAAAATATAAGTGAAAGATGAATTCCAATATACTTAATAGGTTGATTGAGACATTTTCGATCATCAAATTAGGTATGAAATAAATGTCTCATAAAGTATACCAAAAGCCTACAAAAATATATTGCTTACAATTATAGAAATTAATTTTCAATTAGGTAGAGCATGTCAAGAAAAGGTCAATGATGTTTACTTCATTTTGATCAGATCTCATTTGGAATTATAGAAAAGTAAAAAAAACAAAAATAATTAAAATAAGTTATTAATTATTATCAAGAAAATAAGCATTAAAGTGCGATTAAGATTAGTTAAAGAAATATAATATAATATAATCTAAGTGAAAAAAAGTTAATAGGAAGAAGATTTAGTGTTAAATAAAATATTAAAAAACTAATGTGAAAAATTTAAGTGGAAATAGATAAATTGTTATGAAAAATTACATTCCTTGATGCTAAAAGGTTGAACATAACAACCTCGATTATCAAGTAAGGTATGAATGAAAGATCTCTCAAAAAGCATTCCAAGGTATTGGGGAATAAAATACTAAAATTATAAGAATGAATATTTAATCAGCTATAACTATTCTAGATGAGTTCAATAATATTTGTTTCATCTAAACCAAACCTTGTTTAGAATTACTATGAATTCTAAAATTTAGTAAACATAAATAATAAAAAATATTATTTAAATTTTAAGTGAATATAAATTAAAACTAAAATGAGCTAATTTAAAATAATGTTATTTAACAAAATCAAAGAGATATAAAGTAAGATAGGATGAGAGTTAGACTTTTTATTAATATAAAAAAATGAAAAAAAAACAATCGAAGAAATGAGATAATTTCACACAAAACATGCAATCCAAGATATAAGAGAGGTCAACCATAACATCCACAATTGCAAAATTAGGTATGAATCAAGTTTTCTTATGAGGCAACCCAAACCTTCAAAAATGAAATATTTTAAAATAAAAAAACGATTAATTAATTAGATAAAGCTCATCGAGACCAATTTAATGATGTTTTCATCTCAGACAAACCTAATTATCAATTAATAAAAATTACCAAAAAAATTAAATAAATTAATTTTTATTTAACTTTATATATATATATCTATATATATATATTAGCTAGAATGGAGAAACTTGAAATAAACTCATGTACAAATCAACATTAAGGGGATGAAGCATAACATTCTTGATCATCAAATCATGTACAAATCAAAATTACTAGTGAAGCAAGCTAAAATAAAAAAATACATTTAAGAAATAAAGATAAGAATATTTAATTAAATGAAGCTCTTTGAGATAAGTACAGTGAAGTCTATTTAATATCCTTTAAAATTTGATTGGCATTATCCAAACTAACACAATAAATAAGTTTAAAAAATAAAAAAATATTATTTTAATAATAAATAATTAGATTTTACTAAAAGAACTTAATTTGAAGCAATCTAGTGTGACCAAATAGATCTGTTGCAAAGATCACATGATAAGTGATTAGAGTTAAATATTAAAGAATTATATGATGGAAAAAATTTAATCAATAAGAAATATTGTATAACAAAGTTACATTCCAAGATACTAAAGAGATCTAGTGTAATATATTCAATTTTTAAATTAGATATAAAGATGAATGTTCATTAAAGAATGTAAAATTAAAAAAAAATAAATATCTTAAAATGTAGAAATGGATAATTAATTGAATGTTTCTCTTCAAGATAAGGCCAATGTTGTCAATTATGTCCCAATTAGACCTTGTTTCTAATTGCTATGAATTACTAAAATAAATTTGCATAATTATTAAATAATTATTATTTTAATATGAAAAAATAATACTAAAGAAAAAATGATATAACTTGAAAAAATATAAGATAAAAAATCAAAACAAATATAAAGAACATGTGAGTAAAATTTGGGTTTCAAAGTAATGTAACCAAACAAAAAAACAAATTTGAAAAAATGAGATAAACAATACTAAAAAGTTGCATTCCAAGATACTTAAGAGATGGATAGTTGCATTCTTGATGGTAAAACGAGGTATGAATTGAAGAGACATTTAGAGGATTCCAAAAGTCCTTAAAAAAATAAAGAATATTAAAATAAAGATTTTATTTTAGTAGAGCTAGTTGAGATAAGCCTAATAATATTTATTTGCCTTCTTTAGACCATGTTTGTAATTATTGTGAATTTTGAATTTTATTAAGCTTTGATAATTATATATTATTATGGAAATAATATCAAAGTATATATTAAAGATGAAATGAGATTAATTGAAGCCATGTAATTTAACAAAATTTATGTAATATAAAAGTTACATTAGTGGAGAAGTAGTGTTCATAGTGGTATGCTAATATCAAAAGAAACATTTTAATAAGTGAGGTAAATTATTTGGAAAAATTGTATAACAAGAAGCTAAAGAGATCGAGTGTGAAATCCTTAATTATCAAATAAGGTAAAAATTAAAATAACCTATAAATCCTAGAAAAGCAATACGATATATAATATTTAAAAATATGAAAAAAATATTTAATTAGACTGAGCTAAATAAAATAAGTCCAATGACATTGCTTTGTCTTGATCAAATGTTTCTTAGAATTAATGCGTATTACCAAAGTAAAAAAACACAAAAAATAATTTATTATTTTAATATTATGTAAATATATATCAAAACTGAAGTGAGATAAAATAAAATAATATAATATGCCAAAGTCAAATAATTGTAATGGCAATACAAGAGTAGCTTAAGGGTTATATTAATAAAACTAATTCAAAAAAAATTGAATGGTTGAGATAAGTTTTGTAAGAATGTTCCATTCCAACATATTAAAGTGATACAGTGTATCTTCCTTGACAGTAAAAAGAATATAAATCAAAATATCTTCTAAAATATTTAAAAGCCATTAAGAAATTAAATATTTAAAAAATGCAAAAAAACAATATCTAATTGGATAGAGGTCATTAAGATGAGTGAAATATTTTTTATGTTGTTTTAATTGGAATTTTTTTGGAATGAGTGTTAATTAAAATAAATAAATAAACTTAAATAACAATAAATTATTTTATTAATATTAAGTGAATTTTTATTAAAGTTGAGATGAGATTAATTGTAATAATATAATAAAACTAAATCAACGATACTTGAAGGCCACATGAGAGTAGAATAAGAGTGAAATAGCTATATGACAAAATCAAAGAAAATAATTTGAAGAAATGAGATGAATTGTATAAGAAAAGAACATTCAAAGATGTCAAGGAGATCATGCATAACATCTTTAATCAACAAATCTATAAAAGAATCTTTAAATGGATAAAATTCATTCAAATGAGTATGAAGACGTTTATTTTGTTTTGATTTGGTAATGTTTAAGTCGCAATGAATTACGACTTAAATAGGCATAAATGATAATAAATTATCAATTTAATAATAATCAATTATATACTAAAGTTAAAATGACAAAAATTGTAGTGAAATATAATTGATACCAAGCGACATAAAGGCCACATGAAAAGAGATTAAAGTTACAATTCAATTTATGCAAATCAATGCAAAGAAAATTATAAAAATAAGAAACATTTCATGGGAAAGTTGTATTGCAAGAGATTGATGACATATATATTTAAATCCTTGGTCAAAAAATTAGGTATAGAAAATACCGCATAAAACCAACCAAATCTATAAAGAAAAATCACAAATTACAAACAACATATTTGTTGTCTTAATCAAACATCATTTGGAATAACAACAAATTACAAAATAAATATGCATACGTAGTAACAAAATATTATATTAATAATAAGCAAACAAATAATAAAGTTCAAATGAGATGTATTGAAGTAAAGTTATATATCCAAATCATGTTCATGTAAAGGTTTCATGAGAAATAAATTAGAGTTTCTTAAAAATAGCACCATTTCAAATTAAAAACTTTGAAGAAATGGGATAGCTATAAGGAAAAGTTGTATTTGATGAATTTAAGGAAATTGATAACATTATCGTCATCAATCATAACAAGTAAGAGATAAAAATTTCTTGCAAATATGTTGAAGTCATTTAAAAAAGTTAAATGAATATTTAATTTGATATTCTTCTAGATGAGTCAACAACATTTGTTTTAATTATATCAAAGCTTTTTTAGAAAAAATAATATTAAAAATAAAATTTGTTAAATGAATGAATGAAATAAAACCAAATAAAAGTGATGTAAAGGAAAAAAGGATGAGAGAAAGAATTTCATTATAATATAACAAAATTAAATTGAAAATTTGGAAGAAATGTATCAAAGTATGTCAATATAAAGAAAATTTATATTAAATCTAAAATAAAATAAATTGAATTAATGTAATTTGACCTAATTCAGTTGATGCAAAGGCCACATAAGAGGGGAATTAGACTTGCATGGTTATATGGAAAAAATGAAATTGAAACACTTGAAGGAACCAGTTCAAATGTATGAGAAAATGGTTTTCTAAGATAGTAAGAAGAACAAGAGTACCATCCTCATTCGTCAAATTTTTCAAAATATGTAATGCATCATAAATAATACCAAAAGCTTGTAAATTAAAATAAATAAAAAAATTCAAAAATTTTTAAATTTGGTAAGTCTTTTGCAAATGAGTTAAATGAAATTTTTTTCATCTTAATTAGGACTTTCTTCTAATTAGTAAGAATTAAAAATTAAATTAACAACAAATAATAACAAATCACTATTTTCAAATAAAGTAAATATAAATTAGTTAAAGTTTTGCTATATAATAAAAAAATCAAAGTGATGTACACGTCACACAAAAAGATATTTAGAGTTGTAAAATACAAAGCCTAATCAAAGTAAAATTAATATTTAATAGAATAGTGGACATAAAGATGAGTCAATGATGCTTCTTTCATCTCAATCAAATCTCATTTTGAATACCACTTATTATCAATGTAAATAAGCATAAATAATAATAAATAATTATTTTAATATTTATTAAATATAAAAAAGGTAAGATAAAATGAACCAATGTCATATAACCAAATGAATGTGATATAATGACGACACAAGGGGAGAACTAATGTTACAAATTAGTATAGCCAAATCAATCAAAAATATTTTAAAAAAGCAGCTAATATTTACAGGAAAGTTACAATGTAACATACTAACGAGATTAGGTGAGACACCATTGTTTGTAAAAATTTGTATGAATCAAAATAACAAAAATATATGCAAAAACACTACAAAATAAAATATTAGAAAAAACAAAAAGAATATTTTACAAGAAGAATTCCTTCAAGACATTTAAATAATGTTTGTTTTATCTCAATATGACAACATTTGGAATTACTATGAATGACAAAAAAACATAAGCCTACATCATAAGAAATTATTTTCTTAAAATTAAGAATATATATATTAAAGTTGAAAAGAATTTAATTAAAGCAAAGTAATATGAGAAAATCAAAGCAATGTAAATTCAATGTGAATAGATATTTGTAGTTACATAGCAACATAACCAAATCAAAGAAAAACTTTTGAGCAAACTATATAAATTTTATTGGAAAACAGCATTCCAAGTTATTAAAGAGTTTGAGGGTAAGAACTGAGATCATTAAGTAAGGTCCAAATCAAGAATTTCTATAAAGAGTACAAAAATAATATAAGCATAAAAAATAAAAAAAATAAAAAATGAACATTTAATGTGATATAGCTAGTTGACATGACTACAAAAACATTTCCTTTATCTATATCAGACCTCTTTTGAAAATACTATGACTTACAAAAACAACAATAATAAAAATAAATTATTATTTTTAATTTTAGGTAAATATTTATTAAAAGTGTAATGAGAGATATTGAAGTAGTAAAATATAAGTAAATTTAGTCAATATAAATGTCACATGAAAGAAGAATTATAATTTTATAAGAATATAATCAAATCATGGTGAAACATTTGATGAAATTATATAAATTAATGGGAAAGATTGTATTCCAAGATTATAAGGAGATCATGCGTGAAATCCTTGTTTGACAAATCTAGCACATATGAAAATTTCTCATAAATGTGTTCAAACTCAAGAAAAAATATTTTAAATATAAAAATAAACATTTATTTCAATAGATCTTATTAAAATGTTGAATAAGATTTGTTTCATCTTGATTGGACATATTTAGAATTATGGCAAATTATAATAATAAATAAGTATAAATAATAATAAATATCATTTTAATGACTTGTAAAAATATATTGAAGCTAATATCATATAAGTTGAAGTATAATATAAATATATTGAAGTAATGTAAATATTAACATATTGAGGTGTGGCACTCATGATCATCAAATATATTATGAATCAAAATAATTTGTAAAGACAAAAAAACTCTTAAAAAAAATTTACAAAATACAAAGGTAAAAATAATTAATCACTTGGATAGAACACACCAAGATGAGTCCCATGATGTTTGTTTCATATTAATCAGACCTCATGTGGAGTATTATTAATTAACAAATCAAATAAATATAAATAATAATAAATTATTATTTTTTAACTTTAAGTAAATACATGTTAAATAAAAAAGAAGATAAATTATAGTGCAGTAACATGACAAAGTTGAAGCAATGTAAAATTTTGACAAGAAAAGTTTTTGTGTGATTTACTAATATAACTAAATAAAAGAAAAAATGTTTGAATAAACTAGATTAATTGTATGGGAAAGATTGATTCCAAGATATTAAGTTTATTGAGTATGACATTCTTAATTATTAAATAATGTACAAATGAGAATAACTTTAAAATTGTGTTAAAGCCATAAAAAATGTATGATTTCAAAATATAAAGATAAATATTTAGTAAGAAAGAGACATTCAAGGCAAGTAAAAGGGTGCTTTCTTTATCTCGATTAGACATCATTGAGAATTACTTTGAATTAGCAATGTAAATATCATTAGCAAAGAACATTTAATTTGTTAGTGATTATTGAGTTGTGTCCAATGATATTTATTTTATCTCATTCATACCTTATTTGAAATTACTATTTATTACAAAAATTAATATTTTAAAAAATTATTATTGTAATATTATGTAAATATATATTAATGTTATTGTTTGATTAATTGAATCAATGCAGTATGAAAAAACAAAAAATAATTTGAAAGTCACACAATAAGAGAACTAGAGTTTCATAATAATATCAAAAAGTAAACTTCTTGAGAAATAAGATAAATGATACATGAAAAAAGCATTCCAAGACACTTAGGAGATATCTTATAATATCATAAATCACCACAAAAGGTTTGAATCAAAATGACTCATGAAGAAACCCAAATCTTAAAAAAATGATAAATTCAAAATAGTTAAAATGCATACTTAATTGGATAGAGTTCGTCGAGAATGTCCAATGAGTTTTGTCTTCTCTTGATCAGATCTCTTTTACTATTACTTTTAATTGCTAAAAGAAAAAAGGCACAAATAATAATAATATTAATTCATTAAATTTTAAATATGTAATTTAATGGATTGAAGTTATATATTATAAGTTAAAATGATGTAAAAGTCACTTTAGAGGAGCTTTAGAGTTACATAGTAATATAGCAAAATGAAATTAAGTAATTTGAAAATGGTCAATTGTACAAGAATATTAAAAGTGAAGATAAAAAGAAGATTAAGTAGAATATCCTCAATTCTTTCTCATGAAAAAGGTTACCAATCAAAGCAATGTAAAAGTCACAAAAAAGGTTACAAGTCACACCGTAATATAAATAAATCATTACAAACAATTGAATAGATGGGATATATTCTACAACAAATAGCATTTTAAGATGCTAAACAAATCAAGCAGACTATTTTCTTTTATTACATATAGTACAAAAAATGATTCATAAAGCATAGTAGAATTCAACAGAATAAAAAAATAAAAAATATAGAAATAAATATTTAATTAGCTAGAGCTCATACGAATAGGCATAATGACCTCATTCAAAATTACTATGAAATCTAAAATTATGTTAGCATGAATAATAAATTATTACTTTAATATCCATTAGAAATACATTAAAGCTAAAGAAAGATAAATTGAAGAAATATAACAAAACAAAACCAAAGTAATGTGAAGTTCTCAAGAGTGGAAATTCAAAGTTACATAGAAATATAACCAAATGAAAGCAAAATATTTGGACAAATGTGATAAATTATACAAGAAACATGCTCTCCAAGATACTCAAAAGATGGAAGATTACATACTCAACTGCTAAATAAGTTACAAATCGAAATGTCTAATAAAAGATTCCCAAAAAATAGAATTTTAAAAAACAAGAAAATCAATACTTAATTATAATAAAGATCATTAATTGGACTTTATTTGGTTATTTTATAAATAAAAAAATAAATCATAAATAAAAAGAAATTACAATTCGAATATTAAGTAAATAGATATTAAAGTTGAAAAAAGATAAATTTTACTAGTCACTTGAAAGGGGATTTAGAGTTACAAAGTAATATAACCAAATCAAACCAACAAATTTAAAAAAATGTGATAATTTGTACTTGAATGCTCAGTTACAAAATCCTAAGTATATCTATTGTAATATTATTGATTATCAAATATGGTGTGAATTGAAGTATCTCATAAAGCTACAAAAAACATAGAAAATAAAAGTTTTATAAAAGAAAAGGTTTATTTTTAATTAGAGGAAGCTTGTTAAGACAAAACCAATGACACTTCTTTAATCTAAATCAAACCTCATTTGGAATTTCCATGATTTAACGAAGTAAGAAAATTTTTTAAGAAATTGATTAATTTTTAGTAATAACAAACTATATAGCTAAGTTGATTTCTGTTAAATTGAAGAAATGTAATGTCACTAAATCAAAACAACCTATGGTGGCATTTAAAAAGATTTAGAGTTGCATAGTAATATAACCAAATCAAAGTGAAAAATTTAAGAAATTGAGATAAGTCATTTGGATAAGTTGCATTCCCATATACTCAAGGGATTGAGTGTAACATTATTGACACCAAATCATTCATGGATCAAATGTTTCATTAAATATAAGAAATTAAAAAATATTTAAAATTATTAAAATAAACATTTCATTAGATAGAGATCAATGACACAAACCCAAAGACATTTGTTTCTTTTAGGTCAAACATCTTTTAGAATTTTAAATACTGTAAAATTAAATAAGAATATATAACCATAATTTATTATTTTATAAATAATTTAATATATATTAAAGTGAAAAATTATAAAAATTGATGGAATATAATTTAACCAAATGAGAATATTGTAATGGCCTTTCAAGAGGGATTTAGAGATAGTTGTGTTGTAATTATTATAAAAGTTAATGAAAATAAAGTATATAAAAACATGTAAAAATAAATATTTAATCTGCTAGAGCTTATTAAGATGAGTCCAATAATGTTTAATTCATCTCCATTGAACATGGTTTGAAATTTCCATGAATTGATAGATTAAACAAAAGAATAAATAAAAAAAATTATACTTTTAATAATTAGTAAATCTGTTAAACTTAAAATTAGATAATTTTATTCAATGTTATATAACAGTGCCAATGTGATGTCATATGGCAAAGTGTTTTTCAATGATACAAAGGAGAATAATTGTAACATCCTTAATCATTAAAGCTAATACAAAATAAAATGTCTCATAGAGCATGTAATAATAATAAATTAAAAAATGATTAAAAAAAATTAACATTTACTTAGGGAGAGATTATCATTATTTGTAAAATGTGTTTTGTTCATTTAGATTAGACGTCATTCATAAAGAAAAGTAAATTATTATTTTAATATTAGATAAGCCAATATTACATCTAAGGTGAAATAAATTGATGTAATGTAATATAACCAATTCAAATCAACATTAAATTCACAAGGGGTGGATTTAGAGTATCATAGTAATGAACAATTGCTCTTGGAGTGACAAAATAAGGCTTTGCTAATCTTATAACGAAATAGTGAACACGATCAATGAAAATTTGATCAATTTTATTTATGTGCAATCTGTATTTCAATAGAAATACATTTTCACAAAGAAATTGTCCAAGGATAATTTTTGCTCGTTCCTCTTTACAATAATCGTGAAGGAGAAAACACCAACACAAATGGAATGAATTCCTAATGATGTTACTGCATGGATCGGGATTATAAATCCTATTATTTTCATCTTAGAAATAGTAACAAAAATTTTAAGAAATAAGAGAAATTGTACTTACAAGCTGCATTGTAAGAAACTAAAGAAATTGAGTGCAACTTCCTTGGACATTAGATAAGGTGTAAAGAAAAATACCTCATAAAGTAACCAAAAATTTTGAGAACAAAAATATTTAACAATAAAAAATAAATTATTAATTAGATAGAGTTGATCAAAATGACTTTAACGTAATTTTTTTTTCCTTAATTATCCTTGCAAGAAAATAATATAAATTAGCATGTTGATAATCATAGATAATAAAAACTATTATTCTAATAGCAAAAAGATATATATTAAAGATATAATGATATATAATAAAATTTAATTATTGTAACTATTACATAAAAGGAGAATTAGTGTTTCATAATAATATAATTTTTTTAAAGAGAGCATTTTGAAGAAATAAGATAAAGTTTCCAATTAAGTTGGTCAAGTGTAACATCCTTGATGTTTAAGAAAAATAAATTCAATTTGATTCATAAAGCTATCAAAGCCTATCAAATACACAGAAAAAATTAATAAAAAAATATATAAAAGAATATCAAATTAGATAAAATTTGTTAGGACTAGTCTGGTGATGTTTTCATCATTTTTTGATCAAACATGATCAAGAATTTCTATGTATTAGCCAATTAAATAAGCATAAATAATAGTAGAATATTAGTTTAAATTAGGAAATATATATCGTAGTTAAAAAGGGATAATTTTAGGAAGTGTATGAAAAAAAATAAAATTGATATAAATGTCATACTAGAGTATAGTTAGAGTTTTGTAGTATTATAATCTAATTAATGGAAATCATTTCAAGAAATTTGATAAATTATGCTTGAATGTCGCATTAAAAAATACTAAAAAAATTGAGTGTAACATCCTCTCTCATGAAACATTGTACAAATAAAATTGATTTGTAAAAAATGCTAAATTCATAAAAAAGCACCTCGAGATGAGCCAAGCAACAATTGTTTCATCTCAATTGAGACTCATTTGAAACTTTATAAATTAGAAAAATATATATGCATAATAAAAAAAAATATTATTTTAGTAATACAAAACATATATTGAAGGTGAAATTCTATTATTATAACAATTGTAATACAATAAAATCAAAGCGATATAAAGATCACATTAGAGGAGAACCAAAGTTTCATAATAACAAAACCATATTAAAGAAAAATTTTAAACAATAAGATAAATTGTAAATAAAAATTGAATTCCAAGAAACTTAGGAGAGCTAGTGTAACCTTGATCATCAAATTAATTATGAATCAAAATGGCTTATAAAATAAGTGAAATTCTTAAAAAAGTATATTTTTAAAAATATAAAAAATGAATATTTAATTAGACTGAGGCTCTTGAGACATGCCTAGTAACATTTACTTAGTCCAAATTCGCCCATCTTTGGTATTATTTAATATTAACAAAGTAAGCATAAATAATGATAATTATTTATTTAAATACAAAATAAATATATCTTGAAATTGAAATAATAAATTTGATGAAATGTAAAATAAAAAAAAGATTGATGTAAAGTCATGATTTAAGGTTAGATATGAATATATGAAAATGAAAGTGGAAATTTTAATGAAATGACATACATTGTTCCAAAAGGTTGCTTTCCAAAATACTAAAGAGGTGGGTAATATGATTGATCATCAAGTTTATACGAATCAAAAATATCTTATAAAATAAGACAAAATGATAGAAATCAAATTATTTAAAGTTTAGAAATAAATAACTAATTTGATAAACTCCATCGAGAGGAATCTAATGAACTTACAATAATTTAAATCATACCTAATCTAAAACTAAAAATAATTACAAATTTAAATAAGCATAAATTATAACAAATTAGTTTTTAAATTTTAAAAAAATATATATTAAGACAAAAATAAGATAAATTGAAGAAATGTTACATAACTAAATCAAAGTAATGTAAAAGTTAGATGAGAAGATAATTTGAGATCCACATTATTATAATAAGATCAAAGAAAAATTTTTAAAATAAGAAAAATTACACAAAAATGTTGCATTTGAACAAAAAAAAGGAAACCATGGTTCACATCGAGGATTTTCAAAGAAAGTTTGAATCAAAAGACCTCATAATACATGCAAAAAGAATTGAACATTAAAAAATTAAAAATATAGAGATTAATTTTAAAATGTATAGATGTCATTAAGGTGAATCCAACAATATTTTCTTCATCTCAACTAGAAATCATTTGGATTTGCTATGAATTACCATATTAAATGAGCATAAGTTGAACCAATGTACTATAACAAAATAAAATTTATTAAAAGTCACTCGAGAATAAATTTGGAGTTATATATTAATATAATACAATCAATGCAAAACAATTTGATGGAATGTTATAAATTATACTGAAAACATATATTCCATGATATTAAGGATATCATGGATGAATCTTTGATCACCCAAAAAAGTACGAACTAAAATGTCTCATAAAACATGTCTAAATCAAACCTCGTTAAAAATTAAAACAAATCACAAAACAAGATAATTATAAATAATAATAAATTATTATTTTAAGTTTAGGTAAATATACATAAAATTAAAGTCAAATAAATTAAACTAATGTAAGAAAAACAAATCAAATCGATATAAAAGTAAGAAGTGAGTAGATTTAGAGTTACATATTAGTATGACTAAATTGAAGCTAAAAATTTAAAGAAATGAGATAAATTGCAGCAAAAGTTTGAATATAATGATACCATGAAAATGTTGGGTAAATTCCCCATAATTAAATTTTGTACAAATTAAAAATATCATAAAACATTTCAAAATTAAATAAAATAAAATATTAAATTTATAAAAATTAATATTTCATTGAATAGAGCTTATTGAGATAGGGGTAATTACTATTTTGTCATCTCAATCCAACCTCTTTTGAAATTTAAACAAATTACAAAATAAATATTCATAAATAATAAAAAATTAATATATATTTTTTTCAATATATGTTTAAAAAACTTAAATGATTTTAACTAAAGCAATATAATTTAATCAAATAAAAGTGATGTAAATGTCACACGAGAAGATATTTAGATTATATAGTAATATAAGCCAATTAAAGTTAAAAATTATAAGAATATTGATAAATTATATAAAAAAGTTGTATTCAACTATGCAAAAGAGATCAAATGCAAACCTATTAGGAATTGAAATACATCATAAAGCATGTACACATATTTGAAAAAAAATTTAAAATTTTAAAAATAAATACTTAGTTAGACAGACGTCCTCGAGATTAGTTCGTTAACTTTTATTTTCTCTCAATGAAACGTCGATAGGAATTCTTATGACTTTCAAAATTAAATAACCAAAACTAATAAAAAATATTATTTTAATTCTTTGTTCATATGTATTAAATATGATATATGACAAGTCAAAGTTGTGTATTATAATTTATTGTAATTAAATACTACTAAAACTTTGGAAGAAATAAGATAAATTTTTGGCAAAAATGCATTCCAAGATGCATAGAAGATAGAATGTAATATCCTTACTCATATAATATGGTACAAATCAAAATTTGTTATAAAGAATTGTGATGGCCTAAAAAATGAAATACTTAAAAAGAAAAAAAAAGAATGTTTACTTTTGAAGGGCACATCAACATGAGTCCAATGATGTTTGTTTCATCTCGACTGGACCTCATAGAAATTAGAAATTGGTATGAATTATAAAATTTAATAAGTATAATGTTAATAAATTATTATTTTAGTATTAAGTTAATATATATTAAATTTTAAAAGAGATAAATTAAAGAGGCATATTACATCAAAATTAGAAAATAATAAAGGCCACATGATAGGAGATTATAGTTGAATAGCAATATATACAAACCATGTGAAAATATTTGAAGAAATGAGATAATATTTTTCAAATCTTATAATACAAGATACTTTGAAGATCAAGTATGCCATCTTTGATCATAAAATTAATTATGAATCAAAATGGCTCATAAAATATGTTGATGCTAAATTAAATAAAATATTTTAAAATTAATATTTAATTTGATAAAGTTCATTGAAATGATTCTAACAACATTTGTTTTGTCTCTATTTAAACTATTTAGGAATTATTATAAATCATTAAACTAAATAAGCTAAAAATAATTAAAAAATATCAGTTAAATATTATGTAAACAAACATTAAAAAAATAATGAGATAATTGAAGCATTATAATATAATGAAATAGAACTTATATAAAGTCATAAGAGATGAGAATTAGGATTTCATAGTAATATCACCAAAATAAATCAAATAACATAAGCAATTGAAATAAACTATACTTGAAAGTTACATTCAAAGATACTAAGGAGGTCAAATGTGACATCCTTAATCACGAAATTAGGTACTAATAAAAAACAACTAAAAAAACATGCCAAATCTAGTGAATTTTTTATACTATAGAGATTAATATTAAATTAGTTAGAGCTATCTAACACGAGTTTAATGATGTTTATGTCACGTAAGTCAAAGTTTATTCAAAATTTTTTATTACAATAACAAATAAGTATAAATAGAGATAAATTAATATTTAAATGTTAAATAAACATATATAAATTAGAAATAAGATAAATGGATATAATATAATATTACAAAATAAAATGGATTTTATGGTTACATAAGAGTGGATTTAATGCAATATATTAGTACAATCAAATTAAAACGAAAAACCTAAAGATTGTAATAAATTATACGACAAACTTGCACTCTAAAAGAGTAAAGAGATTCACTGTAATATCAAAAATCTTCAATTTAGGTATGAATAAAAAATTTTCATAAAACTTATTAAAATATTAAAAAATAAAAAAATTCAAAAGGTAGAAATGAGTATTTTATTAGATATAGTTGGTCAAGGTGTGTCTAATAACTTTTTGAACTCAATGGATCTTACATGGAATTCATTTCAAAGAGATATAAGGATTAGTGTAGAAGAGAATAAGGGTTTTGTAGTATTATAATCAAATCAAAGTTATTAAAAAAATAGAGTTAAAATACATAGAAAAATATGTTGCAAGGTACCTACAAAAAGAAGTGCAACATCCTTGATTGTCAAATCAGCAATAAATCAAAATGCCAATAAGGCAAGCAAAAATCATAGAAAATAAAATATTTAATAATATATAAATTACTATTTAATTAGATAGAGATCAATGAGATGAGATCAATGACAATTGTTGCATATTCATTTGATCTCATTATAAATTGTTGTGTCTATAAAATTAAATAAGAAAAAATAACAATAAATAATTATTTTAAAATTAAGAATATTTTAAAATTGAAATGATATAAATCGAAGAAATATAATGTAACAAAATAAATAGAATGTGATGAGACTTATAGTTATGAAGTTTTATAGCCAAATTAAATTAAAAAAGTTTAAAATAAGAAAATTGTACTAAAAAGTTACATTCCAATATATTAAGGAGGGCTTAGGTAATATTCATCAATTATCAAATAAAGTAAAAATAAAGAAAAACATAAAATGTGTAAAAAATAGTGCAAAATAAAATATTTAGAAATTTAAAGGTGAATACTTAATTTGATCAAGCTCATTTAGATGAGTTCACCAACATTTGCTTCATCATGATTGAACCTCAATTGGAACTATGAAAAGTTGTTAAAGAAAGAAATAAAAAAAAAATAAATAATTATTTTAATATTAATTAAAAAATGTAATTAAAATAAAATTGGATAAATTAATGAAATATAATATAACTAATTCAAAGCAATGTAAAGGTTATCTGTGAGGAGGATTACGTTTTCAAAGTAAAATAACCAAATCAAAGAAAAATATTTAGAGAAACGAGGTAAGTTATGTAGGAAAATTGAATTTCATGATATTAAGGAGGTCAAGTGTAACTCCACATTTATCTAATTTGGTGTGAATCAAAATATATTATAAAAAAATAAAAAAATAAAAAAAATAAAACATTTAAATAAAAGAAATGAATAATTAATTTGATTGAGCTTGTTGATAAGAGATAAATGATGTTTGTTTCACACTAATCAAAGCATGCTTGTGATTAATTGAAATTAGCGAATATCATGAGCATGATTAATAAGAAATATCTATTTTTACTTTATGAAAGTTTATAATAAAGTTGAAATGTGATATATTAAGGTAACATAATATAATAAAATCATTGTGAGACACTAAGGAAACTTATTGTAACACACTTGATCATCAAATAAGGTTTAAATAAAACATTCCCATAGGGTATTCATAAATAATAAAACTCATAATTTTAAAAACAAATATTTAGTTATAGCTAATCAAGAGGAGTCCAACCATGTTTGTTTTTTGTCTTTATTAGGCATCATATGGATTTATTAAAAAATTCAAAGTAAATATGAATAATAATAATAAATTATTATTTTTATTTTAAGTAAATTCTTATTAAAGCTAAATGGTGACAAATTGAAGGGACCAAATACAACGTAGTCAAGGCAATGTTAATGTCACATTCGATTAGAATTATAGTTTTGAAATAACAAAATCAAAGTAAAATGTTTAAAGAAATGTGATAAATTGTATGAGAAAGTTGCATTTCATGACACTAAAGAGATCAAATGTAAAATCCTAGATTCACAAATTTGTAAAAATCACAATTTTGAAAAAAGTGTGTTGAAGCCCATGAAAATAAAATATTTTAAAACATGAATTCAAAAGTTTAATTTTGATAGAGGGCATTGAGCGACAACAAAAAAACTTGTTTCTTCTTAATTGGACAAATTTGGAATTAGTATGAGTTGCTAAAATAAATAAATAAAAAAATAATAACAAATTATTATTTTTAATAATAAGAAATTATATGTTAAAGTTAAAATGGTATAAATTAAGCTATTACAATATAACTAAGCAGATGTGATGCAAAAGTTGCAAAAATAGAGAATTAGATCTTGAAAATAATATGATTAAATAAAAGTCAGACATTTGGGAAAAGGAGAAAAAATTAATAAGAAAGTTGCTCTCAAAGATACTAAGATGTTTGAGTCTAACATCCTAGATCATCAAATCTAATACAAATAAAAATGTCATATAAAGGATACGAAATTCTTAGAAAATAAAAAATTTAAGAATATAAAAATAAAACTAACTTTTACTTGGATAAAGCTTTTTGAGAAGTGCCTAATAAGGTTTCTTCATCTTTATTAGTCTTCATTTGAAATCATCATAAATTATCAAATTAAAAAATCATAATGATAATAAGTTATTATTTTAATATTTATTAAATATACGTCAAAGATATAATATGAAAAATTTATGCAATATACAGTGCTCAAATATCAGCAAGGTAAAGCTCATAGTAAAGAAGAGTTTAAAATTTTTAAAAATATAACCAAAGAAAATAAATTATCGAGATTGAGATTAAAACAATTTATAATAAAAAGATCGATGAAT
The DNA here is from genome assembly GCA_023846275.1 of Vanilla planifolia. NCBI lineage: Eukaryota > Viridiplantae > Streptophyta > Magnoliopsida > Asparagales > Orchidaceae > Vanilla > Vanilla planifolia. The sequence continues at coordinate 1,348,655 of JAIUJO010000047.1, forward strand.
CAAATGTCTCATAACCTATGAATAAATAATTAAAAATAAAAAAGTTTAAAAACATCGAAATGAATTTTTTGAAATATTGAGCTTGTCAAGAAGAGTCTTATAACATTTGTTATGTCTCAGCCAAATAACATTTTGGGTTACTAAGTATTCTTAAAAAATAGCATAAATAATGGTAAAATATTATTTCATTGTATATATATATCTGTGTGTGTGTGTGTGTGTGTGTATGTATGTACATATATATATTAAAGTTGAAATCAGATAAAGCAAAAAAATATAATATAACTAAACCAAATTATCAACAAATGTAATGTCTCATCAATAATTAAAACACTATATGGAAAAAAATTTTAGAAAATTTCTATTTTATTGAGTTGAGCACATAATGATGAGTCCATCACTAATTTGTTTGTCCAAAGTACACCTTGTTAGAAATTACTATGAATTATCAAAGTAAAAAAATTTTGATATCAATAAAATAAAAATTAATATTATGTAAATATATTCTAAAGATGAAATTAGACTAATTAAAGAAGTGAAATATAGCCAATCTAAAAAAATATAATGGTCACAAAAATGGACATTTAATGTCACTTGGTAGTATAAACAAATCAAAGTGAAATATTTGAAGAAATGTGATAAATTATATGGGAAAGGTGTACTCCAAGATGATATGCAGGTCAATGGTAACAAACTCGATATCCAAATAAGCTACTAATTGAAACTTATTATTTTATTATTATCTTAATATATATTAAAGTTAGAAAAAAATAAAATGAAGAAATATTATATATCTAAAACAAAGCATTATACAGATAATATGGGAGGAGATTTAGAGTTCATAATAATAAAGCTAGTTCAAAAGTATGAATTTGAAAGAATGAGATATTTTGTACTAGAAAGTTCTCTTACAAAATCCTAATTATATCTAGTGTAACATCCTAGATTTTTAAATATTAGAAGAATTGAAATGTTCTCTAAAGCTACCAAAAACTAAAACAACAAAATATTTTAAAAGATAAAAAAAATTTATTGCACGAATCTAATCAAGACAAGACCAATGATGTTTGTGTTTTCCTTGTCAAAGCTCATTTGGAATTATCATGTGCTACCATGTTAAATAGGCACAAATAAAAATTTATATGCTTTTAAAAAAAGAAAAAAATTACTAAACCTGAATTAAGATAAATTAAAGCAATGTAATATTACAAAATCAAAATGATATAAAGGTCATATGAGAAAATATTTTGAGTTACATAATAATGTAACCAAATCGAAGTAAAAAATTTAAGAAAATGAGATAAATTGTTTGGAAAAGTTTGATTCAAAGATACTAACGAGATTGATGTTAAAACCTCGAGCATGAAATTATGTAAAAAAAGAATACCTTGTAAAGAATCAAACAACAAAAATAGAAAATAGAAAATTCAAAATGATAAAAATGAACACTTAATTAGATATATGATTGACAACACTACTCAAATTATTTTTGTTTCTTCTTAATTAGTCATTGTTTTGAATTACAACAAATTCCAAAAGCTAAAAAGAATAAATAATAAAAATTTGTTATTTTAGAAATAAGTGAAGATTTGTTAAAGATAAAAATAAGATAAACTGAAAAATTATAATAGCCCTATGAGATGGACTTAGCGTCAATGTCATAATAAGTGCAAAACTAAAGAGGTAAGAGAACATCTAAAAAATTGTAAAACTTAATATTTTATATTATAGGGCTCATCAAGATGAGCCTAATAATGTTTATCTCATATCCATTAAACCTCGCTTAGAATATCTAATAATTACTAAAAAAACATAACCAAATCAAAGAAAAGATTTAAGGAAATGATATAAATTATACAAGAAAGTTCTTTTCAAACTTAGGATGTTGGAAATGACATACTTGATCCTTACAATGGCTCCTTGTTTGGAGATATTACGAATCACAATAGCATATAAGTGTAAAAATAAATTATCATCCTAATATCAAATAAATATATAGTGAAGTTAAAATAAATAAAATTAGAGAAATGAAATATTACAAAAAGAAGGCCATGTAAAGGTTGCACATCAGGAGATTTAGAGCTAAATTGTAATATAACAAAATAAAAGAAAAAAAGTGATGAAAATCAAATATATAAAATATAAAAGAATTATATTCTAAGATACTAAAGAGAGAGCATAACAACATGAATTACCAATTTAGGTACAAATCAAAATATCTCATAAATTATGCAAGAACACTAAAAAATAAAGCATTTAAAAATATAAAAATATACTAATTACTTGGATATAGCACATTAAGATGAGTCCAATGACATTTATATTATCTCAGCAAGAAATTATTTTTAATTACTGCAAACTAAAAGATTATTATAACTAATTCAAAGATATGTAAAGATCAAATGAGAGGAGAGGTAGTGTTGCATACCATGATAACGAAATTAATGTGAAAAATATTTATAAATATTTTGTGAAGAATACCAAAAGCCTAGAAAATAAAATATTCAGAGATAAATACACATATAAATTATTAGTTGAATTGATAGAGATTATCCAGATGTTTGTAATGATGTTTATTTTCTCATCATGACAACACATTTGGAGTAACTATGAATTAAAAAAATTAGAAAGCAAAAATAATAACATAATATTTTATCAATATTAGATTAAATATATTATAATACTGAAATAAGAAAAACTATGGGAACGTAATATAACTAAATCAAATCAATGTAAAGATCATAGAAGTGGATATTTAAAGTTACGTGGTAATATAACAAAGTTAAAGAAAAATATTTTAAGAAGTGTGAATAAAATATATGAGAAAAGTGCATTCTAAGATGCTAAGAAGATTGAGGGTAACATCCTTGATTGTTAAATATTGTACAAATCAAATTGTCTCAAAAAATATTTTTAAATAAAAAAATCTTTAAAAATTTTAAATTAATGTTTAAGTAGATAAGACTTTTTAAGATTAAGTAAAGATAATTTTGTTTTTCTTTTATTAGACTTCCTATGTACTTATAGTAAATAATAAAAATAAATGAGCATAAATTAAATGAATTTATTCCTTTAACATCAAGTAAATACAAATTGAAGTTAAATATGAAAAATTGAAGAAATGTTATATATCAAAATTAATATGTTGTAAGGGACACATGATACAAGAATTAGGGATACGTAGTAGTATAACTAAATCAAAGTAAGGAATTTCAAGAAATTAGATAAATTGATTTAGAAAGTTCTACTACAACATCATAAATTGTTCATGTCTGATATCCCCACATGTCAAATATGGTTGGAGTTAAAAATACTTTATAAAGCTACAAAAACATAGAAAATTAGATATTTAAAATATTAAAAAATAGAAATATTTAATTGGAAAATGCAATTCAAGATGAGACAAATGACGTTTATTTGACCTTGATCAAACCTCATTTGAAAATACCCTCAATTACTAAATTAAATAAGCTTGAATGAAAATCAATTACTTTTTAATAACATGACAATATAATTTAATTTTGAATTAAGATAAATTAAAATAATGTAATGTCAGCAAAAGAAAGTGACCTAAAGATCACATGAGAAATAATTTAGAGTTAAACTGAAAAGTAACGAAATCAAAGTGAAATTTTTTTGGAAATGAGATAAATTGTTTGAGTGTAAAAGCAACAAATTTCAAATCTGGCATGAATTGAATGCCTTATAAAGTATGTAATAATGCTAGAAATTATAATATTTAAAATAATTAAAATGAATATTTAATTAGAAAGAGACAAAAAACAATAGTCCAATAATATTTGTTTTTTTTCTCAATTGGACAACATTTGTAATTGCATGTCACAATAATTACAAAAAATAAATAATAATAATTTTTTATACAAATAAGTAAATATACACTGAAGCTATAAATGATAAATTAAAGTAATGAAATAATACCTAATCAAAATAATATAATAGTTATTTGAGATTTATTTTGAGTAAATTATGTAATAATGATTTTAAAAAATCAATGAAATAAAATACTTTCTTAAAAAATATAAAATCAATATTTATTTAGGCATTGCTCATCAAAATAAGTCCAATGGTTTTTGTTTCATTTCAATTAGACCCCTTTTAAAATTTTATTAATTACAAAACTAAAACATTATTATTTTAATTTTGAGTTAATAAATGTTAAAGCTAAAATTAGCTAATTTGATTGGAAATAATATAAACAAATCAATGTAAGGTAATGGTCCTTGGAGAGGAGAATAATTGCTCTGAAATAATATAACATAATCAATGTAAAAAATTAAAGAAATCTACGATATACAATTTATCTTAGAATGTAACTTTCATATACAATTTATCTCAATTAAACTTTTTTGCATTGATTCATTTTTTTTAGTACGTAATAATAAATCTACTATCGCATGACCTTTACATCACTTTGAATTAGTTATCTTATTTTACATAAAATTTTAAACTTTTACTTCTAATATAGTTTTACTTAATAATAAAATATTATTCTTCATTGTTTGTTGTTATATATTTTGTTAATTCATAGTTTTTCAAAATGATGTCAATGGAGGTGACGTAAATGTTGTTGCAGTAGTCTTGGCAATGCTTCTCAAATGAGAAATTCATCTTTATATTTTTTGAAATTTTTTTCTAGGACTGTAGCACATTTTATGAAATATTTATTTTGTACTTAAATTAAATACAAGAATGTTGCACTCAATCTCCATAGAATATGGGAACATAACTTTCCCTCACAATTCATCTCACTACTCGAAATTTTAACAAAGGAGAATGTTGCACTTGAGTATAATTTATCTCATTTACTCAATTACTTTTCATTGATTTAGTTATACTGTTATATAACTCTAACTCTCATCTTGTATGACTCTCACATTGCCTTCATTGGTAAAATTATATTCTTTCAATTTACTTCATTTTCTCTTCAATATATATTAACAATTAAGACAACAATATATTATCATTTAGACTAGTTTACTTTGGTTATCCAAAATGATGAATATTTAATAATCATCATTGGACACTTCTCAACAAACTCTTATCCAAGCACATATATCCATTTATATATTTTTAAACGTTTTTATTTAAGGCTTTTGATACATTTTATGAGATATTAAGATTTGCATCTCATTTAACAGTCAACGATGTTACACTTGAGCTACTTAGTTAATGGAATGCAACTTTGCCATTTAATTCTTCTTATTTTTTAAACGTCTCACTTTGACTTGGCTATATAATTATGTCAGTCAAAATTCCACTTCATTTGACAAATGAATCACTATGATTTAGTTATATAACATTGTTTCAGTTTTTTAATTTCAATTTTAATATATTTTTACTTATTATTAAAGAAATAATTTGTTATTTTTTATGTTGACTTTGTTTTGTAGTTCTCAAAATTCAAATTGAAGTCTGATTAAGATGGAACAAATTTTATTGGACTTCTCTCATTGAGATCGATGTAATTAAATATTCATTTATAAATTTTAAAATATTTTACTTTGAAGGGTTCTAGCATGTAATGTGAGACTTTTTTGCTTACACCTATTTGACAAATGAGGATGTTCCACTTGATCTCCAAAGAATCATGGACTTCAAATTTTATGTACAATTTATGTCAGTAGTTAAAGTGTTTTACTTTGATTTGGTTTTATCACTACAAAGCTCTAGTTCTCTACTAATGTTACCTTTATATCATTTTTATTTATTTCTTTAATTTATCTCACTATAAGTTTACCTTATCTTTATTGAATATTAAAATAATTTTTTTAATGCTTCTTCTATTATGTGCTTCAGACTAATTCAAAATGTTCTTTTATTGAGAAGAATCAAATGTCAATGGATTAATGCTAGTGTCATTTATCAAGACAATATTCATTATTATTTCTCTAAATAATTTATTTTCGTTTTTTAGGCATTTGTTATGGTACACTTTGATTTGTAAATGATTTAATGATTGAGGATTTTACATTCCATCTCTTTAATAGCTTAGAATCCAACTTTACTGAATAGATTATCTTATTTCTTGAAATAATTTTATTTTATTTTGTTGTGGAGCTTAAAATTTTAATTTTGCTCTTTTTTGACTTATACATATTACTTTGATTTGGTTACTTTATATTGCATTAATTAATCTCTTTTGAGCTTTAGAATGTGTTATTGAATAATTAAAAAATAGTTTATGATTATTTAAACTTGTTTACCTCGTTAATTCATAATGGTAATTCATAATAACATTAGGTATGGTTTAATTGAGATAAAAATGTTATTATCAGACTCATGTAACAATGAGCTCTATCAAGTTAAACATTTATTTTTATATTTTAAAATAATTTTTACTTTTGTTTTGCAATGGTTAATGAGATATTTTTCTTTGTACCTGATTTGGTGATTAAGTATGTTATACTCAATATCTTTAGTATCTTGCAAGTTAATTTTCTAATAATATTTATCGCTTTTTGTAAAATGTTTTCTTTCATTTGGATATATTATAAATTTTCATTTCAATGGTTTTAGTAGATTATTTAAAATAACTATGGCATGTTTTATGAGATAATTCATATCTTATTTGGTGTTTGAGAATATTACACTCAATCTATATTATATCTTAGAATGGAACTTTGTTTTACAATTTGTTGCTTTTGTTCAAACATTTTTTATAGAATTTTTTATATTAATATGAAACTCTATTTCTCTTCTCATGTGACCAATTCTTTTTTAATTTATGCCATTTCAACTTTAATATATAGCTAATTTATATTAAATAATTGTTTATTATTATTTATGTTGATTTATCTTTATAGTTTATGGTAACTTTGTATGAGGTCTAATTAAGAGATTATAAATGTCATTGGAGTAGTCTCGTTGTCACATCTGATTAAATATTCTATTCAACATTTTGAAGTCGTTTTCTAGAATTTTGGCACATTTAAGAAGATAATTTGGTTCATACTTTATTTGAAAATCATGGATGTTATAATTTGTTTTATTTTTTTTAAAATTTTGTATTTTGATTTGCTCCCATTACTATGTAACTATAAATCTCTTACCATGTGTCGATTACATCAACTTTTTTTGGTAATTCAACATTGCATTAGTTTATGTTATTTTAGTTTTAATAGGTATCTACCAAGTTTTAAAATAATAAAAATTTAGTATTTATGCTTATTTATGTTTGTAACTAATAATAAGTCATAACAAGATCTAATGGGGTTAAAAAATGTTGTTGGATTTATATAGATAAGTGATCTTATCGAATAATAATTTTTATATATTTTAATAATTTATTTTCTTTTACTTTTATATAGTTTTTTTAGGTATTTTTATTTGTACATAATTTAATGATTGAAGATGTTATAGTTGATCACTTTAACATGTTATAATGTAACTTTTCGATATAATTTAAAACATCTTTAAATTGTTTACTTATATTTATATTGCTATAAAACTCTAAATCTCTTATTGTGTGAAATTACATCATGTTAATTTAATCTCATTAAATTGATTAAATATATCTAAATTTAAGATTAATATGTATCAACTTTAAATTTTTTTTTATTATTTAAAATTATTTATTTTGTTAGTTCATGAGAACTCTAAATGAGGTCTCATAGAGTGGAAAGAAATGTCGTTATCCTAGTCTTGATGAACTCCAACCAATTAAATATTTTATTTTTACATTTTAATTAATTTATTTTTATTTTCATGAGTTTTGGCATTGTTTATGAAATATTTTGAGTCATGTTAGATTTGACATAAAAAGATGTTGCCTTCTATCCCCTTTCGTTTAATTGTTTTATTTAATATGGTGATGTTTCTATGTAACACTACATTTTATTCTTTCGACAATTACATGACTTTGATTAGCATAATTACACTAATTAATATTTTGATAGAAGAACTTTAATATATGTTTATTTAATACTAAAATAATAATTTCTTATTAGTTATGGATATGTGTTTAATTAATTTCAAAAAACTCTTTGTCATCTTAATGGGTTGTGTCTAATTAAATATTTATTTTTTTAAATAATTTTTATTTTTATTATTTGACATGTTTTAAGAGAATGTTTTATTAATACATGATTTGATAAATGAGGATATTTTCATTGATCAATTTGGTGTTTTAGAATGGACCTTTACTATACATTAATGCTATTTTTTCAAATGTTTCTCTTTGAATTGGTTACATTAATGTTTAATTGAAAATAACCTCTCATTTGAACTTTACATCACTTTTGATTGGTTATATTGTTTTACTTCAAATTATCTTATTTTTTTTGATATTTTTTACTTAATATTTAAATATTAGTTAATTATTTTTTATGCATATTTCTTTTGTTAAATTTTAATAATTCCAATTGAGCTAAGGTAAAGATGAAAAGAAATGCTATCAGATTAATTTAAATGAGTTCTATATTATTATTTATCATTTATATATTTTTAATTATTTTTTTACAATGTTGGTAAAAATTATTATGTAATTCATTCGCATGTGATATGATGATAGAGATTTCACATCAATCTGGTTAGTATCTTGAAATACCACTTTATTGTAAAGTTTATCTTCCTTTTTCAAATGCTTAATTTAGATTTAATTATATTAGTATGAAAATCTCATTCCTCTTTCATGTGACCATTACATTGCTTCGATTTAGTTATATTGCATTAATTCAATCTATCTTATTTCTACTTTAACAAATATCTAATTAATATTAATATAATAATTTATTATTGGTTATGTTAAATTAGTTTTTAAATTTATAGTATTCAAAAAATGGGTAGATGGAGAAAACTATCATCATTGGATATATCTTTAATGCTCAATAGATTTAAATATTCATTCTTTGCTTTTAAATATTTTATTTTTTATGTTTTGGCATGCCTTATATTTCAATTTAATTCATACTTGACTTAACGATTAAGGGTGTTACACTCATTCCCCATAGCACCTTGGAAAGTAACATTTTCATGTAATTTATGAATTTCTTTAACTATTTCACTTTTAATTTAGTTATATTTTCATACAAATCTAAATCTGATCTTGTGTTACCTTAAAATTCCTTTGATTTAGTAACACCATATTTCATATTTCATAAAATTATCATGTTTTAATGTAATAATTTACTATTATTTGTACTTATTTTCCTTCGTAATTCACAATAACTTCAATAAATATCATCAAAATTGTCATGTTAAACTATAACTAATTAAATATTCCCTTTTATAATATTAAATATTTTATTTTCTTGGTTTTGCATCATTTATGAGGTTTTTTTATTAGTACATGTTTTAACTATTATGGATGTTACACTAGATATCTTTAATATCTTTAAATGATGCTTTCTTATATCATTTATCTAATTTATGTTGGTTTGGTTATTTTACTATGCAACCATAATTCTACTTTTGTATGACCAAATCAATCAATTTGTTTTAATTGTATTATATTATTTAAACTTATGTTAATTCATCCTTAACATATAATTACATTTTTTTGAAAAAATAATTTACTATTATTATGTTTAGTTACTTTGGTAATTCATAGTTATTCCAACTAAGGCATAACAGAGAAAAATAAACATCACTAGACTTGCCTTGAGAAGGTTTTTCCAATTATATTTTCTCTTTCATTTTTTTAAATAATATACTTTCAAAGGTTTCGAAATATTTTACGAGAAATTTTTATTTGTATATGGTTCGATGATTGAGTTTCTTTCACTTGATCCTTCGAATGTTATGGAATTCAAATTTTTTATATAATTAATCTCATTTTTTAATGCTTTTCTTTTATTGTGTTACATTACCATGTTGCTCTATATCTTCTATCATTTGACATTTACATTATATAGATTTTGTTATATATTACTTTGTTTAAATTTATCTGATCATGGCTTTAATATTTATATTTTCTTAAAATAATAACAACAATGTTTTTTTTTATTTTTACTAAGTTATTTTAATAATTTGTAGTAATTCTTAAATCAATATAATTGAGATAAAATAGTTATCACTTAACATATCTTGATTAGCTATACTTAATTAATTATTTTTTTAATTTTTGAATATTTTTTTTGTAGTTTTGGCATGATTTTCAAGACATTTTGACTTATGGCTAATTTAGAGATCGAGGATGTTACTCTAGCTCTTTTTTTTATCTTGGAATGAAGGTTTGTTGCTTAATTTATCGCATTTAATCAAATATTTGTCTAACATTTTGTTGTATTGTATTGCAAATCTAAATCTTCTCTTATCACCTTTGCATCACTTTGATAAGGTTGTATAACGTTACTATAACTGTTTTACTTTTTAATATATTTTATATTCTATAAATACAAAAATATTAATTTATTATCAATTATGCTTATGTTATTTCTAGTTCATACGAATTCCAAATGAGGCAAGATTTCTGACCAAAACTGCATTATTGGACTAGTCTCTATGAACTCAAAGAAATTAAATTTTATTTATATATATCTAAATATTTTAATCTTTGTGGTTTTGTAAAGCTTTACTATGCATTTTGATTCCAACATAATTTGATGATAAAAGATATAAAACTCGAATGTCCAAGTATCTCTATAAGCAATATTTCAAAATAATTTCTCATTCCTTCCAATCATTTTCTTTGATTTGGTTATACTTTGTTAATCTAAATCTTTTCTCATGTGACATTTATATCTTATTGATTTGGTTATAAATAACTTCATTTTAATTTTTCTCGTTTTGCTCTAATATATATTTTTCTTAAAATTATAACAAATTTTTTTTATTATTATTTCTCATTTAATTTAGGAATTTTCAAAATTTTTAAACTTGATATGATAATAACAAAAAAAATGTTCTTTGGACTCATCTCTATGACATTTTTGAATAAGATATTCATTTTATATTTTTAAAAAAATTTGATAATCATGGCATCATTTATAAAATTGTTGCTCATAATTGATTTGATGATTGATGATGTTATGCTCGATCTTCTTACTATCTTGGAATGGGACTTTGCTGTATTCTTTACCCCTTTTTAAAATGTTTTTTTTGTTTTGCTAAGCTCGTATGTAAATGGAAATTGTTGTTCTTGTGCCCATTCCTCAGTTTGTTTTCGTTATGTTACATTTTATCAATTTGTTTTGTTTTTGCTCTATTATTTTCAATTTTATCTCAACAAGCTCTATCAATTCTAATATTCATTTTAATATGTTTTAAATTATTTTTTTATTTTGATAACTTATAGTAGTTTAAAACAAGGTTCATTGAACACAAAAAAATCTCATTAGATTATCCTTTATGAAACCAATGCAATTTTGTTATTTTCTTAAAGTTATTTTTTATTAAACATTAACACACTTTATGAGGTTTTTTTTCATACTACATTTAACACACTTTAACACACTTGGAATACATGTCCCTATATAATTTAACTCATTTCTTTGAATATTTATCTTTGATTTTGTTATATTGTAATAAAACTCTGAATCACCTATTATGCAACTTTTATATTGCATTGAATTAGTTATCTATTACAAACTTCAATTTATCTCATTTTAACTTTAATATAAATTTTCTTAATTATCAAATATTTTTTTGAAATATTTAAGCTTATTCACTTTAGTAATCTCACTAACACAAAATAAGTTCTAATCTAAAAGAAACAAAAAATAATTAAAGATTTTTTAAAAAGTTCTATATAATTGAAAATCTATTGATATACTTTTAAATATTTTATTTTCAAAGGTTTTGAAGTGCTTTATGAGAAATTTTGATTCTTATCTTATTTGATGATAGAGAAACGAACACTAAATTTCTTTAACATCTTGAAATGTTATTGTTTGTGCAATTTTTCTCATTTCTACTAGTTTTTTAATTTTATTTGACTATATTAGTTTGACACTAATTCTCCTCTTGAGTAACATTTACATCACTTTGATTTGATTATATTATGTGTCAAGCCCCCACCTAACCAAGTACCATTATATAACAATATTATCATTAATTTACTTAGCTGTTACATCAAGTGAGGACAAATAACCAAACCAAAGGTAGGGACTCGACGATAAGCCAAACACCAACTCAAAAATCTAAAATAGATATTGGCATTTTTCCAAACATTTAATCACACTAAAACTTTTTTACTCTCACACATCTCTTGACAATGGCTCTTCTGTAGCAGCACCATTCCCATCTCTCAGTGTAGTGGTTCCATGGCCTGTGATGTAAGCACTAAATGAGATTTTATAAATCTCAGTAGATAAATTCACATAATTAACTAAGAAAATAAAAGGCATAACAAATACCATTAACAGTAAAGATGAATGTCATACATACATATAAGGTAATGCCAAATGAAAACCATAAAGAAATGCCAGTTCTTTATATGTGTATTATTATCGGGCCCAATTCCCTTTGACGCATTATCCTCTGGATCCAAACATCATCAATAAATGACCTCCAGCCAGCATCCAACCAAACACATAACACTAGGCAGATATCTGATCTGAAGATCGATACCCTGCAACACATGCTGGGCCTAGTGCCACCAGGCAGGTATGGTACCATAACCTGCAACACATGCTGGGCCTGGTGTAAATCATCATGGAGTCATAGCACATAATACCAGGCAGATATCTAATCCGAAGAACGATACCCTGCGACACACGCTGAGCCTGGTATAAACACTAGGCAGATATCTGATCCGAAGATCGATACCCTGCAACACATGCTGGGCCTAGTGGTGAGGATAATGTTCTCTGGGAATCCATTTTTACTATAATTTCCAATCGATATTCCAAACAATTATGCCATATCAAAAGACATTCTTTCCATATTGTTTCTTTCTTTTGATTTCATTGTTATACCATGTTATTTCTTTCTTTTCAATTTTTCATGCAAATGCATAAATAATCCACACCATAATATTCCTTTCTTTTTATACCATAAACATATGCAACAATCACAATTCTATAACAGCAAGAAAAACATGTAAAAATACATAATATTGTGCTACATCACAGGGTTAGGAATTTATCTACCTGAATTTGTTGTACCAACTGTCTTACTCACTTCTGCTTCTTGATGTCCCACAAGCCCATAAAATACACAAATAATTAATTTAAATATGCTTATTAGTCAAAAATTGCTTCCTAAAAGCTTTCCCAAGCACACCCCAAAATAATCCCAAAAGATGGGCTTACGCGGCACTGAACCGCCTGCTGGACCGCGCGCACACGATCAGCGATGGACCGCGCGCGCACGCTCGGCGCTGGACCGCCCGCGCAGAAAAACTTTCTAAAAGCTTTTCCAAAAAGCTTTCTAAATTCCCAAATTTCTTACGCCGTCGCTGGACCGCCCGTTCGGCGCTGGACCGCGCGTGATCTCGGCGCTGGACCGCGCGCGCTTGGCATCCGGTTCAGCAGCGTAACCCGGTCCAAAGCCTGGACCGGTTCACGCCGCCCTCTTTCTCTCTCTCTCGCGTTCGGCGAAACCGAAACCTTTCGCCGCCGAAATTAGAGATCTCCGACGTTTCCCGCCGGCCAAATCAACCCCTCTTGATCTCCGTCGCTCACAAAAAAAAAAACCCTTACACAACCTCGAAGACGAAGCAAAATTTTTCTTACCTTGCGTATCTTCGCCGGCCGTCACTGTTGCAGGCCGGAAATTCTTCGAAGGGTACGGCGGCGACTGCCAAAATCTCGTCCCTAAGGAATTCTCGCTGCAGTCACTGTTACAGAACCTCGCACTCCGGAATCTCTCCTTGCAGCCGCATGTAGTCAAATTTTCGCAAACGTAATTCCCCTGATTAGCATTTATAAAGGCTGCAGATACTTGTCAAACTCTCCCGAAGCAACGGCCAGGTGGCTCGTAAAACAGCTCTTTTGCATAAAACCCCTTATGAATTTTATATTTGCAAAATATATCCTCCGCCAATCGGATTTGAACTAAGCCGACATTTACAATTTACAGATCTATCCTCTACGTTACAAATTTATCCCAAATCTTCAAAAATTCATAATTTATTAATTAGAGCTCCGAAAATTACAAATTAAACATCGTTGGATTCGTCTCACAGAGTTCTTTCTATAAAAAAAATACAAAAATACAAATAAGAGAAAACTAGGGCTGTTACAATCTTCCCTCACAAAAATTTCGTCCCGAAATTTAGAACAGTTCTGGATACCGACTGATCATATCTATCTCTACTTCCCATGTAGCTTCTCTTTCTGTTTGACCATGCCACAAGACTTTAACCATAGGAATAACCTTTTTTCTTAGCTTTTTCACTTGTCGATCAAGGATCGTCACTGGTTTTTCTGGATAAGTCAGTTCTTTCTGAATTTCGATGTCTGGATCTATATAATTCACCACATGGGAGGGATCTGGAATGTATCTCCTTAAAATTGAGACATGAAAAACATTATGTACTCCTGCTAACTGAGGAGGTAATGCTAGCCGATATGCCACTTGTACAACTCTTTCTAGTATTTGAAAAGGACCAATGAATTTAGGTTTTAATTTTCTGGCCTTTCCAAACCTAATGACACCTTTTGTTGGACTTACTTTAATAAATACATGCTCCCCCTCTTCAAATTCGATCATTCGGTGTTTGATATCATAGTATTTCTTTTGTCTGTCCTGGGCTGCTTTCATTCTTCTTTGAATGGTTTTGATCTTTTCAGTTACTTCTTCCATAAATGCAGGACCCATCAAAGTTCTTTCCTTCCCTTCGTTCCAGCATAATGGTGATTGACATTTTCTACCATAAAGTGCTTCATATGGAGCCATTCCAATGCTAGACTGATAACTGTTATTATAAGCAAATTCTATCAGCGGCAAGTGACTTTCCCAATCTCCTCCAAAATCTAAAATACAAAGTCGTAGTAAATCCTCCAAAGTTTTTATAATTCTTTCTGATTGACCATCTGTTTGAGGATGGAAGGCTGTACTGAACTTTAAACTTGTACCAAAAGCTTGATGTATACTCTTCCAAAAGTGAGAAGTGAATTTAGGATCTCTATCAGAGATAATAACCTTTGGTATCCCATGCAACTTGACAATTTGTTTTACATATTCTTGAGCTAATTTTTCAGTAGTATAAGTTGTCTTTATAGCAAGAAAATGAGCAGTTTTTGTCAGCCTATCCACAATTACCCAAATCGCGTCATGACCTGCCGGTGATCTTGGCAATCCAACTACAAAATCCATTGCCACTTCCTCCCATTTCCATTCTGGTACCGGTAATGACTGTAATAATCCTCCAGGCTTTTGTTGTTCTCCTTTGACTTGCTGGCAAATTAAACACCTTTGAACCCAATTAGCCACGTCTTTCTTTAACCCTGGCCACCAGTATTGTTGTCTCAACTCTTGATACATTTTATTCTCTCCTGGATGTATGGAATATCGAGAATTGTGAGCTTCTTTTAGTAGTAATTCTTTGAGTTGCTGATGTGCTGGAATACATAATCTATCTTTAAATCGAAGTAGACCCTCCGGATCTAATTTAAAGTCAGAGACTTGTTCTTCGTGGACCTTTTGAATTATCTTTTGTAGTTTGGGGTCTTCAGCCTGGTCTTCTTTAATTGACATCAACCAATCTGGTCTTACAGATAAGTGAGCTAGTAATATCGTATTTCTTTGTATTTCCAATTCCAATTGCAATTTGTCCATCTCAAAGATCACTGGTCTTTCTTCTGGGATAGTAGTTAATAAACTATTAGCACTAGCCTTTCTACTGAGAGCATCTACCACCACATTTGCTTTACCTGGATGATATGTGATTTCCACATCATAATCTTTAATAAATTCCAACCATCGTCTTTGCCTAAAATTTAATTCCTTTTGAGTGAAGATATATTTTAAGCTCTGATGATCAGTAAATATTATACATTTAACTCCATATAAGTAATGTCTCCAAATTTTTAAAGGAAAAATGATAGCTGCTAACTCCAAATCATGCACAGGATAATTCTTTTCATGTGTTTTAAGCTGTCTAGACGCATAGGCAATTACCTTGTGATGTTGCATCAATACACAGCCTAGCCCTTGCAACGAGGCATCACTATATATTTGATAACCTTCTGTTCCTTTTGGCACTGCTAGAATTGGAGCTGTAGTTAATTTCTCTTTCAGTATTTGAAAGCTATTTTCACAAGCTGCATCCCATTCAAATTTTGTAGTCTTCCGTGTTAAATTGGTTAACGGTGTGACAATTTGAGAAAAACCCTTAACAAATTTCCTGTAATATCCAGCTAATCCTAAGAAGCTTCTGACCTCCGTCACTGTTGTGGGTGTTGGCTAATCGATGATAGCTGAAATCTTTTGTGGATCCACAGAAATTCCTTCTGCACTGACAACATGTCCCAAGAAAATGACTTTGGATAACCAAAACTCACATTTCGAGAATTTGGCATATAATTGGTTTTCTCTCAAAGTCTGTAGTGTTAAATGCAAATGTGTACCATGTTCTTCTAAGGATTTTGAATAAATCAGGATATCATCAATAAAGATAATGATAAAGTGGTCCAAATATTTCTTGAACACTCGATTCATTAAATCCATAAAAGTTGCTGGTGCAATAGTTAGCCCAAAAGGTAGTACTAAGAATTCATAGTGTCCATACCTAGTTCTGAAAGCTGTCTTTGGAACATCTTCCTGCTTGATTTTTAACTTATGATATCCAGATCGCAAATCAATTTTTGAAAATACAACTGCTCCATGTAACTGATCAAACAACTCATCAATCCGAGGCAAAGGATATTTGTTCTTGATGGTGATTTTATTGATTTCTCGATAGTCCACGCACATACGAAGACTACCATCCTTCTTTTTCACAAATAAGATAGGTGCTCCCCATGGGGAGACACTTGGCCTAATAAATCCTTTGTCTAATAATTCTTGTAGTTGTATTTTAAGTTCTTGTAGTTCAGCAGGTGCCATACGATAAGGAGATTTTGAAATTGGCTCAGCACCAGGAATCAATTGAATTTCAAATTCAATTTCTCTATTTGGGGGTAACTCTGATAATTCTTCTGGAAAGACATCCAAATATTCTTTAACTACTGGTACTTCTGAGGGTTGACCAAATTGTCTATCCAAGTCCACAATGGAGACAAGACATCCAGCATATCCTTTCTTTAATAGTTTCCGAGCTTTGAGCATAGTTATGATAGGAATTTTTCTCCCTTGGCCAAAATAGATTATTTTATCTTCTCCCGGGATTGGGATTTCAATCCTCTTTTCATAACAATCTATTTTTACTTTATGTTCACACAACCAATCCATGCCAAGGATTATGTCAAATTCTGTCAAAGGTAAGATGTGTAGCAATACTGAGAATTGTTTTCCTCTGATGTCTATCTCATCTTCAATAAAATTTTCTACACTGATACTATTTCCATCCGGCATTTTGACTACTAATAGATCTTTCATAGAGTGTAATATGGCATTTATTCGTCTTGATGCAGTGATGGATATAAAAGAATGTGATGCTCCACAATCAAAAAGTACAGAAATAGGTAAGTTGTGAAACACTAACATACCTATATAATGATATCAATAGAGTGCATTAATGAATATAATAGAATACGAGGCTCCAAAATCAAAGAGTATATATAAAAAATATTTCTGTAACACGAGCATACCTATAATAACATCAGTAGAGTGTGGAGCATCCTACTGAGTGATCGAATAAATACGTGCCTGTCCTCCCCTTCCTGTTGCTCCACCTCTAACCATAGCACCTGAAGTCGTCGTAGATCCGCGGCCTCTACCTCGACTTGCATCCTCCCTGACTCCACTGGTTGAAGCACCGACAATTTTTTGTTCAAATAATTTTGGACAATCTCGAGCAATATGTCCTAGTTCTTGGCACTGATAACATCTGATTGGTCGGATAGACTCTGATCTACATTCTCCTCTATGCCATCTTCCACATTTTCCACATCTACTTGATCCATCTGAACTCCAACTAGCTCTGCTGGTGCTCGATTCATATGGTTTGTATTTATTAGATCTTGAATAAGGAAAAGTTTCTTCTCTTGAAAAACTAGTACTGCCTCTTTTTCCTATAAATCTGAATTTAGACTTTAGAGTATCAATTCTTTTCTTCTCTTCTTCTTTGCTAGTTGCCAACAAACTGAGTTCGAGCTCAACCGTGCGGGCATGCTCCAGTAACTCCACATAGTTTGTTGTTCGAACAACTACTAAAGCTGCCCGAATTTCATCCCGTAAACCACGTCGAAACATGTAGCATCGTTGTTCTTCAGGTGTTACTAACTGGGGTACATATTTAGCTAGGTAGGAGAATTTGATTTCATATGCAGTAACTGATAGTTTTTCTTGCCTGAGATTATTCAATTCTTCCCTCATTTTGGCTTTGATTGACAGAGGCATATACCATTGCTCAAATTCTGTTGAAAAATCTTCCCAGGAAATGTCTTTCATTGGTCTGCTCGAAAATCGAAGTCGATGTCGAGAACTCCACCACAATCTAGCAGCATCTTTGAGTACCAAAATTGCCAAAGCCACTTTTCTATTATCTGGGCAAGAAATCCCTTCAAAGATAATATTTATTTGTTCTAGCTAGTTTTCAGCAACCATAGGATCCTCATCCCCAGCAAAAGAAGGAGGGTGCATCCGCTGAAATTGGTCAACCACTAAATCAATAGATGCCTCTTCTCTGTGACTACTAGTGCTTCCAATGGATCGTAACAAAGAGACTAAAGTTTGTGCTAATTCCTGCTGGGTATCTCCTTGTTGCTCTCTTTCTTTTTCCTTTTATATATTTCCAGATTCAGATCTTTCCATGATGTAAAGGATATTGCAATCCTACAAAACCATATAAGTTATTTAACAACTAATATCTCTATGAGAAATAACACTACAGATGTAAATGCATATGCTGTGCTGGTGTCCTCGCACTCATTTACCACCTATTTCTAGACCAAAGCTCTGATACCACCTTGTCAAGCCCCCACCAAACCAAGTACCATTATATAACAATATTATCATAAATTTACTTAGCTGTTACATCAAGTGAGGACAAATAACCAAACCAAAGGTAGGGACTCGACGATAAGGCAAACACCAACTCCAAAATCTAAAATAGATATAGGCATGTTTTCAAAACATTTAATCACACTAAAACTTTTTTACTCTCACACATCTCTTTACAATGGCTCTTCTGTAGCAGCACCATTCCCATCTCTCAGTGTAGTGGTTCCATGGCCTATGATGTAAGCACTAAATGAGATTTTATAAATCTCAGTAGATAAATTCACATAATTAACCAAGAAAATAAAAGGCATAACAAATACCATTAACAGTAAAGATGAATGTCATACATACATATAAGGTAATGCCAAATGAAAACCATAAAGAAATGCCAGTTCTTTATATGTGTATTATTATCGGGCCCAATTCCCTTTGACGCATTATCCTCTGGATCCAAACATCATCAATAAATGACCTCCAACCGGCATCCAACCAAACACATAATACTAGGCAGATATCTGATCTGAAGATCGATACCCTGCAACACATGCTGGGCCTAGTGCCACCAGGCAGGTATGGTACCATAACCTGCAACACATGCTGGGCCTGGTGTAAATCATCATGGAGTCATAGCACATAATACCAGGCAGATATCTAATCCGAAGATCGATACCCTGCGACACACGCTGAGCTTGGTATAAACACTAGGCAGATATCTGTTCTGAAGATCGATACCCTGCAACACATGCTGGGCCTAGTGGTGAGGATAATTTTCTACGGGAATCCATTTTTACTATCATTTCCAATCGATATTCCAAACAATTATTCCATATCAAAAGACATTCTTTCCATATTGTTTCTTTCTTTTGATTTCATTGTCATACCATGTTATTTCTTTCTTTTCAATTTTTCATGCAAATACATAAATAATCCACACCATAATATTCCTTTCTTTTTATACCATAAACATATGCAACAATCACAATTCTATAACAGCAAGAAAAACATGTAAAAATACATAAAATTGTGCTACATCACAGGGTTAGGAATTTATCTACCTGAATTTGTTGTACCAACTGTCTTACTCACTTCTGCTTCTTCTTGATGTCCCACAAGCCCATAAAATACACAAATAATTAATTTAAATATGCTTATTAGTCAAAAATTGCTTTCTAAAAGCTTTCCCAAACACACCCCAAAATAATCCCAAAAGATGGGCTTACGCGGCACTGAACCGCCCGCTGGACCGCGCGCACACGCTCGGCGCTGGACCGCCCTCGCAGAAAAGCTTTCTAAAAGCTTTTCCAAACAGCTTTCTAAATTCCCAAATTTCTTACGCCGTCGCTGGACCGCGCGTGATCTCGGCGCTGGACCGGGCGTGCTAGGCACGCTGGACCGCGCGCGCTTGGCATCCGGTTCAGCAGCGTAACTCGGTCCAAAGCCTGGACCGGTTCACGCCGCCCTCTTTCTCTCTCTCTCGCGTTCGGCGAAACCGAAACCTTTCGCCGCCGAAATTAGAGACCTCCGGCGTTTCCCGCCGGCCAAATCAACCCCTCTTGATCTCCGTCGCTCACAAAAAAAAAACCCTTACACAACCCCGAAGACGAAGCAAAATTTTTCTTACCTTGCGTATCTTTGCCGGCCGTCACTGTTGCAGGCCGGAAATTCTTCGAAGGGTATGGCGGCGACTGCCAAAATCTCGTCCCTAAGGAATTCTCGCTGCAGTCACTGTTGCAGAACCTCGCACTCTGGAATCTCTCCTTGCAGCCGCATGTAGTCGAATTTTCGCAAACGTAATTCCCCCGATTAGCATTTATAAACACTGCAGATACGTGTCAAACTCTCCCGAAGCAACGGCCAGGTGGCTCGTAAAACAGCTCTTTTGCATAAAACCCCTTATCAATTTTATATTTGCAAAATATATCCTCCGCCAATCGGATTTGAACTAAGCCGACATTTACAATTTACAGATCTATCCTCTACGTTACAAATTTATCCCAAATCTTCAAAAATTCATAATTTATTCATTAGAGCTCCGAAAATTACAAATTAAACATCGTTGGATTCGTCTCACAGAGTTCTTTCTATAAAAAAAATATAAAAATACAAATAAGAGAAAACTATGGCTGTTACATTATGTTTCTTCAATTTATCGTATTTTAGCACTAATATATTTCAAATTTACATTAAAACTGTGATTTGATATTATTAATGTTCATTTACTTTTGAAATTAATAATATTTATTTACAAGATCTGACAACGATTAAAGAAAATGTTGGACCCTAACAAGTTCTCTCTAATTAAATATTTTTTTGAATTTTTAAAAACATGCTATTTTCAAGAATTCAAACACACTTCTTGAGATATATTGATTCTTACAATGCATGATCATCTAAGATGTTAGCCTTGAGCTCTTTTATATTTTGGAATGTAGGTTTCATGTAACATTTATATCATTTATTTCAATGTTTCAAGTTATTATTTTTAAAGTGTTATGGAACTATAATTCTCTGATCATGTATCCATTTTATTACTTTGATTTGTTATATTACAAAGCTTGAATTTATCTCTTATAAACATTAAGATATATTTACTTTATATTTAATTAATAATTTACAATTATATGTTTTGGTTACTTTGATAATTCATAGTAATTCTAAATAAGGTCTAATGAAGATAGAATAACCATTATTAGACTGATCTTAATGACGCCTACTTAATTAAATATTTATTTTTATATATTAAAATATTTTATTCTTAATGGATTTAGGATAATTTCAAATTCATTTTTTTCGTAACAGATTTGATTTTTAATGAAGTAACACTCTATCTCTTTAGTTTCATTGAGTGCAACCTTTTTTTATATATTTTATATTCTTTATCTTACTTTAGCTTTGATTTGTTTAAAATATTATGGAACTCTAAGTTTTATCTCATGTGACCTTTACATCTTTTGTATTTTATTATATTATTTTATAACTACAAAACCCTAAACATGTGACCTTAACATAGCTTTGATATTATTATTTTACATCACTTCAATTTATTTTAATTTTTTTATAAAACTTACTTAATATCAAAATAAAAATTTTTATTTGGTAAGTTTGATTTGTTGCAATTCTATGTGATGTTCAATACAGATGAAATAAATTTTGTTGGTGACATCCCAACAAACTCTAACTGATTAATCATTAATTTTCATGATTTTAAATACCTTATTTTCTAGGGTTTGGCATTATGAAAGATTTTTAATTACATATGCTTTGATGATCGAGGACATTACTATCAATCTTTTTAGTATCTCGAAATACAACTTTGTCATACAATTTTTCTTATTTTTTGGAACTTTTGTTTTAAATTTGTTATATTACTTCGAACTCTAAATCTTTTATTGTGTGAATTTTACATTACTTTGAACATATTACACTACATTTCTTAAATTTATATCATTTTTAGTTTTATAAAAAATTTTCTTAAGATTAAAGTAATAATTTATTATTATATTTTCTTATTTACTTTGGTAATTCATAGTAATTCATAATAATTTATTTTTTATAGTCTAAAATGATTTACTTTCTTTCAATCTTGCATGATTTATGTCAAATTTTTATTTGTTTATGATTTGATGATCGTGGATATTTAATGTGATCTTCTTAGTATCTTTGAATACAAATTTCTTATATAATTTATCTCATTTTATAAAATATTTTACTTTGATTATGTTATATTACTATGTATCACAAAATCTTTTCTCGTGCAACCTTTGCATCACTTTAATTTAGTTATATTATATTATTTCAATTCAGTTTTTATATATATTTCCTTAATATAAAAAATTAAAATTTATTATAATTTATATTTATTTGCTTGGTATATTGTACTAATTCATAATGAGATTTGATTTATATGAATCAAATATCATTAGACAAATCTTTACTAGCTCTATCTTAATAAATATTCTTTTAATATATTTTTAATTCTTATTGGCATGTTTTACTAGATGTTTCTATTCATACTTGACTTGATAGTTTAGGATTTTATACTAGATCTCCCAATTTTATTAGAATGTAATTGTGTTTTGTAATTTATCAATGTTTTCTAAATGTTTTAGGTTTTTGGGTTCTACAATAATGTAACTCAAAATATTTTATCATGTTACATATACATCTCTTTAATTCAATAATAATGCTCTTTAATTCAATAATAATGCATTATTTTAATTTCTTTCATTTCTATTTTAATATAAATTTACTTAACATAAAATTAATAGTTTGTTATTATTTATACTTATTTAATTTGGTAATTTGTAGTAATTATAAATGAGATCCCATTCGGACGAAATAAATATAATTGATCTCATCTTGATGAGCTCTATCAAATTAAATATCTATTTCTAATATTTTTAATGTTTTTATTTTTTTAATGGTTTTTAGATTCCTTATGTGACAATTTAATTCATAACTTATTTGATGATCGAGCATGTTAACATTTTTGTTCGTGGAATATAAAAATGCATATTTGCCAAAAACTTTATTTCATTTCTTAAAATATTTTGCATTGATTTTGTTATTTTATTATATAATTCTTATTCTTCTCTTTGTGTGCTTTTCTACTTCACTGATTTAGTTATACTGTAGTGTTTCAATTTAACTTATTTTAGTGCAATTATATGCTTGATTAATATTAAAATCATGATTTTTAATTATTTATGTTTGTTTAATTTAACAATTCATAGTAATTTTACACTTAGTTAGATAAAAAAAATAAATATTCTTGGATTCATCTTAAAGAGCTCTATTTAACAAATGGTTCCTAATATATTTTAAAATATTTTTTAGGATTTTTTATTTTGGAATTTTTTACGAGCCATTTGAATTCATACCTGATTTGACGATCAACAATATTATAGTAGATGTATGTAGTTACTTGCAATGCAACTTTCATGTTCTATTTGTATCATTTTTGAAATTTTTTATATTAATTTGTTTATATTACAATGAAGCTCTAATTATCCTTTATTATGATCTTAATAATACTTTTCTTCATTTTATCATTAATTAATTTTTTTCATTTTAGATTTGTTATGTCCTTATTAAATATAAAAGTAATAATTAATAATTATTCATACTTATTTAAATTTGTAAATAAGAGTAATTCTAAACAAGGTATGATGAAGTTTCAACAAACATTATTGGAGTAGTCTCCGACAAAGTTTCATAAAATTAAATATTCATTTTTATTTTCTATGGGTTTGGAACATTTTATCAGATATTTTGGTTTGTAATAGATTTGATGATTGAGGATGTTAAACTCATCTCTCTAGTGCCTTGGAATGTAAAATCCTCATATAAATTATCTTATTTAACTATATTTTCATTATGATATGGCTATATTAATATGAAACTCGAATTGCCATGACATGCTACCTTTGTATTGCTTTGATTTGATTATATTACTTTGCTTTAATTAGCTTCATTTAACTTTAATATTTATTTACTTAATAACTAAGAAATAATTTTTTATTATTCATCTCTAATTTCTTTGGTAATTCATAATAAATCTAAAAGAGGCCTGATGGTGATGAAATAAATATCATTGGCCTTGTCTTGACAAGATTATTTTGTTCATAACTATTCTGACAAAAGAGGAAACTATATTCAATCTTCTTAGTATCCTGAATGCAACTTTCCAAAAAAAATTTCTTATTTCTCCAAATCATTTGCATTAATTTGACAATATTACAATGAAACTCTAATGGTTCTCTTAGATGATTTTTGCATCTCTTTGATTTTGTTAAATTATGTTGTTTCAATTTGTCTTATTCCATCTTTGTAATATATATCTACTTCATATTTAAAAAAATATTTACAACTATTTATTTTTATTCACTTTCATAATTTGTAGTATTTATAGATGATGTTTGACGTTGAAGAAATTAACATCATTAATTTCACTTTGGCAAGCATATAAAATTAAATATTTATTTTTTATATTTATTAGTATTTCATTTTCAAAGATTTTACTCTATCTCCAAAATATGTTCTCATAAACTTTCTTACACAATTCCTTTTTTCTTCAAAATTTTCACTTTGACTTGGTTACGTTAAAATAAAGTTGTAAATCTCTTATGATGTGACCTTTTCATTACTTTGCTTCAATTTTTCTTATTTTAGATTTAATATGTACATGCATAGTTTTAAAATAATATTTTATTAATATATATGGTTATTTATTTTGAAATTTGCACTAATTATAAACAAGGTTCATCTAGGAAGAAATAAACATCATTCAAATAATTTCAACGAGTTCTATCTAAATAAAATTTTAATTTTGTATTTTTAAATATTTCATTTTTTGTGGTTTGGACGAGTTATATGGGACAAATTGATTCAAAAACGTATTAAAGATCATGTATGTCACACTTTTCTTGTTTAACTTATCGAGCAGTATATTTTGGTGTGATTTTTTTTGATTATTCAAATTGTTTGAAATTGTTATATCACTATGAAACTCAAATTTTAGTCTCATTAAATCTTTACATCACTTTGAATTGTTTATTTATATTACTTCATGTTTTTTTTATCTTATTACATAATTTTGAAATTAATAATAATAATTTATTATTATTTTTATATATTTTATTTGTTGAGTTTAAATAATACTTAATGAGATTTAATATTGATGAAATAAATATTGTTAAACTTGTTTGACAATCTTTATCGAATTATATTGATTTCATATTTTTTTAATATATTATTTTCAATGGTTTCAGCATTCATTATAAGACATTTTAATTTGTACATGACTTGATGAACAAGGATTTTGTCTTAGGACTCTCTTGTGCATTGGAATGCAACTGTCTTGTATAATTTATTTCTTTTTATTAGTTGTTTTACCTTCATTTTGTTGTATTACTATGTAACTCTAAATCATCCATCCCATGACTTTTACATCACTTTGATTTTTTTATATTGTGTTGCTTTATTTTATGTTATTTCAACTTTTAATACAAAACTACTTAAAATTAAAATAATAGTTTGTTCATACTCTATTTGATGATCATTAATGTAGCCTTGTACTCCTTAGTATCTTTGAATACAACTTTATCATATAATTTATATCTATTTTTTAAAGATTTTCCTTTGATTTGGTAATATTACGTTGATACTAAAAATCTCAAATCATGGGACATTTACATCTGTTTGATTTAGTCATATTACATTACTTTAATTTATCCTATTTGACATTTAATATATAGTTATTTAAATTTAAGATAATAATTTATAATTATTTATTTTTTAAAGTTTTATGATTGATGGTAACCCTATGCAAGGTCTGATTGATATGAAAAAAAAATTATTTTAATTTTCCAAATGAGCCTTATCTAATTCTATAGTTATTTTAGTATTAGTATGTATTTATCTGCTAAGAATCTAGCATATGTTATGAATCATTTTCATTTGAACCAAATTTGACCATTGAGGATGTTGTGTATGGGCTCTTGAGTATCTTAGAGTAAAATTTTTATTTCGTTATATCAATATGAAACACTTTCAACTTCATGTGTTTTTTTTACTTTTCTTTAATTTTGTTATATTAGAATAATTTTAATTTATCTCATTTTTTTTGCTTTACTATATTTTTTCTTAATATTAAGTTATTAATTTATTATTATTTATGTAAAATTACTCTATAATTGAAATCAATTCCAAATGAAGTTTGATAAAGAAAAAGAAAGCATTGCCTTATCTAATTATATATTTTTATTTTATATTTTTAATTATTTTTTTGCTATTGTCTTACATGGTTCACTAGTTATTTTGATTCAAACTTGATTTTGTGATAAAAGATTCTTTTATGAATCCTTTAAGTAACTTAGAACTAAACTATTTTGTGCATTTTGTCATCTATTCTTAAGTAAAATAAATGAATTCATAATTAGATAAAGGTCATAAAAAAAGTCCAACTATGTTTAGAATGAATATTAATAAATTTTTATTTTAATTTCAACTAAATATAGAGTCAAGATAAAATTATATAAAGGAAATATAATATATAACAAATTAAAAATAATTTAATTATCAAACAAGTTTAGATTTTGAGTTACAGACATAAGGGAGAAAATTTTGAATAAATGAGATAAATTACACAAGAAAGGAGCATTCTATCAACTCATGAGATCATGTGTCACCTCTTCAGTCAACAAATCAAGAACCAAATAAAATACTTTAATATGCAAGCCAAAATAAAAGAAAATATAAAATGTAAAAATAAAAAAAATAATATTTAGTTAGACAATTGTCATTAAAGTGAGTTTAATGACATTTTTTTTATCTTGATTTAACCCCATTTACAAACACACTGAATTACAAAAGTAAATAAGTATTAAGAAGAATCAATTATTATTTTAAAATTAAGTACAAAAATATTAAAGCTAAATTAAGATAAACTGATGCAATGTAAAATAACAAAATCAAAGTGATTTTAAAGCCACATGATAGGGTGTTTGAGTTACATAGCAATATAAGTAAATAAAAGGAAAACATTTTTAAGAAATATTGTAAATTATAATTGAAAGTGACATTCCAAGATACACAGGTGATATAGAATAAAATATTTGATTGTAAAATTAAGTATGAATCAATTAGTAGTAAAACATGCAAAAGATATAGAAAATGAATAAATTAAAAAAATTCATTTACAAATATTTAATTAGATTGAGCTCATTTAAAAGAATACAATGTTTCTTTTATATCCTGATTAGTACTAATTTGAAATTTCTCGAATTATAAGAGTAGATAACCATATATAATAATAAATTATTATTTTGAAATGAGGAAAAAATATAATAAAGTTGAAATTAGATTAATTGAATCAATGTAACAAAGCAAAATCAAAATGATGTAAAGGTCGCATAAAGAAGAATGTGTTTTATAGTAATATAACAAAATCATAACAAAAACATTTAGTAAATTAGATAAATTATATATGAAAGTTCTATTCCAAGATGCTAAGGATTTCAAATAAAAAATTCTCAGTCATCAAATAAGTTAACAATAAAAAATGAGTATTAAAGGTACCATTACCATAGAAAATTAAATTTAACATATATATATAATTAAGTATTTAATAAGATAGAATTTGATTAGATGAGTTTAATGACATTTTTTGTGCCAACCAAAACTTATTGGAAATTCTACGAATTATCAAAATTAAAATGTAAAATATTTATAATTTTAAATATTAAGTAAATATATATTAAAGAGTAAATTTTTTTAAGTAAAGTAGTTAGTTGAAATGAAAATGATATAAAGGTCGCATGTAATTACGACACAATTTTATATTAATATAAAAAATAGATGAGAATAACTTGAATAAATAAGAAAAATTATACGAGAAAGCTCTATTCCATAATTCCAAGGAGCTTGAGTGTAACATCCTCATTCATGAAATCATTATAAAATAAAATGTCTCATAAAGTAAACCATATTCATAAAACTAAAATATTTAAAAATATTGAAATGAATATTTAGTTGAATAAAGAGCGTCAAGATGAGCACAATGATGTTTACTAAGTCTCCAACAAACCTCATTCTGAATGATTACATATTACAAAAGTAAATAAGAATAATTAATAGTAAAGTATTATTTTAATTTCAAGCTAATATATATTAAATCTAAAATAAAATAAATTGAAGCAATATAACATGACCATATCAATTCCATTAAAAAGTCGCACAAAAGTGGCTTTAGAGTTACAAATTAACATAAAAAAATCGTGAAAAAAAAGAAATGATGTATATTATTTGAGAATATTGCATTTTATGATACTAAGGACATAAAGTGTAATATCCTTATTTATCAAATCTAGTGCAAACAAAGATTTCTTATAAAGCAAACAAAAATATCAGAAAATAAAATATTTAAAAGGATAAGAATGATTATCTAACTTGATACAGCTTTTGAAGACATGTACAACAACATTGGTTGTCTCTATCATACCATATTTTGAATTAAAAAAACTGCTAAAGTTTATAAGCATAAATAATAATAACATAACCTTTTAATTTTATAGAAACATATCCTAAACCTAAAATTAAATCATTTAAAGAAATAAATATAACAAAAGCAAAGTGATGTAATGGTCAAAGATGAGATTGTTTAGAATTACAAAGCAATATAATCCAATTAAAGAAATTTTTTTGATGAATGAGATAAATTACATCAAAAAGTTTAATTGCAACAAATTATGATTTTTGATAATTGTATCATTGATCATTAAATGTAGTGTGAATCAAAATATCTTAAAAAGCATGTCAAAAAGTAAGAAATATTTTTTCAAAAAAAAAAAATAGAAAGAGGTCATCAAATTAACATCAATTACCAAGAAAATAAGCATAAATAACATATATTCAAATATATATTCTAGATCAAAGCAATAAAAAATTGAGATGAGACCAATTGAAGTATTTTAATAAAGCAAAATAGACAGAATGTAATGGTCAAAGGAGAGAAAATTTGAAGAAATGAGATAAATTATATAAAATGCAGTAAAGCATATATAATGAGAAGATAGAGTATAACATGACCAATCTTCTAGTCATTTACAAATGAAATTTTCTCATGAAGTGTTTGGAAAAATTAGAAAACCAAATAATTAGAAAAAATTATTAAAATATAGAATTAGATGGAGCTCATTAAGACATGTCTAAAGAGAATTGTTTCATTTTCAATGGACATCATTTTGAATTACAAAAATTTAACAAATACAGAACATAAATAATAATAAAATAATATTTTATTATTAATTAAATAAATATTTAAATTTAATATAATATATTATGAACAAATTTAATATAACCTAATCAAAGTGATGCAAATATCACATGAGAATAGAATCACATTTTCATAGTAATAAAAGAAAACAAATGCAAAACATTTGAAGAAATGGTGAAATTGATCCAAAAAAATGTATTCCAGGATTGCAATAGTATTGAGTGTAACAACCTTAACCATCAATTAAAATAGTAATAAAAATGTCTCAAAAAACATATTAAAATCATACCAAATAAAATATTTAAAAAAATTTAAAATAATTTTAATTAAATAGAACTCTTAGAGTTGATTTTTAAATCAATGAGTTTTGCTTCCCTTGATCTATACTTTCTTGAAATTATCATTAATTAGCAATGCTAATAACCATAAAGAAAAATAAAGTATTGTTCTAATAATAAATAAGTATAAGTTAAATCTCAAACAAGACAAATTGAAGAAATATATATAACTAAATTAATTCAATAAAAAGGCCACACTAGAGAAGATTTAGTGTTAAATAATAATAAGACCAAGTAAATGTGAAAAAGTTGAAGTGAGATATATTGCATTGAAAGTTTAATTCCAAGATATTAAAGATTCTAGAATAATATCATTGATTGTTAAATTAGATAAAAATTGAAGTAATTGGTAAAGCATACTAAAGCCTTTGAAAAAAATTATTTAAAATATTTAAAATAAATATTTAATTAGATAGAGCTCTTCCAGCTGAGTCCAACAAGAATTATTTTTCCTTCATATGATCTCATTTGGAATTAATGCAAAATGGTAAAATAATTAACTTTAATGAACCAAAATTATTTTTTTAAAATTATGTGAATATATAATAAATCTTAAATTAGATAAATTAAAATATTGCAAAAAAACCAAATGATGTGATGTAAAAAAATCTTACAAGCATAGTAGAGTTTCATAAAACAATGACGAAGTGAAAGCAAAAAATTTGAGCAATTGAGATAAATTATGTAGAAAATATCCATTCAAATATTTTTCAGAGATTTAGATAATATCCTTCACCATTTAATCTGATTTGAAACAAAAATTTCTAACAAAACGTTCTAAAGAATTAGAAAATAAAATATTCATGAACAAGTTTCAATTTAGACGAAATTATTGTTGATGGACTAGTCTCGATAAGCTCTCTCCAATTAAATATTTGGGTCCAAATTCTTTACTCTTTTATTTTCTCTAATTTTCAAAGCCTTTAAAGCAATTTTGATTTATACCTAATTTGGTGAGCGAGAATGTTACAATCTAACTTTTTAGCATCCCAAGATGCAATTTTCTTATACAATTTTTCTCATTTCTTCGATATGTTTTTGTTCAATTACGTTATATTACAATATAATTGTAATCCACCTTTCATTTGACCTTTGCTATGATTTCAATTGGCTCCATTACTTTTCTTAAATTTATCTCATTTTAGTTATATTATATATTTACTTAATGTAAAACAATATCAAATTATTATTTATGCTTATTTATTTTTTTTGATATGTAGTAATTCAAAATAAAGTTTAATGAAATAGGAAAAACACCACCAAACTCATCTCATTTGGCTCTATCTAATATAATTTTTATTTTTATATTTTTAAGTATTTTTTATGGTTTGGAAAGCTTCACTAGATAATTAAAAATTTTCTTCATTTGGCGATCAAGGATTTTATCTTCTAACTTATTTATATCTTGGAATGCATCTTTCTCAAATAAGTTATCTCATTTTGCCAAATGTTTCACTTTGAATTTGCTATATTACTATAAAACACAAATTCTCTAATTTTTTGACTTTTCATAATTTTTATTTTGTGAAATGGCATTTTTTAGATTTGTCTCATTTTAGCTCAAATATCCATTAGCTTAATGCTAAAGTAATAAGCTATTTTTATTTATTTTTAACAACTTTGTTAATTCAAAAAAATTCCAAATGAGCTTTGGCCAAGAAAAAATAAATATCATTGGACTTATCATAATGAGCTCTAGATAATTAAATGTTCACCTGTAAATTTTTTAGAATTTATTTTTCAATATTTAGGTCCTCTTAGTGAGTCATCCTGATTCTTACCTTATTTGATAATTGATGATGTAAAACATGATATCTTTAGTATGTTGGTATACAAATTTCTAACACACTTTATCTCATTTTGTTCAAATTTTGTGCTTTGTTTTAGTTATATTATGTTACAACTCTTAACTCTTCTCTTATGTAACCATTATATTTCTTGGATTTTATTACATTACTTTAATTTATCTAAATTAAATATTAACATTTGTTTTCATGATATTAAAATAATAATTTATTATTACTTAAGCTTATTTATTTTAGAGATTGTTAGTAATCCAAATCCTAATTTGAGAAAGATAAAACAAGCTTCATAGGTCTCGCCTTGATGAGCAATGTCGAACTAAATATTAATTTTCATATTTTAGAATATTTTATCTAGCATTTTTACATCTTGATGGGTCATTAGAACTTATGCCTGATTTGATGATAATGTATGTAATAGTAGATCTACTTAGTATCTTGGAATTCTTTTTTTGCATATAATTCAAATAATTTTATTCATTTCTTCAATTTGAATGTTTTTTATTAGTATGTAAATGTAAATCTCATCACATATGTCCTTTAGGTTGCATTAATTTTTTAATATCATATTGATTTAATTTATTTTGATTCTATTTTAATATTTATTTCCTTAATATTAAAATTATATTTTATAAAATTATTATTATTTGTTTTTTTAAATGATAGTTGTTCAAAATGAGCTCCTATTGAGATGAAATAAACAATGTTGGTCTCATTTAAAGGAAAGATTTATCTAATTAAATATTTATTTTTATATTTTAAATATTCTATTTTTTTACTTTGGATAGTTTTACTAGAAATTTTATCTTGTACCACATTATATAATTGAGCATATAACCCTTGAACTCTAGAGTTTTTTAGAATGAAACTATATTACAAAATTATTTGGTTTCTTCAAAATTTATCTTTGATCCAGTTATATCACACTTCAAGTTTGTTATACATATATTTTTTATTAAAATGTAATTAACATTATTTTCCTTTCTTTACTTAGGTAATTTAGGTAATTACAAATGAAGTGCAATTGAGATGATTGAAATGAAGCCAACTTTGTTGGACCAACCTCAAGAAGCTTTATTTAATTAAGTATTTGTTCTACGTTTTAAAATAATTTATTTACTAAAGTTTTGGTATGCTTTTTGAAATATTATTATTTGTGCCTAATTTGATGGTTAATGATGTTAAATTTAATCTCCTTAATATCAATTAAATACATTTAATGACATTTTTTCTTTAATATATCTTAAATTAATATTTAAATTATATTTTTGATATTATTTTTAGTTATTTACTTTGGTAATTTGTACAAATTCCAAAGGTGGTCTTACTAGAAAAAGAAAACATTGTTAGACTCATCTCAATGAGATTTTTATAAGTAAGAACTAATTGTTGTTATTTTAAGTGAATTATCTCTTTAGGTTTAAAATGGCTTAACATGACATTCAATTCATACAAGATTTTGCAATTAAGGGTATTACACTCAATCATCTTAATACATAGGAATACAACTTAGCGAAAAAGATATCCCTTTTCTCCAAATATTTTCTTTGATTGGGTTGTATTACTTGGAAATTATTATTCTCTTCTTGTATGACCACTACATTTTTTGATTTAGTTATGTCAGATTGCTTTAATTTATCTAATCTTAATTTTAATATATATATATATATATACACACTTAATTTTAAAATAATAATTTATTATACTTTAAGAAAATTTTTTTGCTTATTTGTTTTAATTCTTAATATTATCTAATCAAGAGAAAATAAATGCTATTGGACTCATGTAGATGAGTTCTACGTAATGAAAATATCATTTCATCATTTTATAATATTTTTTTACTTAATAATCAGGCTTTATAACACATTCTATTTATAAGTGATTTGATAATTAAGAATTTCACATGCCACCTTAATGTCTTGTAACATATCTTTCTCATACAGTTTATCCTTTTTCTTTCAAATGCTTTACTTTGATTTATTTATATTTTGTTGTGACCAAAAAATCTATCACCATCCAACTTTTACATCACTTTGATTTGGCACAATCACATGGTTTTTATTTATGTCATATTTAGCTTCAACATATATTTATTGCTATAACTTATTATTACTTTTGCTCTTTTTCTTTTCTTATTGATAGTATTTCTTAATGAAGCCTGTTCAAGACAAGAAAACTTCTTTGGACTTGTAACGATGAGCTTCATACATTAGATATTCTTTTTAATTTTTTGAAATATTTTTAATTTCTTTGTTGTTGGTACACTTCTTAAAATATATTGATTCATATATAATTTGAAGATTGAGGATGTTACACTTATCTCTTTACTATCTTCAAATACAATACTTCCACATAATTTAACTCATATTTCTAAATGTTATTTTTATTTGGGTACATTTCTTAGTAACTTTAATTATCCCTTCATGTGACCATCACATTATTTTGATTTCGTTCTAATACATTGTTCCAACTTATCCTATTTTAGTTTTAACATATATGTCTACATTTTATTAAAATAATAATTTATTTCAATTTATGCCTTTTTTATTTATAATATTCATACTAATTCAAAATAAAGACCTATTAAGTTAAAAACATATCATTAGACTTTCCATAATGAACTCTCTCCAATTAAACAATTTTTAATATTTTTAAATATTTAAATTTTTGGGGATTTGTCATGCTCTATGAGAGAATTCCACTTTGTATATAATTTGATGATCGAGTATTTTATACTGGATTTTCTTAGAAACTTGGAGTGCAACTTCCCTAAGGAATATAACAAATATTTTTAGATATTTTTCTTTGAATTATTTATATCGCAAAGGAAAACTATTTCTCCAAACTTGTCATCATTACATAGCTTTGATTTGGCTAGATTTTATTATTTCAATTTATCTTATTTCAACTTTTGTAAATGACAACTTAAAATTAGAAGAACAACTTATAATTATTTATTGTTTTTTACATTAGTGTTTCTTATTAATTCTTAATGATGCCAAATGAAGATGAAACAAATATCATTAGACTCATCTCAACTAGCTCTATAAACTAAAGCACTCATTTTAATATTTTTAAATGTTTTATTTCTAAAAGTTTTATTTTGATTGATGAGTTATTTTAATTTATACCAAAATTGATAATTAAGGAAGTTACACTATATCTTCTTTGTCTTTTAGAATGAACTATTCTTATCCAACTTATCTCATTTTATCAATATTATTGTTTTTGTTTTTTTATATAACTACTCAACTCAAAATCTTTTTTATTGTGACAATTATAATGCTTTCATTTGGATATTCTACACTATTCCAATTAATCTTATTTTAGCCTTAATATATATTTACTTAATTTTATAAATATATTTCATTATTATTTGTGCTTATTTAATTTCATAATTCATATTAATTTCAATTAATATCTAATTGAGACTAAAAAACGTTCATGGACTTGCCGTGGAAAAATTTTGGTAATTAAATATTTATTTCTTTATTTTTAAACTTTTAGTTTCCATAATTTATGCAATCTTTATGAGACATTTGATTCGTATGTGAGTAAACGATGAAGGAATTTACATCCAATCTTCTTATTATCCTAGAATAATGCTTTCTCATATTATTAATTTCATCTCTCCAAAATTTTTTCTTAGATTTGGTTATATTATTATGAGCTACCACTCTCCTTTTGCTTTGCCATTGTAAGTTTTGATTTAGTTATATTACATTACTCCAATTTATCTTATCCCAACTTTAATATTTAAATACCTAATATTAAAGTAATAATTTAATATTTTTTAGGAATAAAACTATAAAAAATTCATAGTTCAACCATAAAACATCTTATCACAAGCAAAATAAATATTGTTGGACTCATCTTAATGAGCTGTATCCAACTAAAACTTCCTTTTAATATTTTTTTATAAATTTTATTTTTATTATTATGGCTTACTTTATAAGGTAGTTGATTTGTAAAAGATTTAATAATTAAGGATTTTAAAATCAATCTCCAAAGTTTCTTGTAATGTTACTTTATTATAAAATTTATGTATTTTTCTT
Source organism: Vanilla planifolia (assembly GCA_023846275.1). Classification (NCBI taxonomy): domain Eukaryota; kingdom Viridiplantae; phylum Streptophyta; class Magnoliopsida; order Asparagales; family Orchidaceae; genus Vanilla; species Vanilla planifolia. Next base: position 1,384,632 of record JAIUJO010000047.1, read on the forward strand.
CAAATATTTTTTCTTTGGTTTGGTTATATTTCAATGTATCTCAAAAATGTTTACCTTATGCTTTTACATCACTTTGATTTGGTTATATTACATTGTTTAAATTTATCTCATTTCAGCCTTAATATGTTTTAATTTAATATTAAAATTACATTTTCTTTCTCATTTAAGCTTAGTTTGGTTATGCTCAATAATTTCGAATAAGGTCTAATCGACACAAAAAAACTTTGTTGCACTCGTTTCAACTAGCCTGATTCAATTAAATATTCATTTATTATACTTCAAAACATTTTTATTTTCTAGGGCTTTGTTGCATTTTAAGAGATTTTTGATTCGTAAATCATTTTATAATTTACGGTTATACTCAATCCCTTTAGTATCTCATTCTGCAAAAGTTTTATGCATTTTCTCCAATTTCTCAAAATTTCTTGGTTTGATTTTATTATGTTACTAAGAACTCTAATTCTAACCTCATGAAGTTTATCGTGCTTTTACTTGGCTTTGAAAAAATGCTTTAACTTACCAAATTTAAGCTTTAATATATACTTTCTTATTACTTAAATAATATTTTGTTATAGTTTATGCATTTTAGCTTCAATAATTTATAATAATTCTAAATCAGGTCTAATCAAATAAAAAAAAATTCATTGAACTTATCTTAATGAGCTTTTAATTTGTCTATATTATATTGTTTCAATTTCCATCACTTTAACTTTTGTATATTTCTACTTAATATCAAAAAATAAATTATAATTATTTGTTCTTATTTATTTTTTTAGTCATAAAAAATACAAATGATGTTCATTCAAGAAAAAATATGTCCTCAGACTTGTTTCAATTAGCTTTATCCTATTAAATGTTTATTTTTATATTACTTAATTTTTTAATTTCTAGGGTTTCATCATGATTTACTGAATAAAAAAATTTATACTTGATTTGTTGAATGAGTCTGTCACACTTAATCTCCTTATTATGTAGGAGTACAACTTCAATGTACAATTTATCTAACTGTCTTCAAAGTTGATGTTTTGATTTGGTTACATAATTATGTAACTCTAAATGTCATCATATATGACATTAAATCAATTTTTTTTACCAGTACTATATTGCTTTAATTAAACTTATTTTATCTTTAATATAAATTTACTTAATATGAAAATTAATTTTTTTATTATCTATGCATATTAATATTTGTAATTCATAAGAGTTCCAAGCAAGGATTAGTTGAGATAAAAAACATGGTTGTACTTATTTAGACAAGCTTTACCAAATTAAATATTGTTTTATAATTTAAAATATTTTATTTATTTCAATTTAGGTAAGCTTTACTGGTCATTTAATTCATGCATGAATAGATGAGCAAAGGTTTTATACTTGTTCACCTTAATATTTTTGAATGCGACAACCTTTTTTTTATAATTTACCTTATTTCTCCAATTGTTCGCTTTTGTTTTGTTATACTGTTATAAAATTATTATTGTTATCTCATTTAACCATTACATGTTTTGACTATTTTTATGTTATGATTCTTCAATTTATCTAATATAAACTTTATTATGTATACTTTAAATTTTTTTTTAATTTATTATTATTCAACATTACTTATTTTGGTAATTCATAATAATTTCAAATGTGAGGTTATTGAGACATAACAAACATTAATGAAACCTTGTTGAGGAGCACTTTCGAAGTAAAATTCAACTAAATATTTCTAAATATATTTTTTAAACCATTTTGGGATGTTTTACATTGAAATTTTTATTCTCTTCTCATTTGATCTTTAGATGTTTTATTTGCGATATATTACATTACTTTAATTTATCTCATTTGAGCTTTAATATATATATATATATATATTCTTAATATTTAAAAAATATTTTTCTATTATTTAATCTTTCTTCATTTTGAAATTCATAGTAATTTGATATGAGCTTTTATTATGAAAAAGCAAATGTCACTAGTGTCATCTCAACAAACTTTATTTAATTTAAAACAAATTTAATTTTTTTAAATATTTTATTATTTATTATTCGTGAGGATGCTTGCTAAGCCTTTTGATTCATACATCATTTCATAATGTTGGATTTAACACTTAATCTTTTCAGTATCTTAGAATATAACTTTTATACAATACTTATCTCTTTTCCATCAAACTTTTTTCATATATTTTGTTATATTAGATTTCTGCAATTTATCTTATTTTATCATTAATATATCTTTACATTATATTAAAATTATAATTTAATATTATTTGTCCTTATTTTTATTGATCATTTGGAGTAATCACAAATGAGGAGTGAACAAGTGATAAAAACATTTTGTTTCCATCGTTTTGACAAAGTTTACTCAATTGAATAACCATTTTTTAAAAAATTTTTAATATCCAAATTTCCATGGTTTAGGCATATTTTATGAGATACTTTTATTCATAACTAATTTAATAACAAAGGAATTTGCACTCAATCTACTTAATAACCTAGAATTCATCTTTCTCGTACTATTTGCCTCTTTTCTCCTAATGTTTTGTTTTAATTTCATTATGTTGCAATGAAGCACCAAGCTTCCTTTAAGTGATTTTTACATCACTTTTATGTGGATATAATACATTGTTCCAATTGGCATCATTTTAGCTTTCATATACATCTAATTAAACTAAACTAACTTTTTATTATTACTTATGGTTTTTAATTTTTGAAATTTGTAGTAATGCTAAACCGAGTCTAACAAAAAAGAAAACATATCATTAGGATTGTATCAATAAACACCTTGCATTTAAATATTCATTTCAATGTGATCAAATATTTTTTAAGGTGTTTTGCATGCTTAATAAGAAACTTCTAATCCCAACAATTATGATGATCAAGGATATCTCACTTGAACATCATAGTATCTTTTAATAAAACTTTCCTATATTATTTAATTAATTCTTTAAATTTATTACATATATTTGTTTATATTACAAATAAACTCTATATCTCATCTTGTAACTTTTGCATGACTTTTGTTTTGTTATTTCACATTGTTTCAATTTATATCATTACAACTTTAGCAAATGTTTACATAACATTAAAATAATATTTTATAAATTTTTATTCTTACCAAATTTGTTTATTCATAGTTATTCCAAACGATGTCAAGTCAAGATGAAAAAACATCGTTGCAACTATTTTTACAAGGTCTATTAAAATTTACAATTATTTTAATATTTTAAAAAAATTTCAGTGTTTTGTTGTTTTTTCATAATTTATGAGATTTTTATTTGTACCTGATTTGATCATTGAGGATGTCACACTCAATCTCCTTCATGGAACAAAACTTTCACATATGTTTTCTCATTCTTTAAAAGTTTGCTTGATTTGATTTGCTTACTATGTCATTGTAAATCTCTACTCATGTAACCCATAAATCACTTTTATCTAGTTAAACAATATTTCATCAATTTAACTCAATTAAGCTCTAATATATCTTTCATTATACTTAAATTATATTTTTTTATTATTTTCTTATTCACTTTTGCAATTCAGAGTAATACAAAACGAGGTTAGATCGAGACAAAACAAATATTGCTAGATCTCAACAAGCCTTACCAAAACAAATCTTCACACCCACACACACACACACATATATATATATAATATTTTAGTTCTTATAATTTCAAAATTATTTACAAGCGATTTTTATTCATACACTATTTAACAATTAAGAATTTTACACTCGATAATCTTAATTCAAAAAATGTTTTACTTTGATTTAGTTATATTACTATGTAACTATTATTCTCTTCTCTTTTGAAATTTAGATGTTTTCATTTTGCTATATTATATTACTTTAATTTATCATATTTCAATTTTAATATATCTATATATATATATGTCTTATACTAAACAATAATTTACTATTATTTAGTATTAATTATTTTGGAATATTGTTTTAATTTCAAAAAAGATCTAATCTAGATGGGCTAAACAATTGTCAAGGAACACATCTCAATGAGGTCTACTAAAATAAAACTTTATTTTAATATTTTTATTTTTTTATTTGGGTAAGCTTTACAAAACTTTAAATTATTACATGGTTTGTTGGTTAGTTATTTTACGCTCTATCTCTTTAGCATCTAAAAATTTAACTTTCCTATGCCATTTCTTCTTTTTTAAGATTTCCTTTTTAATTTGGTTATATTTCTTTGCAACTTAAAATCTATTATCTTGAGGCTTTTACATCATTTTAATTTTATTTTATTACAGTACCAAAAGTTATCTCATTTCAACTTTATTATATATTTTATCAATATTAAGTAATAATTTATTATTATTTATTTTGATTATTCATAATAATTACAACAAAAATTTTAAAAACCCTTATTAAAATAAGTATAAAGAATTTATTCCATTCATATATTCAATTTGAATATATTTAAATAGTTTATATTTTATGATTTTCGAACGTTTTACATGAAATATCGATTCGAACCTAATTTATTGATTGGTCAAGCTACACTCGATGTCCTTATTATCTTGGAATGAAACTTGTAGGTTCAATATTTCACATTTTTTCAAATGTTTTTCTTTGATTATATTATATTACTACGATACTCTCATTCTCCTCTTTTGTGAACCTTACATCGATTTCATTTCATTATAATACATAACATTGATTTACATCATTTTAGCATTATGATGTAACTACTTCATATTAAAGTACCTATTTTTTTATTTATATTTATTTAATTTGGAAATTTATTGTAATTCCAAATGATATTTGATAAGGAAGAAAAAACACCATTTTGTTTATCTCCGTGATCTCTTTCCAACAAATTCATTGTTTTATTTTCTTAATATTTTATTTTTCAAAAGTTTAGCATGTTTTTTGAGGAATTCTTTAATATTTAATTTGATAATCGAAGATGTTGTACTCCTTCCATATTGTATCTTGGAATGTAGGTTTTTTGAGGAAATAAACTACTATTGTTAATTTGTTTTCGATTTGGTTATGTTGGCATTAAATACCATTTCTCCTCTATTATTACAAATCTAACAATATAATTTATTGATATTAAATTGTCACAATTTATCTTATATGAAATTTAGGCATATCTTTACTTCAAAATAAATTAATACTTTATGATTATTTAGTATTGTTACTATTTTTGGCATTTCCTTGTAATTCCAAATGAGGTCCAATCAAGATGAAAGAAATGTCATTGAATTTGTCTTGATGAGCTCTATTCAGTTAAATATTTTTTTTTTATTTTTTTAATATTTTATTTTCTCTAGCATTATTATGATTTTTGAGATAATTATAATTACGCATGATTTGATGAATGAGGATTTTATAGTACATCTTTTTAGTATATTGGAGTAGAACTTTTTTGCATAATTTGTTTCAATTCTGTGATGTTTTTTCTTTCATTTTTTAATATTACTATGAAACTCTAAATTTACACTCATCTCGCCTTTACATAGCTTCTATATTACTATATTAATTGAATCAACTTATCCCATTTCAACTTTATCATATATATTTACTTTTTAATAAAATAATAATTTTTTTATTATTAATGTTTTTTGAAATTCACAATTATTCCAAATTAGTCTAATTGGGATGCAAAAATGTTATTGGATTAAATATTTATTTATGTATTTTTTAATGTTTATTTTCTTTAGTTTTAGCAAGTTTTGTTACACATTTTAACACAACAAATTTTTAAATCGAGAATTTTATTAGAATTTTCTTTATATCATGGAATGCATCATTCTTATATAATTTATCCCATTTCTTGAACTTTTCACCTTGAAATTGTTATATTACTATGAAACCATAATTCACTAAATAAAACCAAATGAAAGAAAACAATTTTGAGTAAATTTGATAAATTATATTGGAAAATTTCATTTTAAGATAATAATGAGATTAAGTGTAATATGTAGGTTCATCTAATTAAGCGTGAACCAAAATGTCATGTAACATACTCAAAATCCATAAAAATACTTCTTAAAAGCGTAGAAATAAACTTTTAATTGGATAGAGATTTTCAAGAGAAGTTCAATGTTGTTGGTTTCATTTTGATCGAACATCACTTTTGATTTTTATGAATTATAAGCGTAAATAATTATAAATAGTAATAAATTATTTTTTATATTTGGTAAATATTTGTTAAACTAAAATTAAACAAATAAAGGCTTTCTAGTATAAGAAAAATAAAGTGATGTGAAGAGCACAAGAGAGTAGATTATTTATAATGTAGTATAACCAAATTGTAGTAAGAAATTTGAGGATATTAGGTAAAATGTATGATAAAGTTGCCTTTCAAGAGATGAGGGAGATAGGGTGAAACTTTCATTGTCATGAAATAAGGTATGAATTGATATTCTTAGTAATAATTTCAATGATAGTAATAAGTTAAAAAACTTAAAATTATAGAAATGAATTTTTATTTGCATAAAAGTCTTTAGGAAGAGACAAATGTTTTTGAAGCATACCAAAATCATAACAAAAAAATATTTAAATATCAAATTATTAATTAGAGAGAGCTCATCGAGACAAGTCCATTAAGATTTGTTTCAACCTGACAAAACCTCGTTCGGAGCAACTACAGATAGTAAAAAAATAAACATAAATAATAAACAATTATTTTTTGAATATTATTTAAATATGTAATAAATTTGAAAGTGACAAATTAAAGCAATGTAAGATAACCAAATCAATGTCTTCCAAAAGGTCACTAAATATGAGAATTTGAGTTTCAAACTTATGACACCAAAGCAAAGAAAAATGTTCTAAATAATTAGACAAGTTGTGCTAGAAAGTTACATTTCATTATATAAAAGAGATCAGGTGTGATATTCTCAGCTACCAACTAAGTTACCAATCGTAATATCGCATAAAATGTTCCAAAATCATTGAAAATAAAATATTGAAAAGTATACAAATTAATGTCTAATTGTATATAGCTCATCAAGACAGGTGGAATGACCTTTGTCTATTTTTAATTTGGTGTCTTGGAATCATTACGAATTAGAAAACTTCATCAGTATAAATAATAATAAGTTGCTATTTTGATATTAAGTAAACAAATATTAATACTACATGGGAAAAATTAGAAAAAGGTTAGTAATTTAAACCTAATGCAAACGTTGCATGGGAGGATTATTATTATTTATTTTGAATATAACCAAATAAAAATAAAATATTTGAAGAAATGAGATTAATTGTTTAGGAATGTTGCATGTAAAATACTTAAGTGATCGAGTGCTATAGTTTCTATTTTAAAGTCAGATAAAAAGCAAAATTCCTTCTAACGAATGCAAGAACCTTAGGAAATATAATATTTAGATATTTGAAAATGAATATTAAATTTCTTTTCATGATATTAAGAAGACAAAGCATGGCATCCTTGATAAAAAAATCAAATATTTATCAAAATGAGACGCAAACAAAGCACATATGAAAGAAAATGTCATGTAAGACACTCAAACACCATAAAAATACTTCTTAAAATTATAGAAATAAACTTTTAATTTAATAGAGCTTTTCTAAAGATGTTCATTATTGTTGGTTTCATTTTGATCAAACCTCATTTTTGATTGTTATGAATGATAAATTTAAATAATTATAAATAATAATAAATTATTTTTTTAAATTGGGTAAGTATTTAGTAAACTAAAATTAGGCAAATTAGCACTTTCTAGTATAAGCAAAAAAAGTGATGTGATGAACACAAGAGAGTAGATTATGTTATGATGTAGTATGAGCAAATTGTAGGAAGAAATTTGAGGATATGAGGCAAAATCTATGATAAAGTTGCATTTCAAGTGACTAAGGAGATAGGGTGAAACATTCATTGTCATGAAATAAGGTATGAATTGTATTCTTAGTAACAATTTCCAAGAAAGTAATAAATTAAAAAAAGTAAATATTTAAATATCAAAATATTTATTTAAGAGAGCTCATCGAGACAAGTCAAACAAGGTTTGTTCCAACTTGACAAAACCTCGCTTAGAGCAACTATGAATAGTAAAAAAAACCATAATAAATAAACAATTTTTTTTAAATAATATTTAAATATTTAATAAAATTGAAAGTGATAAATTGAAGGAATATAACATAACAAAATCAATGTGTTGCAAAAGGTCACCATAGATGAAAGTTAGAGTTTTATAGTTATAAAGAAAAGAAAAAAGTTCTGAATAATTAGGCAAATTATGCTAGAAAGTTACATTCCATTAAATAAAAGAGATGAAATGTGATATTCTCAATTATCAATTAAGTTACTAATCGTAATGTCTCATAAAATGATCCAAAATCATTGAAAATAAAATATTGAAAAGTATAAAAATTAATGTCTAATTGTATATAACTAATTGAGACTAGTGGAACAACATTTGTCCGTTTTGAATTTGGTGTTGCTTGGAGTCATCACAAATTAGAAAACTTAATGAGCATGAATAATAATAAATTGGCATTTTGATATTAAGTAAGCAAATATTAATGCTACAAGAGATAAATTAGAGAAATTTAAGAAATGTAAATAAATAATATTGTTATATGATATTAAGTAATGCAAAAGTCGCATGGGACGATAATTATTATTTATTTTGAATATAATCAAGCAAAAATGATGCATTTGAAGAAATGTGATTAATTGTTTGAAAAATCTGCATGAAAAATGTTTTAGTGATCGAATGCTATATTTCTTATTTTAAAGATAGATAAGAAGCAAAATGCCTTCTAACGAATGAAAGAACCTTAGGAAATATAATTTTTAGATATATGAAAATGAATACTAAATTTCTTTTTATGATATTAAGAAGATTGAGCATGGCATCCTTGATAGAAAAATGAAGTATTTATCAAAATAAGATACAAATCAAGCACATATCAATGAAAATGAAATAATCTAAAAACATAATTAATATATTGTAGGATTTAGGTAGTGAGCAAAATCCAATGTTTATTCATTCTTAATTGACCTTGTTTGAAATTACTGTGAACTACCAAAAATAATAAGCATAAATTATAATAAGTTATCATTTTAATGTTAAGTAAATCTAGCTCACAATTGAAATAAGATAAATCGAACAATGGAAATATAAAAAAATTAATGTGATGTAAGGTTTGCAAAAGTGGAGATTTAGAGTTAGATTGTAATATAAGAAAATCAAATAAAAAAATTTGAAGAAATGAGATAAATTGTATGAAAAGGTAGCATCACAATATATTATGGGATTTGAGTCGAACATACTCATTCATCAAATAAGGTTCAAATCTAAATTCCTCATAAAACATGACAAAACCTAAGTAAATAAAATATTTAGAATTATTAAAAAAATCAATACATGGTTGTATATAGCTCGTTGAGGCAAACCGAATAACATTTGTTTCATCTCGATTGGATTTGGTTTAGAATTACTATAAATTATTTAAGTAAAAATGTAAAATTATTAATAAATTAAAAATTTTATTATTAAGTAAATAGGCATTAAAAAATTAGATAAATTAAGAAAATGAAATATGATAAAATCAATGAGATCTAATACAATAATAATGGAGATTTCTTACATTATTGTTTTGTCACCCTTATGTTTGATGAGTCGAGTTTTAAATAATTAGAATATTATTCTAATAGGCTTGTTTTGAGTGGAAACAAATTTACTTATAAAGAACAACCATGCACCTTTAAAGAATATAAATTAGTGGTCCTCAAAACACCTTGGAGTTTTAAGTTGGCTTCAAGAATTGAAGACAAGTGCATCAAATTTGAAAAGGTTTTTCTTTTTTTGCTATAAAATGTTACGCTTGTTGATTATAAGAAAGATCTCCATTCATCTCTCTTTTAAATCCAAATTTAAGCATACAATTTGATTACTCTTTTTTTATGAAGCATATAAAAATTCATTTTTTAATCTACCTTTTACTCAATCAAATCTATATCTTTGTAAAATTCCTTGTCCAATTTTAAATTTTGAGTAAATTAATACTTTTATTATATTAAATTTTCTTATTTAAAAAATTTAAACCAACTCAAAAGCTATGCCCCAAAAAAGGTAATTTTACTGAGCTTGCTCGAGTTAGCATTTAGAAACATATGTACAAAAGATTGGAACAAAGTCAAATAAGGACCTGGTAATGTCATCGGTATAGTCTAGAACGTAATAAAGGTAATGTGTTTAAAGGGTAGCTTTAGACCCAAAATATAACATGTGTTCCCATAAGCACAAGAGTGAACTAGGTGTTGAAATCCAGAGCACATGAGGAACCCAACCATAGTTAAGCCAACATTATCCACATATGAAAGATATTATAGAGCACTAACTATTGTTCCAATAAGTAATGTGGTAGCAAGTTCTATCCAACATTTATTGGCTAAAGAATGAGTTATTTCTTACTATTCAATCTTCGATCGACCAATACCTATTTAATCTATTACATGCGCTCATTTTTGGCTTAAAATCAAATGGTCAAGATCATGTTCAACTTCATAGAATAACTTCGATTATTTTCAATTTTTGAAATACTCTATCCTTGATCTAATAGCCCGTAACTCTTTAGTCAAAATTTTACAATCCATATCAAATCCTTTTACTCCATTCATTAATCAAATGATCATGATCACATCTAACTTCATGAGATGGTCAAGACCTAATTTTTCTTAATCCAAACCTCCATAACTCATGCTCCATTTTAATGTTTAATGAATGACCATGACCTCCTCAAGGGAGTTCCAATGACTCCTCTCGATCCTACATATTAGCTATTTCACTAGCCAATATATGTACCATTGCATGAAGTGCTTGGAAGCATTTTTTAATAAGTTTAAAACGTTTTTAAGTTATTTAGAAGCATCTGTTAATAACATTTTTCTTTGATTTTATAAAGATTATAACAAAAGGTTTTCTATGTTTATCTAAATATTATTAATGAAATGACCAACGAATATGAACAAGATTTTAGCATCTTAAAGAAAGGCTATGTCAAACTCCACCAAACTACTTTAATTTGTTGTTGTAATTATTATATTTAAGTGTTGAACGATTAGTTTGCTCATAGTTGATATTGCGAAAACTTCAAGTGAATTTCTTTTATCCTATTGTCCTTCATTATTTAAGAGTGAAAAGTTTTTTGTTTGTAAAAAATGTCTTTAAAAATGTTATTGAAAAGATTGATAATGATTTATAGAATCTTATTACTCATTGTTTTGTGCTTCCCAAGGATAGAAGTTATTATTCAATTAATGCCAAAGGAATTAATTCTTTATTTTGTATATTGCTTGAACAAAGTAGTCTGAAAGTGTGCATGGCCACAACAAATTTTGAGATGATGTAAGGATTACATAGGTTATATAGTGAGAATGAATCTTAAGATATTGATGGTAATAAGACATGAACATAAAAAAAGAAGAAAAGAAGGAGAGGAAGAAGAGGAAATTCAATTTAGAGATGAATATTGGAAATAAACGTGCATCCAAAACCTTTAATTCTAGCCATGAGTCTATCTTTGAATCTTTTAATGAAATATAAAATTCTTTTAATAAATTTGTTGCTAAGAATAAAAAATTAATTAACATGTATGATGTTCTTGAAACATTTATGTAAAATTTGAATATAGAATCTTTGAATTGCATGAACAATATGATGCACTTAAAGAGAAAAATATCTTTAATAAATCAGTTCATGACTATATTTCTAATGTCTCATGTTTGAAAGCTTCAAATAAAAAATATGAAATTGAATAGTCAAAATATATTAAATTCAATAATTATTTAAAATTAGAGAATGAAAATTTTGGAAAACGAAATTGTTTACTTAAAAGAGAAATTAATAAAATTTTAAAGAAACACATGATCTAAAATCCAATTATCCTAGTTTATTTTCTCTTGCAAATACTTGTAACTGTATCCATGTACCTCCATGCACTACTTCATATAGTGACTTGGGAAATAGTAATCTTTACTTGAGTGCTTCACATATGCTTCAACTTGTTCAATCTTTCAACCATGTGACAAGAAGTAATGCATGTTTGGATGATAATTGTAGATTATAAAAATCATATACCAATGTGTGCAATTCATCTTGTATTCCTTCCTTGCATCTATCTAATTATCAAGATATGTCAAAGATTATCTACAATTATTTATGAAATTTTGGACATCTTACATTTGATTTTCCAATTACAAAATCAATAAAACTAAAGAATAATAGATACTAGTGGATGCCTAATAGAAATCATTGCATGGAATGAAGATAAGATATTAAAGAATTAGAGAGTTAAACTAATTTTAATTTAATGGTAACGAATTTTAAAAATAAAGAATCTCTATGATTATTTCAAGGAATTAAGAATATGTGATAAATTTTTATCTCCCGCTTAGGAAATCATGTAAGGGTCTGTAATGGATATGAAAGAACAAAAAAATAGGTCATGTAGAATATTAACCAAAAGATCACATGCTAATTAGTTTATATTTGGAAATAATTGATTTGATTTTTTAAAAGCAATATAAATTTGAGATTGATCGTTGTTATTTAAGATTTACATTAGTTATTTTCTTTCAAATTGAAAAGAGATAATTGAAAATTTTGTTAAATTGATTTGATAATTAGAGAGAAAAAACCATATATGTTATATGTGATGGGTCAATTATTAAAGGCACTTAATGAAAAAAAAATAATGAGTAGATGAAGTAACTAATGAGCCTATTTTTGAAAAATGGAAAATATAAATTAGATAATAAAGAATATGGAGATGAAGCAAGTCAGTAGCTATCCTGAGTTTGGTAGTATCAAAATTAATTGGAATCAATTAAATGATATCCTCAAGTTTCCAAGAGAGAAATTCAACATAATACATATGCATTAACCCTAGAATGAATATTTACTAAAGAAGTCCTAAAGGGTGTAGGTTCATATCATGAATTGATAATAGAAAGACTTGATAAAAATTACGTATAAGAATTAATTCTTAGACTTAGTGACCTACAATTTATTAGAGGAATTAATGTAAGATTTCGCCTTAGTAGAGATTATGTCTTAGATGGTTAATAGAATTAGAGTATCTAACTAAAAAGTAAAAAGTGGCTTATGTATTTAAAAAACATGTTCTATGTTGTTGTAAAAAATTATGTAAATAATACCTACCTTATAATGGTGTCAATGTGAGAGAATGATCATGGTTTACAAAAAAGTTAGAATAATAACTTAGTGAGGGGGATCATATATCAAAATGGAGCATGAAGTAAAGAGGAGGATATAAATTTCATTTTGAATAACTCTTAATACATATTAAATATAATTCTTTATTTGTTATATCTTTATCCAAAAATTTATGTCTTATCATCAACAATAGTGAGAGATAGTTAGGTGACTCCTATATTCGATGAGACAAGAGATAAATATTTAACATTTTATTGCAAAGCTTTTGTTCATTGTGAAACATGTTTACTTATAGGGAAATGGCCATGTACCATTAAAGATGGTGAATTTGTTGTCTCGAAGGCACCCTTGATGGTTCAACAAGATGCAAGGATTGAATACATGTGAAATAAATTTGAGAAGGATTTTTTTACTACAAAATGCTAGCTCTTTGATTATAAGGCTCAACTTGATTTATCTCACTTTCAAATCCAAACTTAATCATTCGATTTGATCATCTTTTTCTTTATTTTAGAAACATCTAAGATTTAATTTTTTTCAATCATTCCTTTCTTTGATTAAACTTATATCTTTATCAAATTTCATATGCACCGTTAAACTTTGGGAAATTGAAATATTAATTAAGTTAAATTTTCTTCATTAAAAAACATTTATTGCATCACAACTTGTGCATGAGAACAAAGCTATTTGTCCAAGCTAGGTGAAGTAAGCATTCACAAGTGTAGGGATTAGAGACTAGTACAAATTCGTCTTCATGCTCGATCATGGCCTAGGTGTAGTCCTACACGTAGTTGGTGTAACATGTTTAACGGTTTGCTTATGTCACCAAATATAACCTATAATCCTATAACCATATGAGTGAACTAGGTGTTGAAATCCCAAGAGCACATGATGAGAGCCTGCATAAGTTTGGTTAACATTATCCATGCATGAAAAATATTAGAAAATTGCAAATTATCATTCCATTATGTACATGGGATTGACTTTTCTTTTAAATTTAGTAACTAAAACATTGATTATTTCTAAACATCCATTCTTTTCTCAGACTGCATTTGTTTAATCCACTTCAAGCACAAAATCTTGGCTTGAAATTAGATGATCAAGATCACGTTTGACTTCATCGAATGTCTTTGTTTATTTTTATTTTCAGAATTAGTCTAACCTTGATCTAATTGGCTAAAATTACTTCAAATTGAATCCTATGATCTAGATCTAATCCTTCTTCTCTATAGATGAATTGAATGATCCAAATATCGTTTAACTTAAATGAATAGGCCAAACATAATACACCTTCATACAACAATCATGAACTCTTTCGACTTTGTAGTATTTGATCAGACTATCGTGAACTCACTCAGGAAGACCAAACACTCATGCAAATTTTTTCTACTAATTATCTAAGTAGCCATTACATGTGCCAATGTGGTTAGAGTTTCAAAAGTATTATTTATGTTGTTTAAAAAACACCATTTTATGTTGTTTCAAAGTGCCTTTTCAAATAGCTTTTCGTTTACTTTTTGATGATTATAATGAATTTCTTTTATAAATACCTAACCAATATGCATGAAATTATTGATGAACATGAATAACATTTTAAAATCTCATGGAAGGACAACATCATATTCTATTAGTACAAATTTCTCCAAGTAGCATGTATGACTTAAAACTTTTTAAATTTTAAAATTTTTCTCGTGAATTCTAATTTTTCTAAGATTTTATTTAAAAAATGCACCATATAGTTTTAAATTCTTTGCACTATTCTATAGTCATAAATAAACATAGAAAAATTTTTAGGTTTTTATTAAAAATTTAATATTCAATATACTTTTATTTTTCCTTTGATAGGGTGGCCAGACTTTTACAAAGACTTAGTTTAGTTTAATCAAGTCATGTTAGGGCTAAGCTTGATAAAGATAAGGTCATAATTGAACACATAAAAAATAATAAGTTTAAGATGAGTAGTGAGGAAAGACATTAAGTTGTGAGTTCTTTCATAACCTTGATTGGAGGGTAGAGATAGGTTCTTCATTGAAAAAAACTACCTAAAACTTTAATGTACCATTTTAAGTTTTTGTTTCATTTTTTTATCATAAAAATTAATAATTAATATAATTATCAATCAATGTTTTCTAAATAATTTTTCAAAAAAAAAAATATAATCTTAAAATTAGACAAAATATTTTAAACCCATAATTCACTCCCATCTTGTAAAATTAACACACTCATTTTTACTTCAATTATAGTATAACAATATTTTAAAAGAAATATTACAATAAATGTGCAAAATTAAGCTAGTATGGTGTATACCAAGAAACCACAAAGATTAAATGCAACATAATCGATTATTTAATATGATATGAATGCAAATGCCTTGTAAAGTAAACAATAATCATGGAAAATAAAAAGTTTAAATAGATAAAATAAATATTTAGTTTGATAGAGCTTGTGTAGACTAGACTAATGAATTTATTTCTTCCATGATTATAGCTCATTTTGAATTATTAGAATTACCAAAGTGAAGAAGTACAAATAATAATTTAATGGAATAAAATCAATATGATTTATAGATCATGATAGAAATTTATAGTTGTATTATAATATAACAAAATAATACAAAATTATTTAATAATTAAAATAGATTTCATAGAAAAGTTGCATTCCAAGATACTAAAATGATCAGGCGTGACATCTTCGATGGTCGAATCACATAGAAAGTTAGTTGCCTCATAAAAAGTTTCTAAATTATAGAAAATAAAATATTTAAAAATTTAAATAATGATCATTTAGCTATATCTAGATCATTGATATGAGACACATGATATTTGTTTAATCTTTATAAGAGCTTACTTAGAATTACTGTGAATTTAAAAAATTAATAAGCTAAAAAAATTAAAAACAAATTATTTAATATTAAGTAAATGTTTATTACTACTAAAAGGAGATAAATTAAATAAATATAATATCAAAATTCAAAGCAATCTAATGTAATATAACCAAATTAAAGTAAACAATTTTAACAAATTCAATAAATTGTACAAGAAAGTATTATGCCAAGATATTAAGCAGATCGAACATAATATCCTCAAATGTAAATCTATTATGAATCAAAATATTTTATAAAGTTTGTTTAAACTCTAGAATAAAATAATTAAATATGCATAACAAATATTTTGTTAGATGAAGCTCATCAAGATTATTCTAATGATAGTTGTGTCATTTTTATCGTACATAATTTGGAATTACTTTAAGTTATTAAACTCAATACATAGAAGCTATAATAAATTATATTTTTAATTTTAAATAAATATATATTAAGACTAGAATGAGATCAATTAATGTAATATAATCAAATCAAAGAATGCCTTAAAAAGGAGACTTCAAGTTACATCATAAAATAAGAAAACAAACAACAAACTTTAAATAAATGAGATAAAGATTAGGGAAACTTTTCATTAAAAAAATATATGGAGATCAATTTTAACAATCTCAAAAGTCAAATTAGGTACTAATTCAAATGCCTTAAAAAGAATGCCAAAACACTAACAAAAATGTTTAGAAATATAGTAGTGTATTTAGCTATATATAACTCTTCCAGATGAGTTTAACATGATTTGTTTTGCCAAGATTAGGAATCATTTTGAAATACTTTGAGTTACAAAAATAAATATTTTTAAATAATATTTTATTTTATTTTAATATTAGGTGAATATAAATTAAAGAGCAAATGATTTTTTAATACTTATATTAACTAAATATATATTACAAATGAAATGAGATAATTTAACACAATTTAATTGAACGAAGTCAAAGCAACATAAAAGGAAAATATTTTAAAAAATTATTTCAAATTAATTTTTATTAGCATTCTATAATAATGAGGAGATCAAATGCAACATCAATGATCAATCAATCTGTTATGAATGAAAATATCTCCTAAATATTGTAAACAAACAAGAAACAAATATTTACAAATATAATAATGAATGTATAATTTGATATAGCTTATGGAGATGGATCTAACGATATTTGTTTTAGATTTAATTACCCTGTAAAGAAGTATTAATATTAATAAATTATTATTTGAATAATATGTATATAGAGATTAAAGTTGAAGTTAGAAAAATTAAGGCAATGCGATATAACTAAATTGATGTTATATAAAGGTCACACTAAAGTACAATTAGAAATTTAAGGAAAAATAAACTAATCAAGGGATTAAATTTATAAAAATAAGATAAATTATATGGGAAAGTCATATTTAAGGAATTAAAGTATATTGAGTATAACATCCTCTTCTAGTTAAATAGGGTACAAAACAAATTTCTCACACACCATGCTTAATAGTAAAAAATAAATTATCTAAAAATATAAAAATTAACTTTAAATTAGATAAAGCTCATAATCATAATTTAGATAACATTTGTTTCATCTCCAACAGACCACATTTGTGAATTATAAAAGTAAATATTCATTAATTAAAAAAAAAACATTATTCTAATATTAAGCAAATATGTATTGATGTTGGAATGAGATTAATTTAGAACGTTATTATAAACAAATAAAACTAATGCAAATGTCAAATAAGAGGACTTTTAGAGTTACATAGTAAAATAAGCAAATGAAAATGAAAAAAGTGAAAAAATGAGATAGTTATTATAGGAAAGATACATTCAATGAATCTAAGGAGAATGAATATAACATCCTCGATTTTGAAATGTAATACAAATTGAAATGCCTAGTAAAGTGTTCAAAAAGCCTATAAATTTTTTTTTTTAAAAATATAGAATTGAATACCTAATTAAATATAGCTAGTTATGATGAATTCAACGATTTTTTTTGATCTCGATCTTACATTCATTACAGTTACGATGTAATATCAAAGAAAATAAGCACAAATAATAAATATATATAAATTTTATATTTAGTTAATATATATTGAGGTTAAATTATGAAAAATTTATGCTAAGTAATATAACCAATTCAAAGTGTTGAAATTTTCACACAAGAGATTTATAGTTACATTACAATATAACCAAATCAAAAGAAAAAAATTTGGAAAAACCAGATACGTTATAGTATAAACATGAAATTCAAGTTACTGTGATGATTAACATCTTTAAAAGTCCAATTATGTGCAATACCAAAATTCTTACTAATCATGTCAAAACCTTACGAAGTAAAATTTTTAAACGAATGAGTAATTTGAAGAGCTCATTGACACAAGTTGAATGGCACTTGTTTCCTCCCAACTGTACCATCTTTGGAATTACTATATAATAAAAAAATTAATATTCATTAATACTAATAAATTATTACTTTGATATTAAATTAATTCATATGAAAGTATAAATGAGATTAATTGAAGCAATGAAATGTAACAAAATTAAAGTGATGTAGAAGAGATACGAGAGAATATCTAAAATGTTACAAAACAATATGTTTTAAAAAATACAAAATTTTTAATGAAATTATTTAAATTATAATAGAAATTTGCATTCCATGATGCTAAGGAGATTGATTGTAACATCCTTGATTATCAAACAAAGTAAGAATCAAAATGTTTGAAAATACACACCATTGCCCAAGAAAGTACAACTATTAAAATAATCAAAATTAAAACATAATTAGACAGAAAACTTAAACATGAGTCCAACATAGTTTGTTTGATCTCGATTGAATCGATTGAATCATGTTTAAAATTATGATAAATTAAAAATTTAAAATAGAATAGATTATAAATTTTTTTTAGCTAAATAAAAATATTATTAAAAAAAGAGAAATAAAGTAATACATAATATCCAAATAAATGTAATGTAATTGCCATACTAGAGCATATTGAACGTTCATGGTAATTTAACAAAAACAAAGGAACATATTTGGAGAAAAGGGAAACATTATATGGGAAACATTTTTTCCAAGATGTAAATGAGAATGAGTGTAAAATCCTCAATTTTCAAAACATCTCATAAAGTATGCCAAAAGACAAGAAATTAAAATTTATTAAAAACATAAAAATAAATATTTAAATAAAACTATATTAAAGATAAAATGATATAAATTAAATAAATGTGTTATAATAAATTAAAGGCATTATGAAAGTTACATGAAGGTAGAATTTATTTCATAGCAATATAAATAAATTAAAGTGAAACTATTAAGAAATGAAATAAATTGTTTGTAAAAGTTGTATTCTTAGATATCAAAGAGATCAAGTGCAACATATCAAATTATTAAATTTTTCATGAACCAAAATTACATTCAAAACATGTCAAAATAAGTGAAAATTATGTATTAAAAAAAAGAAAATGAATATTTAATTGGATAGAGCTTATTAAATTGAGTATAATTCGATTTGTTTGATCTTGATCAGGCCTTGTTCAGAAATACTATGAATTATCCCTGTAAATAAGCATAAAAAGCAAATTGCCATCTTTATGTCATGTAAATATATATTAAAATTGAAATGAGATAAATATAAGAAATGTTATCTCAAAAAATCAAAATTATGTAAAGGTGAGACGAAAGAAGATTTGAAGTTAAAAAGAAATATAACCAAAATAAATGTAATGTAAGGGTCATGTAATAGGAGAATTAAATTTTATAGTAATATAATAAATTCTAAGACAACATTTGAAGGACTAAGATAAATCATAATTCATAGTTGTAGTTAATGATTTTAAGAGAATTGAGTGTGATATCTTCAACCACTAAATCAGGTAGTGTTTGAAATGTCACAAAGCATACCAAATAAATGGGAAAAAAACTTTAAAAATTTGAAATAAATATTTAATTTGACAGAGCTCATTGTGATTAGTTCAAAGATATATTTGTTTTCTTGGGTGAACCTGGTTTTTAAATAATATGAATTATCATAGCAAATAAGCATAAATAATAATAAATTATTATTCTTTAATTAGGCTATATTGCATTACTTCAAGTTATCACTTTTCAATTTTAAAATATAGTTCTACTTTATTTAAAAAATAATTTATTATTGTTTTTTAAACTAACTTTAGAGTTCAAAATAAGTTATAACAACGTTTGATAAAGAGGAAATAAGCATCTTTTAACACATCAAAATTAGTTTTACTTGTTTGGTATATTCATTTTATTTTAAATATTTTTTTTTCTAGGTTTCAGACGTGCTTCACAGAAATTTTATTTGGTACATAATTTGATGATCATGGTTGTTGCATCGATCTTTGTTGTATTTTTTAATGAAAATTTATCATGGAGCTTGTCTTATTTGTTGAATTTTCTAACATTTGTTTGGTTATATCACAGTCAACCTTAGGTTCTATTCTCGTGCCTCCTTAACCTTGATTTTAATTCATTATGTTAAACTATTTTAATTTATCTTATTTTAATTTTAATCTATATTTTATTATTATTAAAAAGTTAATTTATTTTTTATTTTTAATTAAAATAATAATTGACATTAAACAAAAATAAGGTCTAATCTGATGAATGGTTTTCATTATAATAATCATGACAAGCATTATCGCATTATATATGAATTTATATGGTTTTAAATATTTTTTAATTTAGGGTTTTGTACGTTTTGAGACACACTTTCATTTATATATTATTTGACAATTGATGGTTCTACACTAAATCCATTCACTTTCATGTTTCACAAATTTTCCAAATAATTCATCTTATTTCACTAATTTTATACCTTGATTTGCTTATTTGACTATGTAGCTCTAAATCGTATCTTATGTTAACCTTTCATGTCTTTGATTAGTTAATATTATAATGATTTAACTTATCTCATTTTGACGTTAATATATATTTACTTCATAAAAAAATAATAATTAATAATTATTTATTCTTATTTATCTTGCTAATTCAAAGTAATTTTTAAGCAATATTTACTCAAGATGAAATAAACATCTTTAGACTTTCCTCATGAAAATTTTGTCTAATTAGATAATAGTTTTTATTTTCAAAAAAGTATATATTCATTTATTTTTTCATGTTTTTATAGATATTTTTATTTATAATCGATTTGATAATTGAGGATATTACAACCAATCTCCTTAAGTCCTCGCAGTAATTTTTAATATATAGTTTATTTTATTTCTATAAGTGTTTCTATATATTCAGAATAAATTAAGCATATTCCATCTAGATGAAACAAAGCACTCCTAGATACATCTTGATGACTTCTATCACATTAAATTTTAATTTAAATATTTGCAAATTTTTTATTTTTAAGGATTATTTACATGCTTATTGAAAAACTTTATTCATATATGATTTAAGGATCAAGGTTATCAATTTGATCTGATTAATATCGTACAATCCAACTTTCTCATATAATTTATGTAATTTTTTCAAATTTTTTGTATAGATTTTTTAATGCTACTATGAAACCCTAATTTTTCTCTAATGTAATCTTTATATTTCAATGATTTGGTTTGATATTTTACTAATACAAAATCTCCTCTGATATTATCTTTACATTGTTTTTATTTTTTAATATTATATTATTTCAACTTATCTAAGTTTAGCTTTATTATAATTTTTTAAATATTAAAATTTTGATTTATTAGAACTTATTCTTAGTTTCCTTTGTAATTTTATGTCAATCAAATCAAGGTCCCATTAAGATGAGTTAATTGATGTTGGAATTGTATTCATCTTTCACTTTTAACAAAATATTCACTTTTGCATTTTTCATATATTTTATTTTGTATGGTTTTTGAATGCTTTACTAGACATTTTGATTCATAGCTAATTTGATGATCAAGACTATTACACCTGATATACTTAGTAACATGGAATATAACCTTCATGTAAAATTTATCTTATTTCACCAAATTATTGATATACTTGACATACCTAGTAACAATATTGGTATATTGTTGGCAAACTCTATTAAATTAAGTATTCATTTCTATATTTTTAAATATTTTTTTCATGAATCTAGCTTACATTATAAGACATTCAATTTATACCTAATTTGATGGTTGCAAATGTTACACTCAATCACTTTAGCAACTTGGAATGCATATTTCAAGTGCAATTTATCTCATTTTCTTAATGTTTATGGTTTCAATTTCTTAAATAGCTTTGTAATATTAAATTATCTATGTGATCCTTAAATGAGCTTGATTTGGTTATATTTTATTACTTCAATTTATCTTGTTTCAACTTTAATATATATTTATATTTATTAAAATAATAATTTATTAATATTTGTGTTTTCTAATTATAGTAATTCACATTACTTCAAAATTAAGTCTAATTGATATAAAGAAAATATTATTAGAGTCATCCCTAAGAGCTTTATCTAATAACATATCATTTTATTTATTTTTTAATAATTTTTTTATTATTTTAGTTTGCAATACAATACTCTTTTCTTTTATTCATTCCTTTGAATTTTTGGTATTATATTACATCTATATATATTATTTTTCATTTAATACATAATTATTTAAAATTGAAACAATAATGTTTTTAATTTATGCTTAATTTTTTAACTCATAGTAATTTTAAAACTTTTTTTTACTAGTAAAAATAAACACCTTTTGACTTGCCTTTATGAGCTTTATCTAATTAGAATACACTTTTCTATAATTTTAAACATTTTATTTTCAAATATTTGTTACATTTTATGATTTATTTCAATAATGTAATATTTTACCATTAAGGATATGATCATCGATCTCCTTAGTATCTTGGAATGACACTTACTATATAATTTATCTCACATTTCCAAATGTTTCTCTTTGATTAATTTATATAATTGTAAAACTCTAATTCTTTCATCTTGTAACCTATGTATCTTTTTTATTTTACAAGATAACATTGCCTAAATTTATCTCATTTTAGCTTTAACTTTTTTTTAGTTTATATAAAAAGAGTAGTCTATTATTACTTATACATTTTTACTTGCATAATTCATAAAAATTAAAAGTCCAATTAAGAAGAAACAAACATCATAGGTTAGTCCAAGACAGCCACATGCAATTAAATATTGAATGTTATATTTTTTTTGAAATATTTAATTTTTTATGATTTTATCATGGGATATGAGACATTTTAATACGTAACTAAGCTGTCAATCTAGCATGTTACTCTCAAACATGTTTATATCTTAGAAATGTAACATTGCTTTATAATTTATATTATTTAATCTAATTTTATACTTTCTTTGGTTATATTACTGCATTACTTTAAATCTCAACTCGTATATCACTACAGCACATTTATTTTTTTATACTAAATTGCCTCCATTTAACACATCCCATGCTTGAAATATATTTACTTAATATTGAAAAATAGTTTCTTATCCTTTTTGCTTATTAATATTCATAATTTATAGTAATTTTAGATGATGTCTGATTGAGATAAAATAAATAGATTTCGAGTTGACTTATAAACCTATATAAAATTAAATATACACTTGAACATTTTAAATATTTTATTTTCTTTAGTTTTAAGGTGCTTTTAAAATTTTTTTGATTTGTACCATATTTTATGTTTGAGAATGCTACACATGTCGTTTTTAATATCTTGCAATGGGATAATAAAATGTAATGTATCTCATTTTTTAAAAATTTCCTCTTTGATTGGCTGTTTTGCTATGTACCTTTTAATCTTTTATCATGTGACTTTTATGTTATATTTTTCTATATTTTGTTTCTTAGTGTTATCAATTTTAAGCTTTAAAAAGATATTTACTCAATATAAAAATAATTTTTCTCATTTTTTTGGCTTATTTACTCTTTTTTGCACTTTATTGGATATTTTGGTAAATTTATGATTTTATAATTGAGCATGTTATAGTTTGTTTTCTTACTATGTTAGAGCGTTGCATTTTAGCATAATTAATCTCAATTTTGTGAAGGTTTTATTATGTTTTTCTTATATTACTAAGAAACTCTATTTCTCATCTCATGTGACTATTAAATAACTTCGGTTTGGTTTCGTTACATTACCTTTATTTACCTAATTTCAACTTTATTATCTATTTCCTTATTATTTATTCGATAATTCGTTTGTACTTATGTTTATTTCTTTGGTAGTTCATTATATTTCAAAACAAGGTATATTTGAGAAAAATAATCACCGTCGCTCAGATGGATGAGCTCTATCCAAATAAATATCTAGTTTTACATTTTAATTTATTTTATTTTTGAGTGTTTTAGGAATGAATATAAGTCATTTTAATAAATAAATAAATTATTAATTAATAATTTTACAGTTTACTCCTTTGCATCTTCGAAGCAGAACTTTCCTTTATAAGTTTACTTATTTCTTTTTAATTTTTCCAATTAATTATAAATTATTATTTTAATAATAAGCCAACAATTAATAGTGCTAAAAGAAACAAATATAAATTATTAATATATCCAAAAACACATATGTAATGTCCACATTAGAGGAGAGTTAGACCTTCAAAGTAAAATAATCATTCGAAATACAACATTTTTAGTACAAATTTGACACTTGATCGATTATTAAATCATGTACGATCAAAAATGACTCATAAACATGTAAAAATCCTAGATAACGAAATATTTAAAATATAAAAAATTAAAATATAATTAGAGAAAACTAGTTAAAACAAGTCTAGTGATGCCTATTTTGGTGATTGCTTGGGATTACTATTAGTTGAAAATAAATAACCATAGATATTGGTAAATTATTATTTTAATTTTTTTTTATTACATTACAAAGAAGTGATGACATAAGTTAAAGAAATATATCATAACCAAATCAAATTAATGTAATGGTCACATGACAAGACAATTATTGTATCATCGTAATAAAACCAAATCAAAGTTATAAATTTAAAACAATGAGATAAATCATAAGGTAAACATGCTTTTGAAGATAATTTGGAGATTGAGGCTAACATCCATGATCATCAAATAACCTACAAATCTAAATGACTAGAAAGGTTACTTAAAAAAATAATAAAAATTTAAAAATTATTAGAATTATTAGAATTACTAGAATTACAAAATTTTATAAGCATAAATAATAATAAATTATTTTTTAAATAGTAATAATATATTATAACTGAAATTATATAAACTAAATTAATATAATATAACAAAAATACAAAGATGTGTAGTTCACATGAGTGGAGAATTAGAGCATCCATGTAAAATAAACAAATCATACAAAACATTTTTAGAAATGAGAAAAATTGTGTGGGAAAGGTTCATTCCTGAGTGCAACATCATCGACTGCCAAGTCTAAGACAAATAGAAATGACTATAATAATGTTTCAATATCCTAGAAAATAAAAATATAATAAAATATTTTATTGGATTGAGATTGTCAAGATGAGTCACATGATATTTTTGTCTCTGTTGGGCGTCGTTTGGATCACTATATATTAAAAGTAAACAAATTAACATAAAAATTAATTATTCTTTTAATATTTAGTAAATTTATACTAAATTAGGGATGAGATAAAATAAAGCATGGTAATATACAAAAAATAAAATAATGTAAAGGTCATATCAAAGCAAAATTAAAGCATAATAGTAATATTTGCAAACTAAAGCAAAAACTTTAAAGCAATGATGTACATTACAAGGGAAAGTTCCATCTTAAGATACTAAGGACATTGAGTATGATATCCTTGATCTCCAAAAAACATATGAATTTGAATATTTAGTAAAGCATGCAAAAACGAAGCAAAAACAATTAGAAATATCGAAATGAATACAAAATTTGATAAATCTTATACATAAGAGTCAAATGACATTTGTTTTAGGTTGAATAGATCTTATTTTGAATTATTATGTAACTCAAAAACAAATTAGCATAAATATAAATCAATTATTGTTTAATCTGAAGTGATATAACTTGAGGAAATGTAATATAACAAAAGTATTGTAATATAAAAGCTACCTATTACAATAATAAGAATTGTGTAGTAATATAACAAAATTAAATAAAAACATTTTAGTAAACGTGATAAACCTTGTGTGAAGTTTGAATTTCTAGTTACAAAGTAGATTAGTTGTGGTGTCCTCAAAAGACAAATCTTTTATTAATGAAAATGCCTTGAAATATGTACTAAAATCTTAAAAACATTTATAAATATTAGAAAGAATTATTTAATTAAAAAGGGCACATCAAGATGGGTCAAACTACATTTGTTATGTCTCGATCAAAGCTCATGTCAAATTACAATGATTCATAGAAATAACTAAGCATAAATAATAATGAATTAGTTTTTTAATATTAATCAAATAGGTATTAAAATTAAAAGAAAAATTCATACAATGCAAGTGATGTAAATTTCAAATGAGATGACGTTAGAATTACCCTATAGTATAACCAAATTGAAGAGAAAATATTCCAAAAAGTGAAATAAATTATGATAAAATGTTGCATGACAAAATACGATGGAGATCGCATGCATCATCATTCATTGCAAAATAAGTTACAAATACAGATGTCTCACAAAACTTGCCAAAAGCATAAAAATTAATAAAATAATTAAATGAATATTTAATTAGCTTGAACTTATTAAGATGTGTGTGATGACATTGATTTTATGTGAATTTGATTTTTTGGAATTACAACAAATTACAAAGTAATTAATAATAATAAAATAATTAATTATATTTTATATTGCATAAAAAATGTTAAAGCTTAATTGAGTCAAAGAAAAGCAACATTAAATAACCAAATTAAAGTGAAATATGTGATGAAATGAGATAAACTATATAGGAAACTTCCATTCCAAAATGATTAGGAGATCGAGTGTAACAACTATAGTTATAAAATCAAGTACAAATAGAAATATCTTGCAAAGGAAATTAATATTAGATATCAACAAACAAGTGTAATATTTCGAATGAAAATTGTTCGAAATTACCAAAAATTATATGATAAAATAACAAAAAATAACAAACATTTTTTATTATAATGTTAAGTAAATATATATTAAACCTAAAACATGATTAGTTAAAGCAACATGATATGAGAAAAATAATAATCTTTAAAACATGGTAAAAAATCATAATATATCATTAAATATGCCAAACTCTAGAAAATAAAACATTTCAATATACTTAAAATTTTTTAAATGAGTATTTACCATTAAGAGAATTCCAATGATGTTTATTTTATCTCAATTAAACATCATTTGAAAATACTATGAGTTATCGAAGTCAATAAGGGAAAATAGTAACAAATTATGATTATGATATTAAAAAAATAGATATCATAAATTCGATTTGTCGTAAATTAAAGTAACATATTCCAGCCAAATTAGTGCAATGCAAATAAAACATGAGATGAGATTTAGAACTACGTACTATTTTAACCAACCAGGGAAAAATTAAAAAGAAATAAGTAAACTTATAAAGGAAAGTTGTGCTTTCAAGACGCAAAGGTGATAAACTATAAAATTCTTATTTAATAATTTCGTTATTTATTAAAATGACTTATATTCATTCCTAAAACACTCAAAAATAAAATAAATTAAAATGTAAAACTAAATATTTATTTGGATAGACCTCATCCAGGTGAGCGACGGTGATTATTTTTCTCAAATATACCTTGTTTTGAAATATTATGAACTACCAAAGAAATAAACATAAGTAGAAATGAATTATCGAATAAATAAGAAAGAAATAGATAATAAAGTTGAAATTAAGTAAATCGAAGCAAAGTAATGAAACCAAACCAAAGAGATATAATAGTCACATGAGATGAGAAAAAGAGTTTCTTAGTAATATAAGAAAAACATAATAAAACCTTTCAAAAATTGATATTAATTATACTAAAAATGCAACACTCTAACATAGTAAGAAAATAAACTATAACATGCTCAATTATAAAATCATGAATTTACCAAAAAATCCCATAAAGTGCACAAAAAAGTAAATAAGCCAAAAAAATGAGAAAAATTATTTTAATATTTAGTAAATATCTTTTTAAAGCTAAAAATTGATAACACTAAAAAACAAAATATAGAAAAAAATAACATAAAAGTCACATGATAAAAGATTGAAAGGTACATAGCAAAATAGCCAATCAAAGAGGAAATTTTTAAAAAAAGAGATAGATTACATTTTATTATCCCATTGCAAGATATTAAAAATGACATGTGTTCCATTCTCAATCATAAAATATGGTAGAAATAAATTTTTTTTAAAAGCACCCTAAAACAAAAGAAAATAAAATATTTAAAAATGTTCAAGTGCATATTTAATTTTATATAGGTTTATAAGTCTACTCTAAATCTATTTATTTTATCTCAATCAGACCTCATCTTAAATTACTATAAATTGTGGATATTAATAAGCAAAAAAGATGAGAAACTATTTTTCAATATTAGGTAAATATATTTCAAGCATGGGATGTGTTAAATGGAGGCAATTTAGTATAAAAAAAATCAATACACTATAGTGATAAATGAGTTCAGATTTAAAGTAATGCAGTAATATAACCAAAGAAAGTATAAAATTAGATTAAATAAGATAAATTATAAAGCAATGTTACATTTCTAAGATATAAACATCTGTGAGAGTAACATGCTAGATTGACAGCTTAGTTACATATTAAAATGTCTCATATTCCATGATAAAATCATAAAAAAAAAATATTTCAAAAAAATATAACATTGAATATTTAATTGCATGTGGCTATCTTAGACTAACCTATGATATTTGTTTCATCTTAATTGGACTTTTGATTTTTATGAATTATGCAAGTAAATATGTATAAGTAATTATGTATTAATTAAAAACATTATTGTTTCAATTTTAAATAATTATGTATTAAATGAAAAATAATATAAATGGAAGTAATATAATACAAAAAAGTCAAAGGAATGAATAAAGGAAAAGAGTGTTGTATTGCAAACAAAAATAATAAAAAATAAATTATTGAAGAAAATAAAATTACATATTATTATTAGATAAATCTCTTGGGGATGACTCGAACAATATTTTCTTTATATCAATTAGACTTAATTTGGAAGTAAAGTGAATTACTATAGTTAGTAAACACAAATATTAATAAATTATTATTTTAATAAATATAAATATATATTAAAGTTGAAACAAGATAAATTGAAGTAATAAAATATAACCAAATCAAGCTCATTTAAGGATCACATAGACAATTTAGAATTACAAAACTATTTAACAAAATGAAGCCATAAACATTAAGAAAATGAGATAAATTGCACTTGAAATATGCATTCCAGGTTGCTAAAGAGATTGAGTGTAACATTTGCAACCATCAAATTAGGTATAAATTGAATGTCTTATAATGTAAGCTAGAGTGATGAAAAAAATATATAAAAATATAGAAATGAATACTTAATTTAATAGAGTTTGTCAATACTATACCAATACTATTACTAGGTATGTCAAGTGTACCAAAAATTTGATGAAATAAGATAAATTTTACATGAATGTTATATTCCATGTTGTTAAGTATATCAGGTGTAATAGTCTTGATCATCAAATTAATTATGAATCAAAATGTCTAGTAAAGCATTAAAAAACCATACAAAATAAAATATATGAAAAATGCAAAAAAATGAATATTTTGTTAAAAGTGAAAGATGAATACAATTCGAACATCAATTAACTGATCTAAATAGGAACTTGATTTGATTGACATAAAATTACAAATAAAAATAAGAATAAGTTCTAATAAATCAAAATTTTAATTTTAAAAAAATTATAATAAAGCTAAAATTTGATAAATTGAAATAATATAATACTGAAAAAATAAAGGCAATGTAAAGATAATATCGAAGGAGATTTTGAGTTAATAAAAAATCGAACCAAATCAATGAAATATAAAGATCACATTAGAGACAAATTAGGGTTTCATAGTAGCATAAAAAAATATATACAAAACATTTAAAAAAATTACATAAATTATACGAGAAAGTTGCATTGTACGATTTTAATGAGATCAAATTGATAACCTTGATCCTTAAATCATATATGAATAAAGTTTTTCAATAAGAATGTAAATAATCCTTAAAAATTAAAAAAATTGCGAATATTTAAATTAATATTTAATGTGATAGAAGTCATCAAGATCTATCTAGGAATGCTTTGTTTCATCTTGATGGAATATGCTTAATTTATACTGAACATATAGAAGCACTTATAGAAATAAGATAAACTACATATGAAAAATTATTGCAAGGACTTAAGGAGAAATTTCTGTGAAGAACGAGAATAGAACCTAAGTTTGACAGTGATATAACCAAACAAATGTTAGAAATTTCAACAAATGAGACTAGCTCCCTGATAAATTTTCATTAAAAAAATACTACAGAGATCGATTGTAACATCCTTGATCATCAAATTATGTACAAAATAAAATTTTTGTGAAGCACATCTGAACCATAGAAAATAAAATATTTAAAATAAAATGAATATATTTAACGAGTAAAACTAATTTTGATTTGTTAAAAGATGTTTATTTACTCTTTATCAAACATTGCTATAACTTATTTTGAATTTGTAAAGTTAGTTAAAAAAAGAATAATAAATTATTTTTTAAATAAAGGAGAACTATATTTTAAAATTGAAATGAGATAACTTGAAGTAATGCATTATAGCCTAATTAAAGAACAGCAAAGGTAACATGAGAAGTTAATTAGAATATTCTATTAATATTAAAAATAAAAAGATTAGAAAAAAAGAGAAATTTTTCAAGAAATATTTGATCCAATATGTTAACAAGACTTATTATGAAATCTTTGATCATCAAACCTAGTTTGATGATTTTGCTTCATCTTTATCAAACGTCATTTGGAATTACAATGAATTAGTATGGTAAACAACCATAGAAAATATTGAATTAAATATTTTATATTATATAAATATGTATTGAAGGTAAAATGATATAAATTTAAGTAATATAACATAAAAAAAAATTGAAGGAATGTAAACATCAGAAGAGTGCTAATTAGAGTTGCTTAGCAATTGAATTAATCAGGTAGGTTTGATGATAATGACGTTTTTTTCAATTGATCGAACGTCATTCGAAGTTATATGAATTAGAAAAGTAAACTCGTATGCATAACAATAACTTCGTTTTTTAGGCTGAAGAAGTACATAATAAAGTTGATATATGATAAATTGTAGAATTAAAATATAACCAAATCATAGACATATATAGTCACATGAGTGGAGAACTAGCATCACATAATGCTATATCTAAATTAAAGTAAACAAATTTCGAGAAATAAGAAAAATTTTATGTGAAAGTTGCTTTCAACGATACTAAGGAGATGGAGTGTAACATCCTCACTCATCAAACCTTATACTTATATATTAAAAAATTAAACGAGAAAAGATAAAGTAATAAAACAAAGCAACATAAAGGTTGCACAAGAGTAGAAAGAGAATTTTATAATAATATTAGAATGTTAGAGTTAAAAACATTAATAATTGAGATAAATTATATGAGAAACTTACGTCCCAAGGGCCCTATGATTGTGTAACATCCGTGATTATAAAATCATGCATGAATCACAACATCTGACAAAGCCTACAAAAACTATGGTTTAATTAAAATATTTAAAAATTTAAAAAATATATTTAATTACATAGACTATGTTGGGGCAAGTCTAATGATAATTGTTTCATCTTAGTGAAGACTATTTTGGAATTACTTCAAATTACATAAAAGAATTGACATAAATAATAAAAAAAAAATTATTTAAATATTAATAAATAATTATTATAACTAAAAAATGAAAATTTGATGCAATATAATATTAGTAAATCAAATGTACTTGTCACATTAGAAAAGCTTCGTGTTTACGTAGTAGTTGATGTAAATTGATGTCAAAAAATTTTCATAAGAAAATAGCACTATAAGTAATGTCGAAATTGAGTGCACGTCCTCGATTGTCAATTAGGCAAAGAATTGAAACATCACTTAGAAAATGCCAAAATATTAAAAAAAATAAAATATTTAAATATAAAAAATGAATATTAACTTTATATACCTCATCTAGATGAGTCTAATGACATTTTTTTCATCTTTGTTAGAGCACATTTTTAATTATTGTGAATTAATAATAAAATAAGTATAAAAATATTAGGTTAAATTATGCATTAAGTAAACATACATTAAAGAAAAATTAGATAAATTAAATCAATGAAGAAAAACAAAAAAATCAATCTAACGCTGGCAAAAGAGGAGATTTGGAGTCACATAGTAATATAATAAAATAAATAAAAGAAGTAAAAAAATAAGATAAATTACATGACAAAGTTGCATACCATGGTACTGAGAAGGTTTGGAATTACTACAAATTGCTAAATTAAAAAGGCATGAAAATATCAAATTATAGTTTTTATAAAAAGTAAACATAGTGAAAGCCTTACTAAGATAAATTAAAAGAATGAAATATAACAAATTCATACTGATTTAAATATACTTTGGGAGGAGATTTAAAATTTATTGTTAATATAACCAAATAAAAGAAAAAAGTTTAAAGTGATATAATTTGTATAAGAAAATTTCATTCCAAGTTAGTAAGGAGATTCAGTTTAACATCCTAGTATATCAAATGAAGTATTAATCCAAAGTTTTTATAAATTGTGCTAATATTATCGTAAAATTAAAAATTAGAAATATAAAAAAATTATTACATGGAATCCATTGAGATAAGCCAAATGACATTCATTTCATCTCCATGGAACTTCATTTGGTTTACTATGTATTTCAAAAAAATAAGCATAAAGAATAATAAATTATTATTTAAATTTTAAGTTAATATATATTAAAGTTGAAATGAGATGAATTAACGTAATGCAATATAATAAATTGAAGCAACATAAAGCTAATTTGAGAATTAACATAGTAATATGATCAAAGCATAGTAAAAACTTCGAACAAATGGGAATAATTGTATGATTGAGTTGTATTCTAAGATATTAAAGAGATTTAGTATAACATGTTTGATAAAAAAATTGAAGTAATGGTTTAAATCTCTCATGTAAAAGTTTTAACAATGAAAAATAAAACATTTTAAGAAAATGAAATGAATCTTTAATTACATACAACTTGTGAAAATGAGCCAAATGATATTTCCTTCCACTCGATCATACCACAATTCAAATTACTACAAAATACAATTTTATATTTATAAATAATAATAAATTGTTACTATAATTTTACATTAGTATAAATTACAATTGGAATTTGTTAAATTGAATGAATATAATATTACCAAAACAAATTAATGTAATGATCACATGAGTAGACATTTAGAGTTTTATAGTAAAATAAGCAAGTTGAAGCAATAATTTGGAAAACAATTAAAATTGTCAAGCAATGTTCAATTCTAAAAAAAAAAGGAATTTGAGTGCAACATTTGTGATCATTATATTAATTAAAAATTAAAAAAGTCATGAAGCACATCAAAACTTAAAAAAATATCGTATTTAAGAATATAAAATAAAAATTTAATTGGATATAGCTCGTTATGATGAGCCCATCAACATTTTTTTTCCTCTAAACAAGTGCTCGATTGGAATTTTGGTGATGTACCAAAAAATATAGGAATAAATAGTAGTAAAGTATTATTTTGATATTATATACATATATATATATATATTAAATCTAAACATGAGATAAATTAAAGAAATATCATTTAATGAAATGAAATTGATGAAATAAGCACAAGAGAAAAGATTTTTTTTGCATAACCTATAAACTGATAAATGTTAAAAAGTTTTAGTGAGATAAATTGTACAACATTGTTACATTCTAAAGTAAGAAGAAGTTTGACTGTAATATTTTGGATTGTCAAATTTGTTTCAAAATGTAATGTCTTCATAAACATGCAAAAATATTAGAAAATACAATTTTTTTAAAATATAACTATGCTTATTTAATTCAATATATTCGAAAAACATATCCAATGATGTTTATTTTTTCACGGTCAGACAACATTTGAAAGTAGTGCACGTCATAATCAAAAATAAACATTAAATATAAATTGTTTTTTAATGTTAAATAAATACATAATAAAGTTGAAAAGAGATAAACAAAAGCAATGTAATACAACTAAATCAAAGTGACGTAATGGCAAAATGACGTAAGAATGGACTTTCTTAGTAGTATGACAAAATCAAAACAAAAACTTTAAAGTAATGATTTTAATTATAACATAATGTTGCACCTCGAGATACTAAGGAAATCAACTATAATAGCATCAATCATAAAATCATGAACATGTCAAAATATATCGTACAATGCACAAAAATTTGATAGAGCTTGTTAGGTCTAGTCTAGTGACATTTGTTTCATATCAAATTAACATTATATTAAAGAATTATTTTTTTTTATTTTTCCCTTTTTTATTGCTAATTTAAATTAATTTTATTTATTATATTTAATTAGATATATTGAAGAAACTTAATCTAACAAAATCAAAGCAATGCAAATGTTACACTAGAAGAAAACTTGTGGTAAATAGTAGTATAACTTAAAAAAGTGAAAAATTTAAGACAAATGAGATAAATTATATCAAAAAATTGTATTCTAAGATATTAAAAGTTCAAGTGTAGCAACATCAAATGAAAAATGAGATATGAATTAAACTTTCTCATAAAAATTATAAAAAAAATACTTATATACTTTGAGCTAATTAAGGTAAGTCTAATATTATTTATTTTATCTCCATCAAAGCATTTAGTAATTTTTATGAATTACCATATTAAATAAGCACAAATAATAATAAATTTTACTTAAATTTTAAAAAAATATATATTAAAATTGGGATGAGAAAAATTGAAGCAATATATTTTGACTAAATTATGAAAATGTATAGGTGACATAGGTGGAGATCTAGGCTAACGTAGAAATATTAAAAAATTAAACAAATAAAGGTGATGCAATAGATAAAGTGTCCGAAAATTTTGTATTCCAAGATATTAAGGACATTAAGTGTAAGTGCAATATTACAAAAGAAAAAGTTAAGAAAATTTTTTCTTGAAATGTGTCTAAAATATACAAAAGAATAATTCAAAATAAAAAAATAAAAAATATAATTGGATAGGGCTAGAGGAGACAAGTATAATTACATTTAATTTCTCTAGATCAGACATCATTCGGACTTGTTATGATGCGCAGAACTAAGTAGTTTAAAAATGTAATAAATTATTTTTAATTTTATAGAAATATATAATAAACCTAAAATATCATAAATGGAAGTTAAGTAGTTTAACTAAATCAAAGTGAACATTTTGAAAAAATAAGAAAAATTTTGAAAGAAAGTTGCATTCAAAGATCTAAGGAGATCGACTATTAATGTCTTAATCACCAATCATGCATGGATAACATTATCTCATAAAATATGCTAATATTTTATAGTGCTCATTAGGACAAGTTTAATGACATTAATTTCACCTTAAATGGACCATATTTGAAATTACTAAAAATTACAAATGTAGATAAGCAAAATAGTAAAAAAATTATTTTTTAAGTATTGTGCAAATATGTGTTTTAAGCTAAAAAGTGATAGCTTGAAGTAATAAAATATAACCAAAACAATGTGACATAGTTGTCAAATGAGAAGAGATTTAGTGGCACATAGTAAAATAACCAAAAAATGAGAAAATTTGAAGAAATGACATAAATTATATTTGAACAACATATTGCAAGATATTAAAAAGAACATGTGTAACATTCTTGATTGTAAAATGTTATACAAATCAAAATATATTGTAAAGCATTCCAAAACCCTTTAAAATTAAATATTTCAAATTATTGTTAATTAAATATAAGTTGTCAAGACAAGTGCAAAAACATCTATCTCGTCTTGATTGGACTTAATTTCAAATTATTACAAAATGTGATTGTAAATAAGAAATAATAATAGCAAACTATTTTTTTAATACTCAATAAACATATGTTAAAGATGGGACATGTTAAATAAAGGCAACGAAATCTAAGAAAGTTAATGCGTTGTAGCAACACACTAGATGAGATTTAGAGTAATATTGTAATATAATGAAATAAAGTAAGAAATTTATTGAAATGAGAAAAACTACAAAGGAATGTTGCATTTCCATGATCTAAAGATGTTTAAGAGTAACATGCTCGATTAAAAACTTAGCTATAGATTGAAATGTCTTGTATTCCATGCTATTATTATAGAAAAAAATATTTCAAAAAATATAAGAAAATGAACATTTCATTACTTAAAGCTCACCAAAATGAGCACAATAATATTTGTTTCTTGTGAACTGGACCTTGTTTAATTTTTTATGAATTACCAAACTAAATATGCATAAATAATAAAATTTTACAATTTTAATATTAAGTAAATTTATATTAAAGAATAAATGAGAGAAATTGATGCAATATAATATAACGAAATGTGAACGATAAAAGTTGCAAGGTTGAAGAATTAGAGTTTTTTAATCATTTTGCCATATCAACAAGAAACATTTGAACAAGTGAGACAAATCTTACGAGAAAGTTTTACTCCAAGGTGCTATGAGATCGAGTGTGACATCCTCCATCATCAAATTAAGTGCAATATCAAATGACTTGTACTGTGTAACAAAATATTTGAATATAAAATGCTTAAAAATAGATAAAAGTTTATTTTAACTTGATATAACTCATAGTGGTAATTTAAATGTTGTTTATTTTTTCGAGTTTAAAGCATGTCATGAATTTTGTTGAATTAACGTAAGTAAACAAGCATAAAAAATAATGAAATATTATTTTGATTTTAAAGAATTATATATTAAACCTCAAAATGAAATAAATAGAAGCAATACAATACAACCAAATTAAAAGAATGTCAAGGTAAAAAAGATTAAATTAGAGTTATTTAGTAACATAACCAAATCAATAAAAATAAATTTTAAAAAAAGTGATAAAGTTTATTAAAAATTTAGAATGAAATATAGTAAAGAGAACAAGAGTAGCATCCTTGATCATCAAATCTATTATAAATCAAAATATCTATAAAAGCATTAGAAAATAATAGAATATATAATTTTTTAAAAATATAAAACCTTTAATTTAATTAGGAATAGTTTGATGAAAAGTCTAAAGATGCATGTTTCATCTAGATTAGATATCAGTTCAAATTACCATGAATCGCCAAGGCAAACAAGAATAAATAATTATCAATTGCTATTTTTAATTAAGTATATATTTAAGTAAAATGAGATAAATTATCGCAATGTAATACTAACAAATCAAAGAAATTCCAAGGCTTACGTAAGATACGATTTAGAGCTAAATAGTCTCATAAGCAAATCAAAGTAAAAAATTTTGATGAAATGAGATAAATTGTTTGGGGAATTTACTATACATTGAAGTGATGGGATTTTGTGCAGGTCCATCAATTCACAAATAATATACAAATGAAAATTTCTTTAAAACATACCAAAACGGTAGATCATAAAATATTTAAAGCCATATAAATTAATATTAATAAGATAGAACTTTTTAGGATTATTTTAGTGATGACTATTTCATTAGATTAGACCTTTTTTAAATGCCAATTGCCATTACAAATAAAAATAAAAAAAAATAAATTATCTTTTTAGTATTAATATAATATAGGTTAAAATTGAAATAATATAAAATGAAATAATTTAATATGACCTAATCAAATCATGGTCAAGGAAACATGAGAATAAAATTAGAGTTTTATAGTAATATAGCTAAATTTCAGCAAATAAGACCAACCATATCATGAATTTTCATTTCAATGTACTAAGGAGATTGATTGTGACATACATGATCATGAAATGATGTACAAAATGAAATTTTCCTAAAGTATGTTTGAACACTAGAAAATAAATATTTTTAAATGAAATTAATTTATTTAATTTGATAAAACTCATCAAGATGTGTCAAAAGATGTTTATTTCCTCTCTATCAAACTTTGTTATGAGTTGTTTTGAACTACCAATGTTAATTAGCAAAAAGAATAATGAATTATTTTTTAAGTAAAGGAGAACTATACTTTAACATTGAAATGAAATAAGTTGAAGTAAAGCAAAATAACCTAATAAAAACAAGATAAATGTCACATAGGAAGATAATTTTAGAAATTTCTAATAATATTAAAAAATAAAAGGATTTGGAAAAAGGAGAAATTTTAGAAGAAATTTGTAATGTAATCTTTTAACAAAACTTAATATGAAATCTTCTATCATCAAACCTGGTTCGACAAAGTTTGCTTCATCTTTATCGAACCTCGTCTGGAATTACATTGAATTAGTAAGGTAAAAAAAAAATAAAAATATGGAATTAAAATTTTTATATTATAAAAATATATATTAAATGTAAAATGACATAAATTTAAGTAGTATAACATAAAAAATAAAGTGATGTAAAGGTCATAAGAGAGCAGATTTAGAGTTCTTATTTATTGAATTGAGCTCATAGATATTAGTCTAATGATGTGTTTTTCTACTGATCAAATGTCATTATGAGTTATTGTGAATTACAATAGTAAATAAGTATGGATAACAATAATTTGCTATTTCAATGTTAAGTTAGTACATAATAGAGTTGGTATAAGATAAATTAAAGAAGTAAAATATAACTAAATCATAGAACATATAATAGTCACAATAATGGAGAACTAACATTACATAATATAGCTAAATCAAATTAAAAACAATAAAAGAAAAAAAAAATTTAATGTTAAAGTTGCTTTCAAGGATAATAAGGAGATAGAGTATAACATCTTCAAGCTTCAAATCTTATACTAATTAAACCTTTTAATAAATGAATGTATAGTATCTAGAATATATACCATTTTAAAATATAAAAGATAACATATGATCAGATAAAACTCAATGAGAGGAGTATAATAACATTTCTTTCATCTTGGTTGTATCTTGTTAAGAGTTACCTCAAATTTTAATAGTGTATAAGCATATAAATAAAAAATATTTATTTAAATTTTATGTAAATATGTATTAAAAATTGGAAGAAAAAGTTAAAAAATGAAACACGACAAAATCAAAGAAACATAATGCTCACACAAAAGCAAAACAAGAATTTTATAATAATATTAGAAAATTAGAGCAAACATTCTGAACAATCAAGATAAATAGTTTGTGAAAGTCAAGTCCCAAGGGGCTTAGAAGAGTGTAAGATCCACAACATAAAATCAGGTGTGAATCCAAACATCTTGTAAAGTCTACAAAAACTATAGTTTAATTAAAATATTTAAAAATTTAAAAATAAATATTTAATTATATAGAGCATGTTGAGGTGAGCCTAATGACAATTGTTTCATCTCAATCAAGACCCCTTTGGAATTACTTTATATTACCAACATTAATTGACATAAATATTGACAAAAATATTATTTAAATAATATATATATATATATATATATACATTGCTGTAAAAAAAAGAAAAATTGAAGCAATGTAATATGAATAAATGAAAATGTAATGGTCACATGAGAGAAGCTTTGTGTTGACCTTGTAGTTGAACTAAATTAATGTGAAAAAAAAATTAAATATTGAGAAAAAATTTATAAGAGAATAGCATTACAGAACAATAAGGAAATGAAGTACACATCCATGATTGTCAATTAAGGAAAGAATTGAAACATACCTAAAACAACCCCAAATCCTAGAAAAAATAAATATTAAAAAATAAAAATAAATATTTAATTTTATGTACCTCATCTAGATGAGGGCATTGACATTTTTTCATCTCTACTAGAGTACATGTTGGATTATTTTGAGTTGATAATAAAATAAGAATTAAAAATATTAAATTATTTTTAAGATTAATTAAATATATATGAAAGAAAAAGAGATAAGTTGATTCGTTGAAATAAAACAAAAGAAAATAAATTTAATGGTGGCACGAGGGAAGATTTAGAATTATATAGTAATATAATAAAATAAAAGTAAAAGCTTAAAAAGAATAAGATAAATTATATGGCAAAGGTGCAAACGATGATACTTAGAAGGTATAGTGTGAAATCCCTGATCATTAAATCATGTATCAAAATTTTCAAAAACTATAGAAAATAAAACATTTGAAAAGATAAAAAAGTTTTGTCAAGAAATAAATTATTGAGACAAGTCCAATGAATTGTTTTTCATCTAGATCTAACCACGTTTTGAATTATTACAAATTGCTAAGTAAAAATGCATAAAAATAGAAAATTGTTATTTTAATAATAAGTAAATATATATTAAAGGCAAACGAAGATAAATTAAAAGAATGAAATGTAACAAATTCATAGTGATTTAAATATCATATGAGAGAAGATTTAAAATTACATCTTAATATAAAGAAATAAAAGCCAAAAAATTTAAAGTGAAATAAATTGTAGAAAAAATTGTATTCCAATTACTATAGAGATTGTGTTTAACATTCTAGAACATCAAATCATGTATTAAAGTTCTTATAAAGTGTTCAAATATTATAGTAAAATTGAAAATTTGAAAATATAAAAAAAATATTACATAGAGTTCATGAGATGAGTCAAATGACATTTGTTTCATCTCCATGGAACTTCACTTGGAATACTTAGGTGTTACAAAGGAAAATAAGCATAATGAATAATTAAGTATATTTTAATTTTAAGTTGTTATGTATTGTAGCCAAAATGAGATAAATTGATGTAATGTAATATAATAAATAGAAGCAATGCAAGGGTTATTTGATAATTAAAATTGTAATGTGATCAAATTAAAGCAAAAGCTTTGAAGAAATAAGAATAATTGTGATGCAGACTTATATTCCTAGATATTGAAGCTATATAGTGTAATATGTTTGATAAAAAATTGAAGTAAAAGTCCCAATCTCATAGAAAAAAGTTATAACTATGGGCAATAAAACATTTAAGAAAATAAAACAAATCATTAATTACATCGAGCTCTTGAAAAAGAGTTAAATGATATTTCTTTCCTCTCGATCATACCATATTTTAAATTACTGCAAAATATAATTTCATAAGCATTAATAATAACAAATTATTATTATTATTTTAAATTAATATGACTCATAATTGGAATTAGATGAATTGAAGAAATATGATATTACTAAATCAAATCCATGTAAAGGTCATAAGAGTAGACATTTGGAGTTGCATAGTAAAATAACCAAATCAAAGCCAAAAATTTGAAAAAATTAAATAAAATTTTAAGTAATGTTCATTTCTGAAATTCAAGAGAAATTGAATGTAACATTCTTGATCATTAAATTAAGTAAAAATTAAAATAGCTCATAAAGCACATCAAACCCCTAAAACATTATAATATTCAAGAATATAAAAATAAAAATTCATTGGATATAACTCTTTTAGATGAGCCCATCAAAGTTTTTTTCCTCTAAACTAAACCTCAATTGGAATTCCTATGATGTACAAAAAAATAATAGGATTAAATGATAATAAATTATAATTTTAATTATATATATATGCTAAACACGACATAAATTAAAGAAATATATTTTAATTAAGTTGATGAAAATGTCACACGAGAAGACATTTTCGTTTACATAAAACCATAACCAAATAAATGTCAAAAAATTTAAGTGAGGTATACTGCTCTACAATGTTGCATTCTAAGATATTGGGATGTTTGATTATAATAATCATGATTGTTAAATCAGTTTTGAAATATAATGCTTTTAGAAACATGCAAAAATATTAGAAAATAACTTTTTTTTAGATATCAAAGAATATTCAATTTGAAATAACTCATAAAAGATACCTAATGATGTTTATTTTTTTCTAGATCAGACAATGTTTCAAAATTAGGGGAAATCATAACAAAAAATAAATATATGTAAAAAAATTATTATTTTAATGTCAAATAAATACATAATAAATTTGGGAAAAGATAAACAAAAGCAATGTAACTCGACCAAATCAATGAGATGTAATGGTCAAATGAGGTAAGAATATAGTTCTGTTAGTAAAATAAAAAGATCTGAGGAAAAACTTTAAAGTAACGAGATTAATTATAACATAATGCTGCACTTCGAGATACTAAGGAAATCAACTATAATACCCTCAATTATAAAATTATGAAGTTATCAAAATATGTTATCATAGAGCATATTTGGTCAAGTCTAGTGATATTTGATTCATCTCAAAGTAACTTTATTTAAAATTACTAAAAGAAATTGAATATGAAAAAATAATGAAAAATAATTACTTTAATACTATGTAAAAAAAATGCTATAATGTGATAAATTGAAGGAACTTCATAGTAGTAAAACTTAACAAAGTGAAAAATTTAATAATAAATGCGATAAATTAAACGAGAAAATTTTATCCCAAGATACTAATGAGATTAGGAGTTATAGCATCAATTGACAAATGAGATATGAATTAAAATTTCTAAGAAAAATTTTGACAATAAATATTTATATATTTTGAGCAAATCAAGATTAGTCTAATTTTATTTTTTCATCTCCGTCGAAGCATGTTGGGAATTTGTATGAAATACCACATTGAAGAAACACAAATAATAACAAATTTTCGTTTAAATTATAAGTAAATATAAATTAAAGTTGGTATGGAAAAATTTGAAGCAATATATTCTAAGTAAATCAATGGCAATGTAGAGGTCACATAGGTGGAGATCTATATTAACACAGAAGTTTAACAAAATCAAAGCAAAAAATTTGAAGAAATAAGATAAATTAGGTCAAAAGTTTTAATTCCAAAATATTAAGAACATCGGGTGTAACGTACAATATAGTTAAATAATAAATGAAAAAATAAGTCAAAATAAAAAATTAAAAATATAATTGGACAGAGCTCAAGGAACCAAGTACAATGACAACAAGTTTGTCTTAATCTAACATCATTTTTACCTACTATGATGTTTAAAATTAAATAGCTTAAAAATATAGTAAATTATTTTTTTAATTTTAGGGAAATATAAAATAAACCCTTACAATCATAACTAGAAGTTATGTAGATTAACTAAATCAAAGTGAACAATATGAAAAAACAAGAAAAATTATGTAGGAAAGTTGGATTCGAAGATACTAAAGAGAACGACTATTAATTACTCAATCGTCGTATCATGCATGAATCAAATTATCTCACAAAATATGCAAATATTTTATAGAGCCCATTGGGATATGGGGAATGGCATTTCTTTCATCGTTAGTGGACCATATTTGAAATTACTATAAATTACAAAAATAGATAAGTAAAATAGTAAAAAATATTTTTTTTAGTATTGTGTAAATATAGCTTTTAAGCTAAAAAGTGATAACTTTAAGTGATAAAATATTAAAAAAAAGTGACATAGATATTAAATCAAAAGAGATTTAGAGGCACATAGCAAATATAAAACAAAGAGAAAATTTGAAAAAATGAAATAAATTATAGTTGAACAATAAATTGCAAAATATTAAAATTAACATGTGTAATATTCTTGATTGTAAAATGTTATACAAATCAAAATATCTTGTAAGGCATTCCAAAACCCTTGAAAATAAAATATTATAAATGGTTCTAATGTATATTTAATTAGATATAGGTTGTTAGGCATGTGCAAAAATATATGTCATCTTTGTTGGACTTAATTTAAAATTATTACAAATTGTGATTGCAAAAAAAGAAAATATAATAACAAACTTATTTTTTAATATTAAGTAAACATATGTTAAAAATGGGAATGTGTTAGACAAAGGCAGTGTAATATAAGAAAAACAATGCGATGTAGTGGCACACTAGATGAGTTTTAGAATAACATTGTAATGTAACCGATGAAAGTGAGAAATTTAATGAAATGAGATAAACTATAAATGAATGTTTCATCACCATGACATAAAGATCTTTGAGAGTAACATGCTCGATTGATGACTTCGTCACAAATTGAAATCTCTCATATTCCATGGTATTATTATAGAAAATAATATATTTCAAAAAACATATAAAAATGACTATTTCATTACATAGAGCTCACACAAATGATGCCAATGATATTTATTTCAAGTTAACAAGAGCCTATTTTTTTTAAGAATTACCATAGTAAATATGGATGTATAATAAAAATTTACTATTGTAATATAAAATTAATGTATATTACAACATAAATGAGAGAAATTAAAGCAATGTAATATAGCCAAAAATGAATGATAAAAATGATGCAAGGTTGAAGAATTAGAGTTATTTAATCTCATAGCCATATTAAAGAGAAACATTTTGAGAAGTAAGATAAATTTCATAAAAAATTTGTACTTGAAGATAGTATGCCAATCAAATGTGATAACCTCAATCATCAAATAAAGTGTAATCTAAAATTACTTGTAAAATTTAACAAAATATTACAATGCAAAATGTTAAAAATTTATAAAACTATATTTTGGTTTGATAGAGCTTATAGAAGTAATTCAAAAGATTTTTTTTCTTGTTTAAAGATTGTCATGAATTATAATAAATTAAGATAAGTAAATGTGCATAAATAATAATTTTTTTTAATTTAAAGAATATGGTATTAAACAAAAAATGAGGTAAATGGAAGCAATATAATACAACTAAATGAAAGCAATGTGAAGGTCAAAAAAGATTAAATTAGAGTTGCATAGTAATATTAACAAATAAATGGAAATGATTTTAAGAAATGTGAGAAAATGTATTTTAAATTGATACT
This sequence comes from Vanilla planifolia, assembly GCA_023846275.1. Taxonomy (NCBI): domain Eukaryota; kingdom Viridiplantae; phylum Streptophyta; class Magnoliopsida; order Asparagales; family Orchidaceae; genus Vanilla; species Vanilla planifolia. Next base: position 1,429,384 of record JAIUJO010000047.1, read on the forward strand.
CAAAGATATAGAGTAGATCAAGAGTAACATCATCATCGATCGTCAAAACTACCAGGAAAGAAAATGTTTTTATAACATGAATACCCATATAAAATAAGATATTTAGAAAAATGAAATCAATACATTATGTGATAGGGTTTGTTAGTAGATCTCCAAAAATATTTTCTTTGCATTCGTCTGACCTAGTTCTGAAACACTATGAATAACCATATTTAATGAGCATAAAATATTTAGAAGTTACTAAGAATATCCAGTGTAACAATCATGAGTATCAAATTACGTATAAACTAAAATAACTAGATAAGCATTAAAAATACTTAGAAAGTAAAATATTAAAATAATATAAAAATAAACATTTGGTTAAAAATGGCATGTCAAGAAAATTCAAACTTTGATTATCTCATCTCGATAAAAACTCATTTTGATTTAATAAAAATTACCAAAAACAACTGAATATATAGTAATAATTTATTATTTTAAAATTAAAGATATATATTAAATCTAAAATAAGATAAATTGTAGCAATATAATGTTATAAAATCAATGAGATAAAGATCACATTAGAGGAGATTATACGTTACTAATAAAACCAAATTGAAGAAATCTAAATATCACATGAGCGAAAAATTAGAGTTTCATATTTCTACAACCAAATCAAAACAAATCATTTGAAGAAATTACATAAATTATATGAGAAATTCCAATTCCAACATACCAATGACATTTTATTACAACCATGATCCTTAAAGCACATACAAATCTAAACTTCTTAATTAGCATATTAGAAATCCTTAAAAATAAAATATTTAAAATTTTTTAAATGAATATTTAATCTGACTGAGCTCATCAAGATGTGCCTAACAACCTTTCTTTCATTTTTATAGAATCCCATTTTACATTACAATGAATTACCCAAGTTAATAATCATTAACAAAATATTTTTTACCTTTTACTAAAATATATATAAAAAAGACAATAAACTAAAAAAATGTTTATAAAAAAGAAAGAAATTTAAGGTTCACTTGACGAGTGATTTAGAGTTACATAGTGATATGACACTATCATAAAAAACATTAAACAGAAAGAAATAAACTGCAAATGAAATATTCCTTCCAAGGATTAAGGAGATTGGTTAGAGTATCCTCAATCATCAAATCAATTTTGAATTAAAATATCTATAAAACCAAGCCAAAACCACATATTATATAATATTGAAAAATCTTAAGATAATTATATTTTTGGATGAAGTTTGACGATAGAGTCTAATGACGATTGTTTTATCTCGATCATACCACACTCGAAATTACTATGAATAACAAAGTTAAATTAGAGCAAATAGTTATATATTATATTTTAATATTAGGTTGCTATATATTAATATGAAAATGAGAAAAATTAAAGAAATTTAGTACTACCAAATAAAAGATGTGTAAGGCTCAAATAAGAAGATTTAAAGCTACAAATTTATTTAAGCAAATTAAACTAAAAAATTTGATGAAATGACATAAATTGTTTTGCAAAGGTGCCTTCCAAAAAGGTAAGGGGATTGAGTGCAACATCACCATTTTTGAATCATATACAAATGAAAATGTCTGCTAAAATACACTTAAACCTTAATTATAAAATATTTAAAGAAATTGAAATGGATGTTTAATTTGATAGACCTCATTGAGATGATTCTAATGATGATTGTTTTGACTTTGTTTGGATCAAATTTTTATTCACTATCAATTAAAAAATTAAATATATATATTAAAAATTAAAAAATTATATTTTAAAATATTAAGTTAATAAAAATTTATACTAAAATCATATATATTAAATAATGTAATATGAGCAAGTGAAATCAAGGTTATGGATACATGAGAATAGAGTTAGAGTTTGATAGTCATATGTCCAAATCAAAGTGAAAAGTTAGATGAGATTAGTCATAAGTTAAATATGAAATTCAAACTATTGAAGAGATTCAACGTAAGATCATTAACCATCTAGTTTGGTACGAATTGAAATTTCTCTAAAGGAAATTAAAATAATAGGAAATAAGTCAATTAAAAACATAAAAAGTAATGTATTTTATTTAATAATGCTTATGGAGATGAGTCCAAAAATGCTTATTTCTTCTCTATCAAACCCTGTTTTGAATTATTTTGAACTACAAAAGTTAAAGAAATAAGAATAATTATTTATTTTTTAGTAAAATATAATTATATATTAGCACTAAAATATGGTAAATTTAAATAATAAAATAAAACCTAATTAAGGGCCACAAGATAAGAAAATTAGACTTTTCTAGTAAAACCAAAAAAAAAACAAAACAAAATTGAAAATAAAAGAGACAAATTTTACAAGAATGTCATGATCCAATATATGAAGAAGATCAAGTGTGACATTCTCGATCATTAACCTTGGTTGAAAAGAGTTTGCTTCATCTTCATCGGACAAGCTTGGAATTACACTGAATTAGTGAAGTAAAATAGCATAAAATATATTAAATTAATTTTTTTTATGTAAATATATTAATGGTCAAATTATGTGAATTAAAGTATTGTAATATAATAAAATAAAATTGATGTAAAGGTCATTAGTGGATAGATTTAGAATTGCATAGTTATGGAGATGAGTTGGTTCAATTGAGTCTAATCATATTTGTCTTTTATTGATCAAATCACAATAAATGTTGTTATGAATTACAAAAGTAACTAATATAGATAACATTAATTTTTTATTCTAATATCAAATAAATGCATATTAAAATTGGTATAAGATAAATTGAGGTAATGAAATTTAAAAAAAGCATAGATATGTGAATGAAAGGAGAGCTAGTGCAATATATTTTTAATGTTAAATCAATATAAAACTTTTGAAGAAATATGACAACGTTTATGGGAAGGATGCTTATAAAGATGCTAGGGAGATGGAGTGTAACATCCTCAATCATCAAATCTTATATTAATCAAAATGTTTATTAAAGAATGTGAAATGTCTTGAATATATATCAATTTAAAATATTAAAATGAATATATAATTGATTAAAGCACATTGAGATGAGTTCATAAAATTTTTTTTACATTGGTTGGACCACATTTACAGTTACGTTTAAGTTCAATACTAAATAGGCATAAAAAATAATAAATTTAATTTTTAGTTTTAAGTAAATATATATTAAAGATGAGAAGTGAAAAGTTGAAGAAATGAAATATAACAAATATAAGTAAGATAATGGTGAAATAAAAGAGGAATTAAAATTTTGTAGTAATTTTTCAAAATTAATGCAAAAACTTTCAACAATTGAGATGAATTATATAAAAAATATTTCTTCCTAATAGGTTTAGGTGAGTGTGACATCGTTGACTATCAATAAATATGTGAATCAAAACAACTTGCAAACTCTATAAACCCCTAGATTAATGGAATATTTGAAAATATTAAAATATTTATTTAATGTTATGGGCTAGTCAAGTAAAGTGTAACGACATTTGTTTAATGATGGCTAAGACTCTTTTCAATTTGCTACTAATTACAAATGAAAAATTAATTAAATAATATAAAATAATATTTAAATATTAAATTATTATATATTAAACCTAAAATAAGAAGCATTGAAGCAATATAATTTCAGTAAATTAAAATGATGCCATGGTCACATAGGAAAGGCTTTGTATTTATGTTGTATTTGAGCCAAATTATTTTTTAAATCAAGATAATTTTTTTAAGAAAATGACGTAGCAATATAATGAGGAAATCGAGTGCACGTCTTCAATTGTGCAATAAAGAAGGAATTAAGACATGCCAACATACTAAAAATTCAAAATATTTAATTATATTATAATGATTATATAATTTCATATAACTAATTTATATAAGCAGAATGATGCTTATTTCATCTCTATAAGGGAACATTTGGAATTGCTATTAAATAAAAATAAGATAAGTATAAAAAATATTAAGTTATTTTTTAATATTAAGTAAAAATATATTAAAAAATGATATAAATTGAATCATTGTCCCAAAACTAAAGAGAATAGATCTATGTGTTGCACTGGAGAAGATTTAGTGTGACAAGGTAAGATAACAAAATAAAAGAAAAAAATTCAAACAATATGATAAATTACATGAGAAAGTTGCACACCATTTTACTAAGAAGGTATAATATGAAATCCTTTATCATTAAATCAAGTAGGAATCAAATTATCAGTTAAAAATGTTGCAAAACTATAGAAAATAAAAGATTTAAAAAAGGTAAAAAGAAATTTTTATAAAGAAACTACTTATTCAGATGTGTGTAATGATATTTTTTCATCTTCATCTAACATCATGTTTAATCAGTACAAATTACTAAATAAAAAAACATAGAAGTAACAAATTATTATTTTATTAACAAGTAAATATATGTTAAAGCTTACTTGGATAAATTAAAGTATTTTAATCAATCTAATTCAAAGTGATATCAGAAATTATTAAATATAAATGAGATAAAATGAAGAAAATATAATTTTACCTAATATAAGATGTGAGGATTAGAGTTAAAATATATTATATCCAAATCTATTCAAAAAATAAGAACTTGCATAAATTGCAGGTGAAAACTAAATTCGAAGATATTAGATAGATTGATTGCAACATCCTTAGTCATCAAGTTGAGTATGAAACAAAATGTAGAAAATAAAGTATTTTAAAAAATAAAATCAAATAGTTTATCAGATAGAGCTTGTTCAGACGAGTCCAATGTCATATGTTGTGTCTCTATTAGGGCTTTTTTAGAATTTCTCCTAATCATTAAATTAAATGTAAATTAATATTTAAAATATTGTTTTAATATTAGGAAACAATATTGTCTTAATTGTGAAATATTAAAGCAATATAAAATAAACAAAACAGACACATTTAAAGCTACATGAATGCAAATTTCTAGGTAGATAATGACATAATAACATCATAGTAGAACATCTCAGAAAATGATATAAATTGTATGGGATGGCTATATCTGAAGCTATAAAAGAGATCAAGTGTAATATCATCAATCATTAGATTAGTTAGAAATTAAAATATATATTAAACCCTATTAAAACAATATATAATAAAATATTTAAAGATATAAAAATAAATATTTAATAAGGTAGGGCTTAGCATTATTAGTAAAACAATAATTATTTCATCTTTATCTCCCATTGTCTCCAACTACTACCAACTATCAACATAAATAGCATAAATAATAATAAAATTTTATTTTAATATCAAAAATATATATATCAAATCTAAACTGAGATAAATTGAAATGAACTAATGTAATGAATTAAAAGAAATGCACTACTTCCTCAAGAGGAGGTTTAAAGCTACATAGTAATATTAGAAAATTAAAATAAAAAATTTAATGAAATGACATAAATTGTACGAGAAAGTTGCATTACAAGAAAAAACGATCGAGTGTAACATCCTAAATTTTTGGAAATGGCATGTATTTAAATGAATAATAAAGCAGGCAACACCATTGCAAAATAAAATATTTAAACATATAAGAATTTTTATTTAATACAACATGAGAGATTTAAAGGGACATAGTAATATATCCCAATTGTTGCAAAAAACTTTAGAAAATAAGTTAAATTGTATATGCATGTTGATTTAAGAGATCAAGTTTAGCATCTTGAAATGATAAATTAGACAAGAATAAGAAAACCATAAATAAATTCAAAAAGTACACCAAAAAAACCATAATAAAACTATTAAAAGTAAATAAATGAATTTTTAGTTATATGGAGCTTGTAGAGGGAAGTCGAATGACATTTGCATGTTTTCCATCAGTCTTTATTCAGAATTGTTGAAAATTATCTTGGAAAAAGAATAAATAACAAAAAATTTCTATTCTAAATCTATGTCTAAATATAATAAATCTAAAATATCTTATATTGATGCAATGTAATAATGCAAAATCAAAGTATTATAATGGTAATATGAAAAGAGGTTTAGGGTTGCATAGTAAGATAAGAAAATTAAAAAAAAACACTAAAAGCATCTTGATAAACTACAAGATAATTTTTCATTTAAAGATATTAAAAATAAAGTGTATGCTGTTTTCGATCATCAAATCAAGTATTAATCAACATACCTTATAAAGCTTGCCAAAACCCTTGATTAAAAAATATTTTAAAAGATAAAATAAATACTTAATTAGATGGAGCTCGTTTTAATGAGTTAAAATCAAAGTGAATTAGATGTCAAATGGTAGGATAATTAGAGTTTTATATTAATATCACCAAACTAAAACAAAATGATTTGAAGAAATAATGTAAATTGTATAAGAATACTAAAGCCATAAAAGTTATGAATTAAAAACTCTAAATTGCTAAAGCCATAAAAAATGTTTAAAAACATGAAATAAATAATTTGATCGATAAAGATTTTTTGGGACAATTCTACTGATATTTATTTCATCTCCAATGAAACTCGTTCTATATTACAAGAAATTACCAACTATTATTCTCTTGTCATGCAAAGTTAAAATTGCTTTGATGTGATCATATTACATTATCATAATATATCATACTTTTGGATTTTATGTAATAACTAAATGTTAAAATTATAATATTTTATTGTTTTGTCTTATTTATTTTTCTAGTTTATCATAATTCCAAATCACTCCAGATGAAGAAAATTCAAATGTGATTAGACTAATCTCGATGACCTCTATGTGATTAAATATTATTTTTATATTTTTAAACACATTTTTATTTTTTTGGTATGTTTTACATGTAAATTTGATTAGTACAAGAGTTGATGCTTTGGAATATTACACTTGATCTCGTTAGTTTAATAGTTTTCTACATTCTCGTACAATTTCCCTTATTTCGTCAAGTTTTCCATTTTATTTGACTACATTTTATTATAACCCTAAACCTCTTATCATTTGACCATTACCTGTTATTCATTTTTCTATATTTCATTATTTCAACTTATTTAATTTCAACTTCAATACTTATTCATTTACTATTAAAATAAAAATTTAATTTTTTTATGCATATTTCATTTTGTAATTCATAGTAACTCAAAACTTGGTCTGATTAGGACTAAATAATGGTCATTAGATTGACCTTCATGAGCTCTACGTAATTAAATATTCATTTATATATATATATATATTAAAAGATTTTATTTTCTTAGTTTTAAGTACGCCATATGAGATAATTTGTTCATATAACATTGAATGATCAAGGATATTACACTCAATCTTGTTAATTTCATAAGGTGTAATTTTCCCAAGTAATTTAAACTATTAATTCAAATGTTCTCATTCATTTAGTTATATAACTATGAAACTTTTAGTCTTCTCTTATATGACATAAGAATCACTTTTATTTGATTATATTATATTCTTTTAATTTATCTCATTTTTTATTTAATATGTATTTTATAAATATTAAAAATAATTATTATTTATTATTCATTTATATTTAATGTAGTAATTCAAAGTAATTATAATAGGGTTTTATTAAAATGACATAAATATCATTAGGCTCTTCACAAGAAAATTTATCAAAATAAATTTTTTAATTTTTATTTTATTATGTAAATTAAATGTCCTCTAGAGTGAACATTACATTGCTTGGATTTGGTTACATTTTGTTGTTTTAGTTTATCTCATTTAAAATTTAAAATATATTTGTTTAATATTAAGTAATAATTTATTTTTTTATGCGTATATTGTTTAGTAATTCATAGAAATCAAAAATTCGTTAGATAACGATGAAATACTTCTTGTGAGCACATCTTGATAAGCTATAACTAATTAAACATTCATTATTATATTTTTTAATTATTTATTTTCCAAAATTTTTGCATGCTTTAAATGGTATTTTGATTTGTTGTTGATTTAATGATACAGGATATGCTAATTAATCTTCTTAGTATCTTGTAGCAAAATTCATCACAATTTATCTAATTTCTTAAAATTTGTCTCTTTGAGTGGGTTATATTACTACATAACTTTAACACAACTCTCTTGTAACCTTAAATCTCTTTGATTTTGTCATATTATTTTTCAAAATTTATCTCATTCATTTTTAATAATTGTTTACTAAATATTTTAGGAAAATTTTTGTATAATTTATGCTTATTTTTTTTTGTAAATCAAAATAACTGTAAATGATGTCTGTTTGAAATAAAATAAACATCATTGGCTTTGTCTCAATAATCTTAATCAAATTGAATAATCATTTTTAGAATTTTAGATATTTTATGTTTTATGATTTCTTAGCACTTTATAAGATTGTTCGATGTATTCTCGATTTGTCAATTGATGATATTACCCTCAGTCTCCTTGGTAACTTACAAAATAATTATCTAGTAAAATTTAACTAACTTTTAAAAATTTTTAACTTTAGTTTTGCTTTATTACAATGTGGCTTTAAGTCTCTAAGTATCTTGCTTTGTTACCTTATTTATTGTTTTAATTTTATAGTTTTTCTAGACATGGTCTTATCTAGAAAAAATAAGCATGATTGGACTCACCTTGATATACTCCAACCAATTGTATATTAATTTTCATATGTTTTAGAATTTTGGTGCTATTTTTATGGCTTTTTGATTTAAATATATTTGAGAATCAAGATTCTTATACTTAATCTCTATATTGCATTGGAAAGTAATATTCTTACACAATTTATCTCAATTCTTCAAATATTTTTCTTTGTTTGTGTTAAATTAATCTGTACACTAATTCCATTCACTTGACAACACTACATGTCTTTTATTTGATTTACTACGTTGTTTCAATTTAACTTAATTAAGACATTAAATATAGTTACTTAATACTAAAAAATAATGTATTATTTTTTATTATCAATTTCAATAGTATTTCATAATAATTACAAAGTGAGGTCTAATTGAGACCAAAGAATTCGACTCATATTAAGATATTTTATTCAATTAATGGATCATTTTAATGTTTTTTATTGTTATATTATCTAAATCTTAACAATTTTTTCAAGTTATTTTAATTCATTTGAGTTAATAATAGATGATGTAGTTTTTTATTTTCATAGTATGTTCAAAAGAAATTTTATAGAAATAATTTATCTTATTTCTTCTAATCTTTTACTTTGACTTCATCATATTATCAATTTAGCTCCTTTCATCTTTAATACATATCTAGTTATCACTATAATAATAATTTATTATTTTTTATTTTTATTTACTTTTGAAATTTATAGTAGTAATAAATTTAATTTGATATAGGTGAAACCAATGTCATGAAACTTGTATTAGCATCCCATATCCAACAAGTAATTCTTTTTAAATATTTTTAAATATTTACTTTTTTTGTTTTGGAACACTTTACGAAAAATTATATTACCTATTTTAATTGTCTACGAAGAATATTGCACTCGATCTTATTAGTAAATTTTGATGCTACTTTTTTGTCCCAATTATCTCATTTCTATAAGTTTTATTATTTGATTTTGTTATGTTACTATGAAATTCTAAATCCCCTTTTCTGTGGCTTTCATATATCTTTGCTTTGTTTATATTATAACACTTATATTTATCTTATTTTTATAAGTATTTGACTAATGTTGTTATTATTACTATTCATTCTTAATTGCCTTGGTAAAAATATTAATTCTAAACACGGTGTGATCTTGAAAAAAACACAACATTGGACATGTCTCGATGATCTGTATCCCCATAAATATACAATTTTATATTATTTATTATTTTAATTTCTAGGTTTTTGTCACAATATGGAAAACATTTTTTATCATAATTGATCTATTGTTTGTCGAGGTTAAACTCACACTCTTTTATCTATTTGTATGAAAATTTTCCACTGAATTTATCCCATTTCTTCAAATTTTTTTGTTTGATATTGTTATGTTACATTCTAATTGTAAACTTCCTTACACGTGCCTTTCATATTACTTTGATTTTGTTGAATTTTATGGCTTTAGTTTAACTTATTTCAAATTTAATATATATTTCTTTTAATATTAAAATAAGTATATATTTTTATTAGTTCTTATTTTTTTTGGTAACTCCTAAGAATTCTAAATGTGGTCTAACCAAGAAAAAACAAATGCCATTGCACTTATCTTGAAGGGCTCTGTACTATTAAATATTAATATTTATATTTTTTATGAACATTTAATTTTTGAAGGTTTCTTTTTTTATGGGTTATTTTGATTTGTACATGATTTGATGATAAAAAAAGGTTATAGAAGATCACCATAATATCTTGTAATTCAACTTTCTCATGCTACTTCTCTAATTTCTTATTATTTTTTTATTTAGGTATATTACTTCAAAAGCCTAATTCACCTCTTAATTGACATTTACATCACTTTGATTTTGTTATATTGCATTTCTTCACTTTATGTCAATTTTGTTTTAATATAAATTGTTTAATATTAAAGTAATAATTCATTATTATTTGTCTTAATTTTTTTTTGTAATTCAGAGTCTATTCAAATGAGGTATCATTTAGATTAAATAAATATTGCTGGAGTTGTATTGATGAGCATTGCTCAATTAATATTTATTTCTATATTTTAAAAATTTATTTCAACAACTTTTTAATATTTTTTTGGCAATTCTATTCATACATGATTTGATGTTTAAGGATGCAAGATTAGGTCTAAACAATATCTTATAGTGTACTCTAGCATATAATTTATTTAATTCCAACAAGTCTTTCACATTGATTTTTTTAGATCACAAATTTCAAAATCTCCACTTGTGCAACTGTTACATCAATTTCATTTAGTTAAATTCCATTTCCTAAATTTATGTTATTTCAAATTTAAGAAATGCCATTTATAAATTTTTAGTTATTGTACATTGGTCATTTGTAGAATTTCTATGTGATATTTAATGACTTATGTCTATCTCTATTAGCCTGTTATTTGTCAAAGCTCATTTTAAACATGTAGGTTTTCTTATATAATGATCAATGACCCTAAATTTGTTTCACCTTAGCATAAATGGGTACACAATGACTTCATGAGAAGTTGTGAGAAAAATGGCATGCTAAAATATAGCATAGTTTAAAAAATTCATAAATGAAAACATAGATATTTATTTCGTTGAGGTGGTGTACATCTCTAATAAAAATGACCCTTAAAAAATATCAATACTAGAGCTTTAAGAGGAGATAAAATAAATATTAAATATTTAAACATATTAATCATATTATTAGTAATAACTTATTTGCAAAATAACCACTTATTTTAACAACAAACATTAAATGGAGAATTTAATAACTATGTTTGGAAATATTCTTTAGGATAAAAACCAATATGGAAGAAACTAAAGTAAATTTGTGATTTGTTGAGTATGTCCTACTAAAAATAAATGATAAGTGAAGAAAATAAAAATATTACAAAATATAATTGTCTAAAAAAACTGCTATTTTTACAATTAACCCAAAAATATATTCTAAACTAGGAAAACTTTTTTACATATAGACTCAGTCATAGATTTTCTAATCACTATGCCACTTTTCTAGGAGAAGTTTCAAATGGCAATGATTATTTTTCTAATGTGCAAAAATATTGTAGGATTTTGCTTTAGCTATATATGATATATTTCTTTTTTTTTCCTGGGAAAAGATTGGAGTACCAATTAATAAAATTGAGGATATCTAAGACATGTGCTAGATGAATCTTACCTTCTATTACAACCTCAATTCCAAGAATAACTCTAACATTTTCTAAGGCATGGATTGGGTGAATTACACTTCTTAGGGATAAATGTATCAAGTTATGGTAGTATGACAATAAATACCCCACATACTTCCATCGTAATAGCTTCTGAAAGGCAAACACCAACAAGTCAACCAAGAAAAGCACAACTAACATCATTTGGAGTAAAAACTAATTATTTGGCATTCTCAAGAAGAATAAGAATGAGAGTAAAAATGGATACCATAGGACACCTACCTAAATAAAATAACTTGGAAAGCATATTATTTTTAGTAAGTATCAATCTTAACAATGGCCAAATTGACTAGACAGAGGTGAAGTAGATATCATAAATGAATTAAATAAATTTTTTAATAGAAAAAGCTAAATAACTCTTTCATAATTTGAAATTATCAAATCCACAAGATTTTAAAAAATTTTTACAGGTCAGACATAATTGAAATATGTAATTAATAGAATTCATCAAATCATCTTAGGCATAGACCATAATCAAAAACATAGATTTTTGTAGGTCGAAGTTATTCAAGATTTAGAATGATTAGAAAAAACTAGTTTCAATGTTATGGTACCTTTCAATAAAGATTACTCAAATCTAACAGCAAAAAAGATAGAAGTTTTATCGATGTAACATTAAGCAAAAAATAGTTTGACAAATTACCGCAATAACTAGGAAACATAATTAGCAAAATACAAAATGAATCAGTACGCTACAATATATCACAAGGATCAATTCTATGATTTTGTTTATCCTTAATTATGTGAAGTAGAAATGTGTGGGGTAAGAGGATAATAACTAAATGAAAAGCTTTTGTTTTTTACTAAGATTATGATACCATCATACTACAGTGCTAGATGAGATAATAAATAATGAAGAAGGAACAAATATTATAAAAAAGGTAAACCTAAGAGAAATAAGTTAAAAAGATTCAAAACTTTAAAATCACTGGCCAAAAAATATAAGACCTTTATTTGTAGAGAAATAAGACATTTTCTTAACCAATGTTGAAATAATACTGTAGATAGATAAAGATTAAACATATAAAATTTGATAGTGATATTATAGCTGTTTGGATGAGGAAATTAAGTTAGAGCATATAATCGAGGAGCTTTTAAAAATGATTATAGAAAACCCATGGAATTTTGATCAAGACAACCAAGATCTCCTTAAAAGTTATAATTTTATGAAAGTAGAAGTACGCAGTGATCATGAATTTGAAGGTTATAAAATAACCACTAAATAATGTGTAATGAATGTCAAAAATATTTAGTCACGAATCACACAACAAATTATGAGAAGTTTAACCAAACTTTTTGGAGTTTTATGTAGTAAAATGTTGATAAAATATGACAAAAAATTTGATGAAGTTTGTCATAGATTAGAAAACAATTTAAAATTTGATATTAAGATAAATCTTGAAACTATCAAATAATTACATACTAGAATAAAATTACTAGAGTTAGAGCTATCGCAATATAGGAGTAAAAGAAAAATGCCAATTAAAAATAATAGTACTTTAAAACTAAAAAAGTTTTTGAATTATATAGAATTTAAAATTTTCAATACACAATATATATGTAATAATCAATTTCATGCTTTTATTTTATGATAGACAATGTAACACATACTTTGGTATAATAGATATTGGAGCATCATCTAGTTATGCAAAAATAAGAAAGATTATACTTAATAAACCGCAACACCTACATACTAAGTTAAAATATTCGATATTTCAAGAAATGAAAGAATAGTAGAGAAAATTCTATCCAATTGCCATATAAAATTTATCCAACAAAAGTTTCTTATGCAAAATAACATAAGTAAAAAAATTCAACAAATTGTATGTTATAATTTGAATGAATTTTATAAAGAATTTACAAGGGGCTATAACTTTCCAAGATGATGGATGAATAATGTTAAAAGATTCAACTCCAAATTATCCAATCCTTTAGTGGAGTCTTAACACATATTAGAAGAGCCAAAGGATTTTAGCTTTGAAGATGACATAAAAAAAACTTTTATTTTAAATATGTACTAAAACAACAATGAGTTAGCATAATATGTGTTTGAATAAGACCAAATGTGGTAGAAATTAAAAGAATTACTAATTATACAAAAAAACTCCTTTGAAACATTAAAGCAAAAACTAGACAATATGTAAACTAGAAATAATAAATTTCATTTTCATCTTTGAATTGAAATAACTAGAGGCGAATGTGAAAGACATGGAGAATAACAAATTTTCATTAAAGAATTATAAAAATTAGGATTATTAAGGGAATGTAACAGCCCTTAGCAAACTGCTACTTTTGTAGTTAAAAAAAATTCTAAAACAGTACAAAGTAAAACAACAATACTATTTGATAATAAATGATTAAATCATAATACCATAGATGACAGCTATGTTATACCTAGCAAAGCAAATATACTACATAAAACTGATAATAATATTATAATAAATTTGACAAAAAATAAAGACTTTTGCAGGTAGAATTGCACAAAGAAAGTATACAATGGATAGCATTTATATTTCCTAAAGGGCATTATAATTTGTTACATATGCCCTTCTGATTGAAATTTGTGCCAACTATATTTCAAACAAAATGGACAACTTTTTTAAAAACATAAGAAAATTCATAGTTAATTACATTGAATGTATCCCTATCGTTTGTTAAGCACTACATACTCATTTTACCTATTCAAAAATTTTTTTAAATATGACGATCTAACAATATCAAAATAGAAGATTGAAACAAAGAAATGATATATTAACTTCTAAAGAAAAAATATTCGAAATAATAACATAGAATTACTAGATCATATAAGTAATTATATTGTAAACATGACAAATAATTTTGCAAATCCTAATGATATCTAAAGTTTGTTTTGAAAAACATAATTATGCTAGGTTTTTCATTTCTTATTTAGCCAAAGTTGTAGGTCCTATACAGGCAAAAACTATGTTTAAATGTAGATGATTCTTCAACAATCAAGATATCGCATTAGTAAGAAGGATAAAATAAAAAAGCCAAATAATTAGTTGTTTTATAGTTACCTCATCAAGAGACCTCCATAATAGTAGAACAAGATGGATGCCTAGAATATTGAGGAGGTATATTGAAATAGAAAAATTATAGGAAACCATCCAGGAAAGATGATGTTTTATGTACATGTCCTAGCAAACTTTATAAAATTAATTACCATATATGTTAAACTTTACTATATTTTGTACCTTACAAAGCTTTGAAATATTTTTAAAAAATAGAAGATAATTACTAATGGGATTGATTCTAAAGTAATTGTGGAATTTTTCAAAAAATGTAGTCATAAAAAATTAGCAACAAATAGTTGGCTATTATTTATTTTTTTATTGTTAATATTGTAAATATTCATTAAATGTATAATTGAAGAGATAATATTTTAACATATCTCATATCATTAAATGGCCATTAATGCAATAAAATAGATAATGAGCAAACAAATGGCCACAAAAGCCTTAAATTTCCATTATGAATTGCCATTTTTAAACAAAATCACTTTTGGGCCTCTCAAACTGAACTGATTTCCTTAGAATTAAAATTTACAATACATATTTGAACATTTGGTTGATGAGGTCCACAAGTACTGATTGGATGATCAATCGAATTCTACAAAAAAAATAAAATTTATTTTTATATACAATGGATGTTTCCAGTGGTAACCTTTCTTACATAGTCTATTAATGAAACTTCTTTGCTAATAAGAAACCTTTCTACCCCGCATCAAGAGTAACAACATAGCAAAATTTTAAATTACATAGGGAAAGATGCTATTGGATGAATTATTTAAAGAGAGCCATAATATAATATTGCTTATGGGAAAAAATAGGAAATAGGATGCAATATTTTGCAACAAAAAGTAGCAAAGTTTATCAAATTTCTTTAAAGTACAACCCTATGAAGTCTCTCTAGTGAAATAAACGATTTTCCAATATGTTCTTAAACACAACATGAAAAAAGCCAATATATTGCAAAGTTTTTTCTAAATAAATTTCCTTAGAAAGTATTCTACTATAGATGAAATACCTGTATGTGTCTTAACATTTCAAACACCATGAAATCTTGGAAATATTGTAAGTTGATGATGCCCCTATGAGTACATTCTCTTACCTTAAGATTTTCATCATGGAAAGAAAACATGGTTCTTACTAAAGAGCTTATTTTTATTAAAAGTTTAAGAATGAAATTCATTTGAAAGATCATTATCACAAAAACAATGCAAGTTAACAATTTTTTTGGAATAAATTAACATCCCCTAGACCATTAATTTATAGAAAAGAAGTAAGAAATAATAGCTTAATCACTACAATAAGCATAACAGTGGAAATGTTCAATGTTGTAAATGACACGATTAAGTATCAAGAAGACCAAAAAGAACAAATATAGTGAAAGAGAAGTTTTGCATTTTTAATTAAAGTTGATAAATCCTTTTTAATTGGAAATAAGCTTCATTGTGAAGAAACAGGAGAAAAAAATTTTGGGAACAAACATCGTTTGATAAAATGCATTTATGGGACTTTCTTAGGGAAAAAATAATAATCACAAAGTTTTAGATCCGTTTTCTAACAATAGTAACAATTGGGAAATAATCAAGGAGGGCAATTTTGATATAAACTTTGGGGATTAAAAAATGATGATCCATATAATATACCTTATTTAAAAAATTTTATAGAGCTTGCAAATATAGGAATCTCCCTTAAATTTTATAATATTGAAAATAAAATGGAGGGATCATAGCATTAGGTACTTGAGCTCATCCAAACAAGTGGTATAAGACCAATAAAAGGTCTTAATTGGAATAAAATTAAGTTTTATGAGCTATAAAGTTCACATGTGTAACATGTTAACCATTCGTTTAATAGTTTTGCATTCTTGTTTTGTTGTGCTCAATCTTAGGATGATGGTTTTTGTGAGAAGCTTGTTCTAAATAATCGTTCTCATTAGAAGCAATCCACACTTGCTACTTAGTGCTCTACATTTTTTATACACTTTTTGATCATTTTGGTATCAAAAGAGTTATTGGTCCCCATAAAGTTTTCCTTAAATTCCTTCATAAAGAAGCTTGTATCCTTTGGAGATTGAATTCATATTCCTTTAAGTCTATATTTTTGGGAATTTCTTGTTTCATTTTATGCATCAAAAGAGAATGGCCATGATTCTATCATAACATCATTTTTTAATGGTGTACTTCTATATATATGAATAAATGCTCTCTATCTACTTTATTATTTTTTTAATTATTTGGCCAAAAGACAATTTTCACCACGAATTAAGTAGATATTGTTTTGTCATTTTCGTTTTAATGGTAGATATGACCTACTAGTAATGCTTTGAGAATGATTTTGCAAAGCAAAGTCTCCAAGAAACTCACCATATCATCTACGTAACTAGCTATGAATTTTATAAAAGATTTCTATTTTTTCATATAGGCCTTATTAGGATCGTAATTAAGGTATTTCATTGAATTGAGTAATGTACAAGAACAATAATAACCTTAATACATACTACTAATAAAAATATTAGATGGAGTTTAATAATAAGTTTTGCAATA
Source organism: Vanilla planifolia (assembly GCA_023846275.1). Classification (NCBI taxonomy): domain Eukaryota; kingdom Viridiplantae; phylum Streptophyta; class Magnoliopsida; order Asparagales; family Orchidaceae; genus Vanilla; species Vanilla planifolia. The sequence continues at coordinate 1,446,664 of JAIUJO010000047.1, forward strand.
GACATGAATGATTATGGTTTTTACATGTAATTTTTGTTAGTATAATGATATGCAAAATTTTTATAGAATTTACCTCATTTCTTTAAATTTGTTTCTATGATTTTTATTATATTATCAAGAAACTCTAATTCTGCTCTCATGTGATTTTTATATTACTTTGAATTTGTTATACTATGTTACTTTAATTGATCTCCTTCTAACAATATATATTTACTAAATATTAAAACAACACTTATTAATATTTAAGTTTCATTTCTTTGGTAGTTTATAGAAATTCCTAACAAAGTTTGATGGAGACAACAAATATCGTTGTAGTTACCTTGATAAGTGATATACCAATAAATTTTTTATATTTTAAAGACTTCTAAGTTTTAGATTTCTACAAGCCTTATAGAGTATGTTGATTCTCAGCTAATTTGAAGAATGAGGATATCACACATAATCTCCTTGGCAACTTCCAGTGTAGCTTTACTATATAACATTTTTCTTTGTAAATCTTTCACTTTGATTTTGTTATACCACTATGAAACACTAATGCCCTTCTTGTGTCATCTTCACAATGCCTTGATTTTGTTATATTACATCATTTCAATTTAAAAATATTTTTTAATTTGTATTTGTCAAATTATTTTTAAAATAATATTTTTTAAAATTTTTCTTGTTTACTTTCTTTGGTGCTTTGTAATATTTCTATACTTGTTTTGATGGAGATAAAATAGACACTAGGGTGCATTACGAGAAATTCTAAACTAGTAAATAGTTTAACAACCAATAAAGTTACCCTTTATCTGCTTATTAATTTTTAATGTAAATTTCTTCAGTAATTTATCTCATTCCTTCAACTTTTCTCTTCAATTTAATTAAATATTACAATGTAAATCTAAATCTTTTATCATGTGATTTTTTCATCACATTCATATGATAACATTACTTTGTCTCAATTTATATTATTATAGAATTAATATTTATTTACTTAATATTAAACAATAATTTATCATTTTTATAATTATTTATTCTGGTACTTCGTAGTATTCCGAACGAGGTGCAATCAAGATAAAGCAAACATTGCTCAACACATCAACTAGCTTTTATCAATTAGTTATTAATTTTTATATTTCTTAATACTTTAATTTCTTGGCTTTTAACAAGCTTCACAAGACAGTTTTATTGGCATAAGTGCAATCACTTGAGAATGTATAAGTAGATATCCTTAATGTTTATGAATGTAGCTTTTCTATTTAATTTATGTAAATTATTCAAAGTTCTTATTTTTGTTTTACTATATTACTTTGAAATGCTAATTCTTCTCTAACGTGACCCTAGAATTGATATTTTTTTATTTTCTTGCATTACTTTAATTTACTTAAACTCCTCTACGACTTATTATAACAAAACATCCAAAAAATAATTTATTATTATTTATTCTTATTTCCTCTGGTAACATAGAATAATTAAATACAAAGTCTAATTGACTTGAAACCATTGCCATTAGCCTCATCCCGACAAGTGCAATCAATGAAGTACCCATTTTTACAATTTTAGATTTTTTAGTTTGTTGCCTTTTGTGTTGTCTTTTGTTTGATTTTCTTAGTATCTTGGAATATAATTTTTAATAACAATTAATGTAATTTCTTCAACTTCTTTGCTTTGATGTTGTTTTATAATTACATGACTCAATTTCTCCTCTCTTGAAATGTTTGTAATTTAACCTTTTTTTACTTTAATTTCAATTTACTTAATATTAAAATAATATGTTTTTACTATTTTTGCTTATTTAAATTAATAATTTATAGTAACTAAAAATGAGGTTTGATGGTGGCAAGGAATATCATTAGGCTCACCTCAGCGACATCTATTCAAAAAGATATTTGGTTTTCATTTCTATAAATTTCATTTGCTAAACTTTTAGAATAGATTAAATAATATTATGATATAAACCTAATATAACTATTGAGGATGCTGTGCCTGATAACCTTATTTCATTAACTATTTATCTCATTTCTTCAAATTTGGCTATATACATAGCTTTAGTTTAGCAAATCTATAGTTTAATATAAATTTACTCCAAATTTTTAAATTTATACTTATTTATTTTATTAAATTTCTATAATTCAAAATGAGGTCTAATGGACATGACACAATATCTTTGTAGTAATGTCGATGAGTTATTTTAAACTTAATATTCATTTTTTTTTTTGTTTTAAAACTTTATTTTTTATAGTTTTTGGTCAAATGTTTTGACGTTTACATGATATGATGATTGATTATTGCACCTTCAATATGCACATTATCTTATAAGTATACGTTTTGCTAAAACTTACCTCATTTTTTCAAATGTTTCGCTTCAACTTTGTAATGTTGTAATATAACTCTAATTTTATTTTATAACACCTTTGCATCCCCTTGATTTTCCTATACTGTATTACCCCAATTTCTCTCATTATAATTTAAATATAAATTTAGTTTATATTAAATAATATTTTATTATTATTTGTGTTCATTTATTTTGGTATTTTGTAATAGTTTGAAATGATGTTTGGCAAGATGAAACTAATATTGTTGGACTAATCTCGATGTGCTTTACCTTTTTAAAAATTTAATTTTATATTTTCTTAATTATTTTAATTTCTATGATTTTACTGCACATTACAAGACTTTTCAATAGTTATATGATTTGACGATCAAGGATGTCATCCTTAATCTCCTTTATATCCTTGAATGCAAATTGATTTTTTAATTTAATACATTTTCTTAAAATTTTTTTCGTTATTTTAGTTATATGGCTAAGTAAAGCTAACTAACCTCATGTTAGCCATTGTATCACTTTTACTTTTTTATTTTATAATACTTCAATTTATCTCATTTTATAAATTTTGAATAATTTGACTTTATATTAAATTTTTAATCAATTTTGTTTACTTACATTGTTAATTTTTTTAATTCCAAATAATGTTCTATAAGAATAAGAAAAAATCATGTAACTGAAATCATGAAGATCTAATCAATTAAACATTTATTTGTTTTTTTTTAATATTTATTTTTGAGGATTTTGGCAAGACATTTGGTTCACTTAATCTCTTTAGTACATTTTAATGATATTTGTTTTATACAATTTAGCTCATTTCTTGAACTTTTCTACTTTTAATTTATGGCACCATTATTAATCACAAACACTTCTCTAGTGTTGCTTTACATTGGTCTACTTTTGTTATATTATATTACTTTAGCTTTAATATACATATAGTTAACATTAAAATAATATTTTTTTATAATATATGATTGTTTAATTTTTCTAATTCATAGTAATTACAATTTTCATCTAATTGATAAATAAAATCATTCATAAATTTTGATAATTTTTTAACATTTGTTCTAGATTTTTTTATACACTTTATGAGAATTTTTTATTCGTAAATAATTAAATAATAATGAAAATTACACTTGATATCTTTTGTATCTTGGAAAGCTACTTTATGAGATAATTTAACTAATTTCTTCACATATTTTACGTGCACATCATTATATTTCCATTTAAGTCTACATCTTTTGTTGTGTAAATTTTTCATTTTTTTGCCTTTTTTATTTTACAGAACTTTAGTTAATCACATTTTTAATTTCATTATAAGGTTACTCAATATAAAAGTAATACATTATTATTATTTTTCCAATTTATTATGTCAATATTTTTTTAAAATCTAAAGGACGCATAATTGAAGCCACTAAAATGTCATTGGACTCATCTTGGTATATATTATCCAATTAAATATTCATTTCTAATTTTTTTAATATTTAATTTTCTATTGATTTGGTGCATTTTACTAGACATTTTTTTGCACCTAATTTAACAATCATTGTTCTTATATTCAATCCCATTAGTATCTTCAAATTCAACTCTGCTATAAAATTTTACCCATTTTCTTTAAAATTTTCACCTTGATTAAGTTGTATTACTATGAAATTATAAGTCTTTTATCGTGTGACATTTTACAATCTTTTAATTTGAACTTATAGCATTGCTTTAGTTTATCTTTTTTTAGCTTTAACAAAAATCTACTTAAAATTAAAACAATACTTTATTATTATATATGTAAATTTAAATTGTAATTTGTGTTAATTCTTAATGAGGTCTTATGTAGAAGAAATAGATATCGTTACATTCATTCTGTTGTTTAAACTTTTTTTAATGGGAATGTTCATGTGTACTTCACTTGACAATTAAGGATGTTACATTCTACCCCATTAGTATCTTAGAATAAAATTTTTCCATATAAATTAACTCATTTCTTAAAAGTTTTTTCTTAAATTTTTTAATATTACTATAACTCTAAATCGTTGATCATGTTCCTTTAAATCACTTTAATTTGGTCATATTTAATTACTTCAATTTAAGTCATTCTAAACTTAATATTTCTTTACTTAATATTAAAATAATAATTTGTTAGTGTTTATTATTTTTACTTTTTTAATTCATGATAATTTTAAATTTTTTTTGATAGAGGCAAAAAAATGTCATTAGACTTATCTCAATATGCTTAATATAATTAAATTATCATTCTTATCTTATTTCATAACAAAGGAAACTATTCTTGCTTTCTTTAGTATTATAGAATATAACTTCCCAGTATACGTTTTCTATTTTTCCAGTTTATTAGTTTGATTTTCTTGTAATTTTATGTAACTCTAAATCTTTTTCGCTCATGCGACCATTACATCACTTTGATTTAATTAATTACATTAAATCAATTTATCTCAATTTATATATAATATATAAATGTATAATAAAACTAATTTATTATTATAGTTTATGCTTATTTGTTGTTGTAGTTCATAGTAATCCAAAACATGATTCGATCGACATATAAACAAATATTGTTAAACTCATCTCATTGAGTTCTATTTAAAAAACATTTATTTTTTTTAATATTTTACATTTTTTTCAAATTGGTAAATTTTATAAGAATGTTTTTGTGGATCATTTTGACATCTTAGTTTGCAACTTTATCATATTTTTACTTCATTTCTTTAATTGTTTGCTTTGATTGGGTTTTCATACTTTGTAACTCTAAATCTTCTAACATGTGACCACAATGTAACTTTGATTTGGCTAAATTTCTTTGACTTAATTTATCTCATACTAGTTTAATGTTAGTTTACAAAATATTTAAAAAACATATTGTATTTCTTTTGTTTACTAGCTTTATTTAATTTAAGTAATTAAGAACGAGTTATTTTCTATTTTTTTGAAATGCATTATGAGTCATTTCAAATCATAGCTAATTTGACACTTAAGGATCTCTTTGATTTCCTTGCTAGCTTTGAATGAAATTTTCCTATGCAATTTACCTTTCTCTTCAAATTTAATAATAACTCAAAATGAAGTTTCTTCAAGATCTAATCTCTTCTTTTGTAAACTATACAACCCTTTGATTTAGTTAATAATAATTCTTAAATTTATCCCATTTCTAGTTTAATATATATTTACTTAATGTTAAAAAAATAATATATAATTATTTATACATATTCACGAGGGAAATTCATAGAAATTCTACATAAGATTGATTAAGAAAACGAACTTCATGTGACCTGTCTCAATGATCCCTACCAAATGAAATATTTATTTTTATATATTTAAGTACTTTATTTTCTATTGTTTTTACATACTTTATGAGATATTTTGACTTTTCCTAACTGAACAATTGAGTTATAATAAAGTTTTTAATTACCTTGGAATGTAATGTTCTCTTAGTATTATGCATATTTCTTCAAATATTTCTTATTTGATTTTCTTATATTACTATATAACACTAAATCTTCTCATATGTCTTACATCCCTTTGATTTGGTTTTATTATATTACCTTAATTTATCTTTCTTTAACTTTAATAAATATCAACTTAATATTAAAATAATAATATATTATTATTTATGATTATTAAATTTTTTAATTCATAGTAATTAAATAAATTTTATGGAAAAGTAAGAAATATCATTGGACTAATCTCGATGGGCACTAAAAATTAAATAATTATTTTAATATTTTAATTTTTTTTATTTTTTAATACTTTTGATTGCTTTAAAAGGTATTTTCATTTGAACCAAATTTGATAATCAGGAATGTTGCACCCAGTCTCCTAAATATCTTGGAACATAAACTTTTCGTTCAATTTATCTAATTTTTTAATTTTTTCTTTAATTTTGCTATATTACTTTGTAACTCCATATCTCATCTTGTGTGCCCATAAAATTACTTTAAAAAAAAATTAAAAATTATATTTTAAATATGTTATTTTCTATGGTTTTATCATAAATTCTGAGTATTTTCAATTCATACCATTTTTGTCTTTTGAGGATCTTACCTTTGATCTCCTTATTACCTTTGTAAGCCATTTTTTTGGTAAGGTTATCTATCTTTTTCAAATTACAACATAATTTCAATAAAAGTATATCTAAACTCTAATTCACTTCTTGGGTGAATGTTGTATCCCTTTGATTTAGTTATATTATCATTCTTCAATTTCTCTATTTCCAAGTTTCATATATATTTACTCAATATTGAAATTATATTTTCTTATTATTTACCAATATTTACAAGCATAATTCATAGTAATTCCAAATAAATCCTTATCGAGGTGATAAACTTAATTGGACTTGGCTCAAAGAGCTCTTCCAAAATAATTTTTTATTTTTTTATTTTAAATACTTTATTTTCTTTTGTTTTGGAGTACTTTATGGGACATTCTAATTCATACTTATTTTGACAATTAACAAGGTTACACTTGATCTATTTAATACCTATGAATGATATTTTTCATATTATTAATCTTATTGATTCAAATGTTTTTCTTTGATTTTGTTATATTAGTTTGTAGCTCCAAATCTTTTCATGTGTTATATTAGTTTGATTTGGCTATGTTACATAAATTCAATTTAGCTTAATTTAACTTTTATAAATATCATATTTATATTAAAATAATTTTTCTCATTATTTGTGTTTATTTAATTTTGTAATACATAATAACTACAAATGAAGTTTGGCAAAGAAGAAAGAAATGTCATTATACTCTTCTCAATAGGAACTAACAATTAAATATTTATTTTAATAATATTTTTTTATTTATTTTTTAGGGTTTTGGCACACTTTTGAAGACATTGTGATTTGCACAAAATTTGATGGTCAAGGTTGGTACACCAATTCTCATCACTATCTTGGAATTCATTATTTTCATGAAATTTATCTTATTTGTCAATATTTTTGCGTTGATTTAGCTATATTATATGGTAATTCTAAATCTTCTCTTATTTTACCTTTAAATCACTTTGAGTTGGTTATGTTATATTTCTAAAATTTATCTTATTTTAACATTATTACATATACACTTAATATTAAAATAATATTTTATTATTATTTACAATTATTTGTTTTATTTATTCATAGTAATTTCAAATGTTGATAGATCATGACAAAACAAATGTGAATAGACTTGCCTTGATGAGTTATGTTTAGCTTCATATTCATTTTAAAGAGATATTTTGATTCTTATAGTATTTTAAAATGATGGTGCTACACTAGTACTCCACATTATCTTAGAATATAGCTTTGCCATATAACTTATCTGATTTCTTAAATGTTTCCACTTTTGCTCCCTTATATTTTTATGGGACCATAATTCTCCTCTCATAAGACCTTTAAAACACTCTTATCTTATTATATTTAAATACTTTAATTTATTCAACAAACTTTAATAAATTTTTAATTATTATTAAAATATTTATTGGTTTATTTTCATATTTAATTTTTGTGGTAATTCATAGAAATTGAAAAAAAAGATCTAAGACAAAACAAATAGTATTTGACTCATCTTGTTGAGCTCTTTGTAATTTTTTATTCAATTGATGGTCTTGGATGTTACACTCAACATCCATACTATTTTGGACTACAAATGTCTCATAGCTTATCTCATTTCTTCAAATTATTTTTTCAATTTTGATATATTGGTATATTATTGTAAATCTCCTCTCATATCACCTTTATTTCACATTTATTTAGTTATATTATATTACCTTAATTGATGAAATTTTAGATTTAATATATATTTTTTGAAAAATTATAATAATAATACATTATTATTTATGCTTATTTACTTTTGTGTTTACTATAGGTCTAAACTAGGTCTTATTAAGACAAAACAGAAGTTGTTGGACTCATATTGAAAACCTTTATCCAATTAACCATTTATTTTTTAATTTTAAATATTTTATTTTATAGATATTTGGCATTGTTTATGGGAATTTTTTATTCAAACATGATTTGTTCAATGGCGACATTATATATTATGAAACTTTAAAGTTTTGCTAGTGTGACTTTTACATTGCTTTGATTTGGATTTATGACATTGCTTTATTTTGACCAATTTTGTCTTTATTTTATATTTACTAAAAGTTAAAAAAATATTTTACTATTATTTATGGTTACTCCATTTGTAATTTAAGGACTACAAACTTTGTTGGACTCATCCTTATGATCTTTGTCTCATTAATTTTCTTAATTTTGAATTTTTAGTGTTTTGACAATCTTTATCAGTCATTTAAATTTGAATTTAATTAGGATTGCGGAAGTTACACATGACCACTTTAATGTATTGGAATGCATCATTCTAGTACCATTCATAATATTTTGTCAAATCTTTTGCTTTAATTTAGTTATATTATTATAAAATACTAATACTCAAATATTTGACTAACTTACACTGAAATGTTGGACTAATCGCAATCTGCTTTATCTATTTAAATATTTATTTTTATACTTTAACTTTTTTAATTTTCTATGCTTTTTCATAATTCATGAGATAATTTGATTTTTGCCAAAATTGATGATAGTGAATGTTACACTTCATCTTTTTAGTATAATGGAATGCAACATTCATGCATACTTTTTGCCTTTTCTTTGAATTTCTTGGTTTTCTTTTATTTTGTTACAATGAAACCCTAACTATTGTCTTATGTTACAATTATGTCATTTTAATGAACTAGATTGCCTTTATTTTATCTCATTCCAACTTTATTACGCCCTTACTTAAAATAAAAATAATAATTTACAATTATTTATGATTGTTAATTTTTTAATTAAGAATAACCACACAAGATCTGATTAAGATGAAACAAACATCAATGAACTCATCTTAATGAGCTCTTTTCTATTAAATATTAAAATTTTTTCTTTTAAATATTTTATTTTGTAATTTGTTTAGACATTTTATGAGACAATTTCATTCACATCTTATTTGATGGTTGATATTGTTGTGCTCAGATTTCATAGTATCTTCAAATGAAAATTTCCTTTATAATTTATATGATGTTTTCAAACTTTTTGTCATGAATTTGTTATATCATTACATATTTCTAATTTTCTAGTTATTTGTGCTTTATATGTTTTTCATTTTGATATATGGCATTATTTTAATTATTCATTACTATTTATACTAATTTACACCTAAAATTCACAATAGCTCCGAAGAAGGTCTAGTCCGAAAGAAAGAAATGTTGGACTTGACTCATTTTTATATTTTTAAATATTTCCAATTTGGTTATTTTAGCAAGCTTTATGAGGATGTTTTTTTTCACACCTGATTTAATGATTTTGGATATTTTATTCACTCCCCTTAGTATTAGAATGTAGCATTGTTGTATAATTTCTTCTTTTTCTATTTTTCTTTTATTTGTTTCTTTTACTATTTAGCTATAGTGCTTTTTTGTGTCACTTTTACATCAATTTCATTTCGTTATGTGTTGGTTGAAATTGTCTCATTACAATATAATATGCACGGAAATATTAATAAAATTAAACCATATTATTATTTATGATTAATGACATTAGTAATTCATAGTAACTCCAAATGAGGTCTGACGTGATGTAGCGAAAATAGTTAGTCTTATGTCGACGAGTTCTATCAAACTAAATATATATTTTATATTTATGAGTGTTTTATTTTCTGAAGTTTTTGAAAGTTTTATTATGGGACTTTTAGTTTGGTACCTGATTGGGTGATCAAGGGCACAACACCCTATCACTAAAATGTCTTAGAAAATTTTTTTCAACAATTAATCTTAAGTCTTTAAAATTTTCACTTTCATAATTTTATATCATAATGTAATTCTAAAACACATTTAATGTGAAGTTTACATCATTATTATTTTGTTATTTTTTTACTTATATATTTATCCCATTCCATGTTTAATATATTTTTAAGTAATATTAAAAAAGCTACTAATTCATAATAATTGTAAAAGAATATTAGTAAAGGCAAAGTAAATGTCATTGCATTCATCTCTATATCTATTTTTATATTAATAAGTTTTTTATTTTCTCAGGTTATGACATACTTTAAAGGACATTTTAAATTGTACTTGATTTGAACATCAATGATGGGACACTTTACTTATCTAGTATCTTAAAAGGCATCTTTCCCTTAAAAATTACTTATTTGTTCTAATAACTTGCATTGATTTGGTTATATTGATACAAAACTCTAATTCTCCTCTCGTGTGTGCTTTACATCACGTTGATTTGGCTATGTTATAGTGCTTAAATTTATCTTATTTTAGCAATAATAAAAATTTACATAACATTGAAATAATAAGAAATGATTATTAATTTTTAAATCGCTTTATAATTTATAATCATTTCAAATATTAGACTGTTCTTGACATCCTCTATCTAATTAAAAATTAATTTATATACTTTTAAAAAATTTACTTTATAGGATTGACATGTTTTAAGAGTTACTTAAATTTACACCTGAGTTGGTGATTATGGATGTTACACTCAATCTCTTTATCACCGTTGAAAGAAATTTTTTTATATAATTTATCTCATTTCATCTAATTTTTTTATTCCATATGGTTGTATCACTTGTTAATTCTGAATAACTACTCTTACAAATTTTACTTTACATTTATTTAGTTACTTATGCTCAATAGTTTTAGTTATTCGTAATAAAAATAGAAAAAGTTTGATTGAATTGAAGTAGAGGTGATTGGACTCATCTTTATTAGCTATATCAATTTTACTATTCATTTTTTAAAAAATTATTCTATTAGTTTTAGTAACTCTTATGAAAAATTTTTAATCATACATAATTTTATAATTAAGGATTTTATAACAGATCTCTTTAGTATCTTGGATTATAACTTTCCTACATAGTTTATCTCATTTCTTCAAATTATTTTCTTTGATTTTGATATAATATTATGAAACTCTAATTGTCCATTAGCATGACCTTAACATTTTGATGATTTTCTTATATTACATTGTTTCAATTTCTTTATTTCTAGATTTATTATGTATTTATTAAAAATAAATAATTTTTTATTATTATTAATGTTTCATTTGTTTCATAATTTGTTATAATTCAAACAAAGGACTGAAAAGTTGGAGCAAATGTAGTTACACCCAATTAAAAAGGCTTTAACAAATTAAATATTTTTTTTTATATTTTTTGTGTATTGGTTTTTTAGAGTTTAGGTATGCTTTCTTGTACCTTCAGATTGAGTTTTCTCATACAAGTTTTCTCATTTATTTACATATATCTCTGTGATTTGGATATATAACTATGAAACTCTAAATCTTCTCTCATTATGGTTTTTACATTAGCTTCATTGGTTTATATGACATTATTTTAATTTGATTGCCTTTTAATTTTATCATATTTTTACCTATTAATAAAATGTTAAATTTTTATCTTTTATTCTTATTAACTTTGGGAATTTCTAATAATACTTTAGAAGGTAAAATAGAGATAAAATAATCATCGTTACACTTTTTATGGAATTGTTATGAATTACCAAATTAAATAAGGATAAATATTAAAAAAGTATTATTTCAAAATTTTATAAATATATATCAACTAAGAAATATAAAATTTGAAGTAATATAATTTAAAGAAATAAAAGTTATGCAAATAATATATTAGGGTTCTATTTTAATTTAAAGTAATACAAAAAAATCAAAGCAAAACTTTTGAGGGAATGAGATAAATCATAAGAAAAGTAATATTAATGATACAAATAAGATTGATAATAGCAACAATGATCAACAATTCTATTACTACTGAAAAAAATTTCTTAGCCATGGCAACACTTTAAAAAATAAAATATTCAAATATAGAGAATTTTTTTAAAATTTATAGAGTTCCTTAAGGTGTATCAATTAATATTAATTTTGTCTCAATGAGACCTTGTTTGGAATTTTTTTAAATTACCAAATTTGTATTCTAAAATACTAGATAGATGGAGTGTAAAATCATTAATCATCAAATTTGACATGTATTTAAAATGCTCATAAAATTTGCCAAATTTTTATGAAAATAATATTTACAAATATAGAAATTAAAATTTTATTAGATATAGCTAATCGAGAGAAGTGCAATGACATTTGCTTCATCTAAATTTGACCTCATTTAGAACTACAACTTGTTACCAAAAATGAATAAGTAAGACAAATAATCCATTACTACTTTAAAAATTAGTAAACTAATAGTATTCATGAAATGAGAGAAGTTGAAGTGATGTAATTTGAACAAATGAAATCAATTTAAAGGTCACCCTAAAGTACATTCACTATACACATTAATATAACAAAATCAAATATAAAAATTAGATCAAATGACATAAATTGCAAAAGAAACTTATATTTAAAGGAAATAAGAAGTGTGACATCCTTGATAATCAAATCATGTATGAATAAAAATATATGATAAAGTATGAAAAAAAATAGAAGATGAAATATTTAAAAAACTATTAAAATAAATATATAATTGGATAAAGCTTATCAAGATGAGTTCAGCAATAATGGTTTCCTATTAATTTAACCATATTTCAAAGTATAGCAAATTACTAAATTAAATAACCATAAATAACAACATAGTCGATGCAGTGTAATATAACCTAGTAAACCAATACTAATGATACATTTTATGAGATTAGTATTACATAGCAAAATAATCAAAGAAGTTTGAGAATTCGAAGTATTAAGAAAAATTGCATTGGAAAGTCATATTAAAAAATGTTGAGGATATCTTGGTTAAATTTCTTGATCATTAAATTAGGTAAAAATGAAAACAATTTCTAAAAAATTTAAAAGAATTTAAAATAAAATATTCTAAAACAAAAAATTTAAAAGGAGATGATTTAAGAGAGTGAACCAACAATTATCTTGTCAAGATCAGTCCTGTTTGAATTAGAAATTCAACTTATCTCATTATCATTTTATTTCATACCTAATTTAATGATTAATAATGTTACATTCAATCTTGTCAATATCTTAGAATGTAACTTTCTAAGTAATTTATCTAATTTTTTCAAATATTTCCTTTTGTTCTTACTATATTAATATGTAACCTTAAATCTCCTTTGGTGTTATATACTTTGATTTGCTTAAATTTATATTTTTCACCTTTAATTTATATTATCTTATGATTAAAATAATAAGTTTTGATTCTATATATTTATCTAATTTCTAAAATAAGCATTATTACAGTAGATTTTTTATTATTGAAATAAACAACATTGTTGCAATGTTAACAAACTCTATCTAATTAAATATGTTTTTCTAGCCTTTATTATTTGTTTCCTGTAATTTTGATGTTCTTTATGTGGCACATCAAATAGTGTTTGATTAAATGACTAATTATGTCACATTGAACTCTTTAGTATCGAGAAAGCAAACTTTCCCATAATATTATTCTTATTTCAATAAATATTTTCCTTTAATTTAGTTGCATTAAATTTCTACTCTAAATCTCTTCTTGCATTAGCTCTTGTTAACTTTGATTTTGTTGGAATAATATATAATTATTTAATTTTATTCACTTTAATAATCCTTAGTAATTCTAACTAAGATCTGATCAAGATGAGACAAATTTCTTGGCCTCATGTTGACTAGTTCTGCCTAATTTAGTAGTCATTCACTTATCTTTAAATATTATTTTCTTTTTTTTTTTGGCACATATTACATGCTATTTTTTGATTCATTCCTAATTTGACATTTGATAATGTTACACATGATCTCCATATAACTTGGAAGGAAACTTTCTTAAATGATATATCTCTTTTTACAAAATTTTCACTTTTATTTGGTAATATAAATATTAAACCCTAATTCTCCTCCCATTTGTCCTTAACATATCTTTGATTTGACCAAATTTAATTGTTTCAATTTTTCTCTTTTCAACTTTATCATATGTTTACTTAATATTGAAATAATTCTAGACAATTAATTTTTCTTAATTAAATTTCTAATTCATATTAATAATAAACAAGGTCCAATAGAGATGGAATACATATAATTGGACTCACCTCAATAAGATCAATGAATTAAAAAGTCATTTTTATATTTTTAAAGGCATATTTTTTAAGGTTTTAGCATGTTTTAGATATTATTTTGATTCAAACCTAATTTAAAGATCTAGCATTTTATGCTTCATCCCCTTTGTTTTTTTATTTAAACTTTTATGTACTATTTATCTCATTTCTTAAAGACTTTTTTTTGTTGCTAATTTTACTGTGAAACTCTAATATTCATAAGGTGTGATCCTTACAATATTTTAATTTTGTTATATCACCTTTCTTATATTTGTCAAAGCTAAGAGAATGTTGCTGGGAAAAGCTCTATCCAATTAAATATTCATTTTTATATTTTTTTATAATATTCTCTAAGGCTTTAGCATGTTTTATATGTGATTTTAAATTATACAAAGTCTAATAATAGTGATTGTTACACTTGATCTTGTTAATATCTTGAAATCACTGCGCCTAAATACTTTACCTCATCTTTAAAAATGTTTCAAATTTCTCTAGTTATATCGTGTCTTACACTTGAAATACCATCATGTGACCTTTGCATCAGTTTCATCTTGTCATATTATAATTCATCTTTTTAAGTTTTTTTAGTGAACTCATATTTGATAAATATTTACATAATATTTTATTTTTTGTTTTTTATTTATTATTAATAATTCTTAATTATTACAAATGAGGAATTATCGAGGTTAAACAAATGCTGTTGGACTCATCTTGATGAGGTCGATATAATTAAAGGTTTATTTTAATATTTCTAGAAAATTACTTTTTCATAAATTTTTGATATTTTTAATTTCGTTTGTAATTAATTATTTAATATTAAAATAAAAAAATTATTATTTTTTGACTTATTAACGTAGTAATTGGTAGTAATTCTAATCTAAGATAGAATTATATGCAGCAAGCATCACTAAACTCATCTCAATGGACTTTAGCTCATTTCAATCTTAATAAATATATATATATATATATTTATATATATATATATATATATATATATATATATATATATATATATATATATATATATATATATATATATATATATATATATATATATATATATATATATATATATATATATATATATATATATATATATATATATATATGTTTAATATTATAATATAATTTTTTATAAATTATTATTATTTAAATCACTTATTCAAAGTAATTCTCAACTATGTATTACGGTGACATAATAGACATTATTGGACTCATATCGATGGGTCTATTCAACTAAATATATATTTTTATGCTTTAAAATATTTTAATATTTATAGTTTTGATATGTATGGCAAGTAATTTGATTCATAACTGATTTGGTTATACTTGATGTTACACTCATTCTCGTGAGAATCTCGGAATGAAGCATGCTTTTACAATTTATCTCATTTTTTAAATCTTTCTATTTGATTTTTTTATTTTATTATAAAACTCTAATTCCCACCTTTTTTGGACCTTTATGTTTCTTTTATTTTATTAGATTATGTTTATTTAATTTACTTTAATTCCCATTATTATATATTTGTAGTTGATATTAAGATAATAAGTTTTAATTTTTTGTGTTTATTCACTTTGTTAATTTGTGGTATTTCCAAACAATATTTGATGGAGATGAAATAACATCATTGGATTTTCCTCAACAAGCTCAATCAAGTTAAATAATTTTTTAATATTCTTAAATATCTTGTTTCGTCTTATTTCCTCTTGCCTCATGAGTTGTCATAGTTCATACTGGTTTTCACAATCATTGATGTTGCAATAGATATTTTAAATACAATGGAAAATAATTTACCCGTATAATTTTTCTCTTTTGTTCATAATTATCATTTTTATTTAATTATATTACTATATAACTCTAACTTTTTTTATCATGTGAATTTCACAACATATTAATTTTGTTAAATTTTTGTCCTTTAATTTAAATCACTTCAAATTTAATGTGTTTTCCTTAATATTATAATTTAATTTTATTATTTTTATGACTGTTTGCTTTTATAATTTGAAGTAATTCGAAGCTAGGCTTGACGGAGACAAAATAAACTTTGTTAAACTTGTATTAATGAGCTCTATTAAATAAAATATTAATTTTTATATTTTTTAATGCTAACGTTTTTATGGTATAAGAATTCTTTACCAAGTACCTCAATTTGTAACTAATTTTATAATTCAAGATATTATGCAATCTCGTTGGTTTCTTTGAATTTAGCTCTTTTAAGTAGTTTATCTCATTTCTTCAAATTGTTTACTTTGATTTGGTAATGTTATTGTTGAACTCTATTTTTTCTCTCTTGTGATCCCTACCTTGTGCTGACTTGGTTAAATTATATTAATTTAACTTAACTTATTTGAACTCTATTGTATAATAAGTTAATATTCAAATATTAACTTTTTATTTTTTATGGTAATTTAATTTTGTAATTAAAAATATATCAAAAAAACGTTTGATTAAAGTAAAAGAAATGTCATTGGACTCTCATTGGTGACCTCTATCCAATTATTTATATATATACATACTTTATATTTTAATTTTTTTAATTTTTAAAGAGCTTAACATATTTTATAAGAGATTTCTATTTGTGCCACAATTTATTAGCAATGATGTTGCACTCAACGTCCATAATATCATGGAATACAATTTTCGCATTAATTTTATCTCACTTCTTGAAATGTTCTTACTTGATTTTGTTATATTTCTTGGTAACAATGAATCAACCAGTGTGTTTCTTTAATGTTGTATTCATTTGATTGTATTAGATTTCTTGAATTTTTTTTGTTTTAGCTAAAATATTATTTTTCTTAAAATAAAAATATTGTTTACTATAATTTGTGCTTATTTACTTTTGAAATTTTTAGTAATTACAAATAACCAAATCAAGATGAGACAAACATCGCTAGACTTATTTCAACAAGCTCTTTCAAAGAATTTATCACATATGAATCAATTTTAATTTGTAATTTTAATTGATTATATTCATCTTATTTCAAAATTAATATATATATTTCTTGAATATCAAAATAATAATTTGTTACTATTTATGCTTATTTAGTTTTTTAGTTAGCAGAATTTCCAAATGAAGCCCAATGGAGATAAAACAAATACCATCAAACTCCTCTCAACAAGCTCTACCTAATTAACTATTCATTTTTTTTTATTTTTTTTTAAATATTATATTTTTAAGGTATTTTGCATGTTTTTTTAAAAAATTGCTCTTTCTATCTAATTTGATGATTAAGGATGCTACCTTTGATCCTATTTAAACATTTGAATGTTTCTTTTCCATAAAATTTTCCCCATTTCTTAAAAGTTTTAATTTTTTTAAATTACTATGAAATAATAAAACTCTCATAATTCTTTACTTCATCTTGATGAGCTCTATCTGTTAAATATTCATTTTTTTAAAAAAAATTATTTTCAATTAATTTGTCACTCTTTGTAAAATGATGATTAATAATAGATTTAGAAATTAAGAAGATTATAATCAATTTCTTGGTATCATGGAATGTAACATTCTCATATAATTTATATTATTTCTTCAAATATTTTTCTTTGTATAAGTTATACAACCATGAAAATAAAAATTTTCTCTCATTTGATATTTATATTTTTTTATTTAGTTATAATTCATTACTTCAATTTATTTCAATTTAGCTTTAAAAGTTATTTACTTCATGTGAAAAAAATAATTTGTAAATATTTAGGCCTTTTTAAATTTTTTAATTTGTAGGAATTTGAAAAGTGGAAATATTGTTGAAACAATTTTTCTTGGATTAATGAGCTATATAAAAAAGTCTTTCATTTGATATTTTTAAATAATTAGTTTTCTATTATTTTTTCCAACATAATGATTATTTTCGATTAAATCCTGATTTGATTATTGAGCAAGAAACACTCAATCTACTTAATATCTTTGAATGCCACTTTCAAATACAATTTATCAAAATTCTTAAAAGTTTTTGCTATATTTTTTTATATTACTATGTAACAATAAGTCTCCTCTCATGTGACTTTAACCTCACTTTTTTTCCACTTAAAACTTTTTAGAAAAAATGTATTGTGCTTAATGTTAAAGTAATAATTTATTATTATTTATGATTTTATAATTTTCATAATTTATCATAATTCTATATGACGTCGAATTAAGATGCAACAAATACCATTGAACTCACCTTGATGAGCTTTTTCCTACTAAACAAATATTTTTTTTAATTTATAAAGTTTTATTTTCTATGATGTTGAGGCATTTTATAAAACATCACTATTTATACATGATCTGATGATCGATGACATTACAATTGATCTCCTTAATATATTGAAATACAGAGTTCTTATATAGTTTAATTCATTTTTTTCAATGTTTTATTTTGATCTCATTGTGTTACTATGAAACTACAATTCTCCTCTTGATTGAAATTTGCATCACTTTTATTTCTTTAAATTATATCACCATAATTTAACAAGTATTAGTTTTATTATCGATCTACAAAATAGAAAAATAATAATTTAATATTATTTACATATATTTACTTTTGTATTTCTTTGTAATTATAGATATGGTTTGATCATTATGAAAAACACTTCATTAGACAATGCTTTATGACCTCTATCCAACTGAATTTTCATTTTTAAATTTTTTTAATATTTTGTTTTCTAGGGTTTTTTTCTTCTTTATGAGAATTTTCAATTCAAAACTAACTTGATGAACTAGGATATTACACCTTTTCTCTTTAATATCTTGCAATTAAAATTTCCCATACAACATATCTCTTTTCTTCTAATGTTTAGCTTTGATTTGGTTATAATACTAGTATCTTTAAATCTTTTATCGTATCACCTGGACATCACATATTTTTTGTTATGTTACTTTGCTTCAATTTTACTCATTTTAGACATGATTAATATTTTCTTATAATTAAATAATAATAATTTATTATTATGTATTCTTTTTTTATTTTTTATAATTCATAGTAATTCCATAAAAGGTTTGATGAAGATGAAAAAACATTATTGGGCTCATCATGATGAGCCTCCTTCCTATTAAATATTAATTTTTTAATTTATAAATATTTTATTTTTGAAGGTTTTAAGACATTTTAGCAAACATCATGATTCATACTAGAATTGTTAGCCAAGGATGTTACATTTGATCTTCTTAATATTTTAAATTGTAGCTTTTCAATACAATTTGTTTTATTTGTTAAATTTTTTTGTTTTCATTTCTTCTACATTGCCATAAAATTTTAATTCTGCTTTCATCTATTTTTTACATCACGTCGATTTTGTTATATTATGTTGCTATAATTTATCTCATTTTTTTTTATTGCATATTTACTAATTATAAAAAACATTATTTTATTATTACTTATCCTTATTTTCTTTGGTATTTCTTTGTTATGCGAAACTAGACCAATTAAGATAAAATAAACATCATTGGAATAGTTTAGATGACCTCTATCCAATTGAATTTTTTTTTTATATTTTGAAATATCATATTTTCTTGAGTTTTGTCACCCTTTCAATAGTTTTTTATTCATACCAATTTTGACAATAGAAGTTATTTTGCTTGATCCATTTAGTATCTTTCAATTGAGCTTTTCAACATAATTTAACTTATTTCATTAATTAGTTTTCTTTAATTTTCTAATACTACTATGTAAATCTAATTCTTCTCTTGTGTGACATTCACATTTCTTTTTTTATGGTTAGATTATATTTCTTTAATTTATATGAATTCAACTTTACTATATATATGATTTATTTCATAATAATAGTATTTTTTATTTGTACTCTCTTTTCTTGTGAGTCATTGAAATTATAAATGAGATCTTATAAACATGAACCAAACATTGATTTGTTGTTAATCATGAGCTCTATCTGGGTAAATATTTTCTTACATGTTTTAAAATGTTTTATATACTAATGTTTACCATGCTCTAAAAGATATTCTTATTTGTATATGATTTAAATATGAAGGATGTTACACCCAATCTACACAATATATTAAAATACAACTTTATAGTGCAAGTTATCTTATTTAATCAAAGTTTTCTTTTTAATTTTGATATATTGCATTGAATATGTAATTCCCTTCTTATGTGACCTTTACATTAATGTGATGTTTTTATTTTACATTACTTCAACTAATCTTATGTTAATTTTAGTATGTATTTACATGTTGTTAGTATTATTATTACTTCTTATTTAGTTTGTTAATTCACATTAACTCCAAAAGTTGTCTAATCAAGAAGAAAGAAATGTTGTTAGACTAATTTCTACAACCTCAATTTAACTTAGTATTTTCTTCTTACATTTCGAAATATTTAATTTTTTATATCTTATCACTCATTATAGGCATTTTTTTTCTACCAACTTAATGGTTGAAGTTATTATACACCATCTATTTAGTAACTTGGAATGTAGTTTTCCAAAAAATGTTATATCGTTTCTTAAACTATTTTACTTTCTTTTTGTTATATGGCTATGAAACTCTAATTCTCTTCTCTTATGATTTTACATTGCTTTAATTTTGATATATATAATGCTTAAATTTAACTCAATTCAACTTTAATATATATTTTGTTAATGTTTAAAAAAAATATATTATTTATGCAAATTTTCATTTTTAGTTCATAATAAATAAAAATAGCCAAGAATGAAGATGAAATTAAACATTTTTGGACTCATTTAGAGGACTATATTCAACTAAAAATTCACTTTTACATTTTCAATTATTTTTAGTTTATTTTTTTGATATTTTGCTTACTCCACGAGATATTTTTATTCAAAGCAGGTTTAAGGATCAAGAATATGACATTAAATCTCTTTTGTATCTTATAATCCTTTTTTCATATAATTTACGACATTTCTTTAATGTTTTTTCTTTGATTTGGCCATATATTTATGAAACTCTAATTCTATACTTGTGTGACAGCAAATTCATTTGAATTATCTCGATGAGCTCTTTCTAAGTTATATTTATATTTTTATCATACAATATTTTTTTTAATTTTTCACCACTTTACGTGGTATTTTTTGTGTCTAACTTATTGATTGAGGACATTGCAATAATTTTTTTTTAATATTTCCTTGAAACTCTAATTTCTTTCTTATGTGACCATAATATCATTTTCATTTCATTATATTTCATTAGATAAATTTTTCCCACAAATGCTTTTTTAAATTTGTAATTTATAATAATTTCAAATATGGTCCAATTGAGACAAAACAAATATCACTTCAATGGTACATGATTTAACAATCCACTATGCTATATTCGATCCCTTTAGTATCACTCAATGTAACATTCCCATATAAGTTTTCTCCTCCCATGTGGCCTTTACCTCAATTTAATTTTGTTATTTTATATTGCTTTAGTTTATGTTATTTAAGCATTAATACATTTTCACTTTAATATTAAGATCATTAATTATTATTATTTATGCTTGTTTTCTTTCATAATTCATGGTAACTCTAGATGTGTTCCAATCTTGATGGAAAAAATGTTGTTAGACTAATTGTGATGGGCTCTATATAATAAAAAATCATTTTTAATTTTTAAATGTTTAATTTTAAGGTTTTCATATATCTTATGAGATATTTTATTTCATAATTGATTTCATGAGAGAAAATGTTACACATGATCCCCTTAGTATCTTGGAATGCGACATTATAATACCATTTATCTTATTTTTTCAATTTTTTATCTAATGTTTTATGTAAATATGAAACTATAGTTTTTCTCTGATGTGACCTTTATATCACTTTGATTTGATTATATTACTCTTCTTCAACTTATCTTGATTAAGCATGATTCTAAATTTGTTTAATATTAAAATAATTTATTACTATTTATTCTTATTTAATTATTTATTTTCATAGTATTTCTAGACTAGGTTCTATTTACCCATAACAAACATAATTTGACTTATCTTCACAAGCTTCAACAAATTGTATTTGCTTTTTTATATTATTAAATCAACTTTTTTCTTTGATTTTTTCACACTTGTGAAGGCTTTTAATTCATGTTACATTTAATAATCAAGATTCTCATAATCTCTTTAGTATCTTAGAATGCAATATTCTTATATAATTCATCTCAATTCTTCAAATTTGTTTCTTTGATTTGGTTAAATTACTATGTAATCCTAATTCCATTCTTTAGGTAATATTACATGTCTCTGATTTGGTTTAATTACTTTATTTCAATTTAACTCAATTAATCCTTAAAATATAAGATGTTGGACTCATGTCGACAAGCATTATCCAATTAAAAATTTTGTTTAATATTTCAAAGTATTTTATTAAATAAAGGATTTATAATCTTTACATGCCACTTTAATTTGTACTTTATTTGATAGTTGATGATGTAGCTTCTGATTTCTTAAGAATGTTCAAGAGAAATTTTACAAAAAGAATTTTTCTCACTATTTCTAATTTTTACTTTGATTTGGTAATATTATAAATTTACATTATTAAATCTTTTATATATATATATATCCACTTAATACTATAATAATAATTTATTATTATTTATATTTGTTTACTATAGAAATATATAATAATCCCAAAGATGGTTTGATATAGGTGATATGAATGTCATTGAACATCTATCAACAATCTCTATATAATTAAATAGTTTTTTTTAATATTTTTAATTATTGTTATTTTTGTAGGTTTTTGGAACACTTTAAGAAACATTTTAATTATTAATTATTTGATGACCAAGAATGTAAAACACAATCTCCACTGTAACATTGCATTCAAATTTTTTGTCCCAAATATATCACTTCATTAAAGTTTTTTATTTGATTTGGTTACATTACTTTAAAACTCTAATTCTTTTAATGTGTGACATTTAGATACGTTTGGTTTATTGAAATTATAGTCCTTAAATCTATCTTATTTTTATAATATATATTTACCCAATATTATTAATATTATTATTTATTCTTAATTTTTTGGTAATCACTACAATTCCAAACTTGTTGTAAATATTTACAAGGATAATGCTATTTGACACATCTCGACGATCATTATCCTTGTAAATATTTCATTTTATATTATCAATTATTCTATTTTTAATATTTTATAGCACTTTGTGGGATATTTTGATTCATAGTAGACCTTACGATTGAAGGTGTTATAGTTGCTTTCCTTAGTGTCTTGGAATGAAAACCTTTCTCTGGTTTTACCAAATTATTCCAACTTTTGGCTTTGATTTTGTTATTTTAACTTTAATGTATATCTAGTTAATATTAAATTAGTAATTTTAATTGTTCTATCTTTTCTTGCTTTGTAATTTGTAGAATTTACCAATTAAAGTACCCTCGATAAGCTCTATCAAATTAAAAATTGATTTTTTTATAGTTATGGCAAATTTTATTAGATATTTATATTTTTACCTAATTTGATGAGTGTGTTTGCTGCTGTTAACATGTTTTTGGTCTAAAGTCATTTCAAATCCATAGGCTCCACGTATACTATAATCAATTGCCCTACATAGGTTTCATCTTTACAAAAATGGGTACACACAACTACTTCATGAGAAGCTTTATGTAAAAATCCATGTTAAGATTTGGAAGTTTTTAAAACAGATAGTCTTCATTGAAAATATAGATATTTATTTCTAGCAAGTGTACACCTTTAACAAAAAAGACCTTTATAATAAAACATCAACAATAGAGCATTAATAGGAGGTAGGAAAATTATTAGATAATTAAACATAGTAATCATATTATTAAAAATATCACATAAGAAATTAGAACAATTATTAAAACAACAAGCATTAAATGAAGTTATGGAGAAATTAACGATCGACTTTGGAAAATTTTTATAAGAATGAAACCAATATTAAAGAAACTAATATTAAAGAAAAAAAAATTAAAAATACCAAGGCAAATTTGCGACTTGGTGAGCATGTTTGACCCAAAGGAAATAATGAGTAAAGAAAAAATTATATTACAAAATATAACTATCTAAATAAATGGCTAAATGACCATTGGAAGAACAATAGAAGCAATAAAGTATTAGTAGATGCTTAATAATATAGAACTTCAGGAAAAAAAATAGAATTGTAAGTTTTAGATAAATAATATTTACAAAATTAAAAATGAATAGATATGAAATATTGTTGTAGCATTATGGTGAACTAGAAGTTGGCTACAAAACTAACAACGAAGGTCTTGAAATCTTTACTCTTAAGTTGCTAAAAAGTTCATAAAATAAGGATTTGTATTTTGTTCATAAATGCCTTATTATGATAATACTTGCAGAAAACACAAAGAAAGTCTATGTACAAACAATCTTATAGTATTACCAAATAGTAATCATAATAATCTTAGATAGAGTTTATCATAAGTTTAGAAATAGACATGAATGATAAAGGAGAAATAAGTTATTTAATATAATATTGTGTCATTCACTCTAGAAACTTTACAAAGATTTAAAAATGTTGATAAAGACAAGAGGATATGACACAAATAAAAGCAATGTCTTTATTTATAAAAGCTCTATTGGTAAATTATCAAAACCATTAGACATCAAATATAACATACATGAACATAATATCTTTAAATTATTATCATCATATATCATCAAAACTATCAAATCAAAAGTTGTATCTAGTGACCAACTTTATAGAATAGAGTGGAATATCACCTTAGTACAACGAACCTTAACATATATGCCAAACTAGGCAAGCTATTTTTACTGATACCAATGAGAGACTTAGTTGTGCATTGTCCAATCACTGAGCTACTCTAATGAGAGAAGCTTCAGATGATAACGACTAATTTCTTAGACTCTAATGATCAAACTCTTTACCGATTGAATAATTTAATATTAAAAATTATAGGAGTGAAATGTATCTGTATATGATAAATTTCATAAAACGTACTCATTGATTTGCATCGTATTCTTCATCGTCTATTCCAAGAACAACTTCAACCTTTTCTAGGACACAAATTTTACCAATTAAACTTCTTTCAAATGAATATAAAAATTTATGGTAGAATGACAATAGATACTATTGGAAATTCTCTCACAACAGCTTCTAGTAGCAAAACATAAAGAAGTCTACAAAGCACAACGCAACCAACATCATTTGGAGTTGAAACTAAGTATTTTGTCATTCCAAAGATGAATAGGAATGTGAGAAAAAATTGATACCATAGGAGGCCAACCTAAATAAAAAAACTTAAGAAACATATTTTTAATAGTAAGCACTCGTAAAAAATGTCCAAATTTACTAAACAAGGGTTAAGGAGAAGCAATGAATACATTAAACCAATTCTTTTTGAGAAAACCCGAATGATTTTTTCTTAATTAGAAATGATCATATCCCCAAGAATTTGAGTGAATGTCACAAGTAGGAAATAATTCTTACTATGTAACTAGTAGAATTTAAAAAATTATCCTAGAAATGGGACTTAGTCAAGGACATACATTTTTTAGGATGAAGCTATGCAAGATTTAGAATGATTAGTAACAATTAGTTTCAATGATATAGTACATTTTAGTCTAAATTGTTCAAAACTCTCTGCAAAAAAGGTAGACGTTTTATGGATGTCAGATTAAGCGATAAATATTTCAAGAAATCACCTTAACAATTATTAAAAATAATTTGCAAAAAAAATAGAATGAATTAGTATAGTATAAAGTATCATAAGAATCTACTCTAGGATTTTGTTTATCTTTAATTATGTCAAAGTGAAGTGCATGGAATAGGTGGATGGCAAAAAAATTAAAAAGCTTTGGTTATTGTAATAAGATTATGATACCGTCTTTGTATTGTCATAGCACTTGTAGAAAATAATGGAGCAAATGTTATAAAAAAATGTCAACCTAGGAGAAATTATGTGGAATGGCTCAAAACTTACAAAACCTTTAGGCAAAAATATACATGCTTTATTTTTAAAGAAATAAGACATTTTGTTAATCAATGCTAAAATAAGAAACTAGATTAAGAAAGATTAAACATGTGTATAGAACTAGATATTGAAAAATACTATGATATTTTAAGCTTAGTGAAAATTTAATCAAAATGAGATAGTGATATTATAGTTGTTTATATGAGGAAGTTAAACTAGATGATATAGACATGGAGCATTTAAATATGAACACTGAAAACCCACGCAATTTAGCCTATGAAACCCAATATCTCATAAAAAATTATAACGTTAAAAAATTAGAAGTACCAATTGTTCATGAATTTAAAGATTCTATAGGAACCACTAAACAAAAAATGTGACAAATGCAAAAAATATTAGTCATAAGTCTCATACAAATATGTAAGAAGATTAATTAGTAGTTATCAAGCTTTTATACTTTAATATGATACATGAATTTGAAGACCATTATAATAGCTTAAAAATAAATTTGATATTAAAGGTCAATGTACATCTTGAAACTATCAAACAATGACATATTAGAATAAAAATGTTACAGTGAGGGCTGTTGCAATTTAAGCACAAAAATTCAAATTAAAAATTATAGTTGTTTAAAAATAGAAGAGTTATTGAATTACTTAGAATTTATATTCCTCATTACATAATATAGATGCAATAACTTACTTAACTTCATTTCACACTTTAATTTGATGATAATCGCATCATCACATTGGTTTGTATAATAGATATTTGAGCATCAAATAGTCATGTAGAAATAAGAATGAGTTCTCCTCAATATACCACCATACCCACATACCAAATTCAAATATTAGTCACAATAGGACATAAAAGAATAGTTCAAAAATGTCTATCTATTTTCCATATAAAAGTAAACCAAAAAAATTATTCTATGCTAATAACATATGTAAATAAAAAAATTTTCAACAAAGTAGGAATTATAAATAGAATGAATTTCATCAAAAAGTTACAAGGAGATGTAACATTCCAAAATGATAGACAAATAATTTTTAAAAGATTCAACACAAAATTATGTAGTTATCTAGTAGCATTTGAACACATATTAGAACTAAAGAATTGTTGCTTCAAACAATACATAAAATATGCTTTATTTTTTAAATATGTACTTAAACTATAAAGACTTAAGCTAATAAAAGCTAATATTAAACAAAATATAAGATAGATTAGAATTTTTCAAATTATACGAAAATTTTTTCCAAATATTATAGCAAAAACTAGATAACAAGAAAATTTGAAATACTTAACCTCAATTTAATTTTTAAAATTAAACAACATTTCAACCCTAAAGACTTTGAGAACATGAAATGCATATTAAAGAATTATTAAAATTAGTGTTATTAAGGGAAGTAAAACTCCTCAATAGATGACTACATTTACAATTAAAAAACATTCTAAAGAAGTATAAGGTAAAATAACAAAGCCATTTGATAATAAATAATTAAATCATAATACTATAGATGATTGGTGTATTATACCTAGTAAAGAAAATCTACCTCATAAAATTGAAAAGGCATTATTAGTTGCTAAATATGCCCTTTTTATTAAAATATGCACCATCTATATTTCAACAAAAAAAGACGACTTTGAAAAATATAAAAATAATTCACAACATCTTACACAGATCATATTCTTATCTTTTGTCTACATCGACTTACAAATTTTATCTATTTAGAACTTTTTTAAATATGGCTGTAAGAAGGTCTAGCTTTATGAAAAAAAGTTGGAAATAAAGAAATAATAAATTAACTTTTTAGGTATAAATATTTGAGTCAGAAAAGTAAAATTACAAGATCTTATTAGTATTACTGTTGTCAATAGGCCAAATAATTTACTAACACCTAAAGATATCAACAATTTCACTGGAAAAAATAACTACAGAAGCTTTTTCATACCCAACTTAACTAAAGTTATATGACATATACAAGCACAAAACTAGGTTCAGTGGCAAACGATGTTTGAACGATTAAAAAATCTTGTTGCTAAAAATGATAAAACAAAAATAAATGAATTTCCACTTTCAAATCTACATCATCTAGATTGTAATTTAATTGTAATACCAGATCGATGCATGGAATGTTAGTAAGGTACAACGAAATAGAATGATAACAAAAAAGAAACCAAAAAAATTAACTTATGAGTACATATTGTGACAAAAATTGTGGAAGTGAAGTAATTACCACATATACTGCACTTCACCATATGTATATAGCATATATAGCTTTGTAATATTACTAAAGAATATAAGCAAATTTACTATTAGGATTGAACTAATCACAATAAATTAGCCAGAAATAGGTGTCTATTATTTTATTGATTTTCTTTTTAGTGATGCATGTAATATAGTCATTAAATGTATAAATGAAGAGATAATAGTTTTACTGATAACCTCTCCCACATAGAGGATAATTTCTTTGAAAAATGATAATTAGTTGACAAATGGAGACAAAAAGCTTTCAATTAACATTATAAATGGCCATAGATAGCCTTAACCTAGTTGTATAAATTGACATAAAAAGGCCTTAAAATGCCAATATTATAAAGATATTTTGTGGACTTACAAAATGTAACTAACATATTTAATAAGAAATGACCTTTTTTAAACCAAATCACTTTTTTCCTCCCACACTTAGTAGATTTCCATAGAACTAAAATTTACAATAGATAACTCAACATTTAGTGAATAAGGTTAACGAGTACTTATTCAATCATCTATAGAGTAACAGAAAGAAAACGAATTTATTGTTGTATATCATAGGCATTCTTGTTGGTAACTTTTCTTTTACTGAGTCTATCAATGAAACATCATCCTTAATATGAAGAAAACTTCTTGGCTCACATAAAGGATTAAGAAAACAATAAAATTTTAAATTAGAAAGGGAAGGATGTTATTGGATGAACCCTATAAAGAGTGCAAGGATATAAGCTTGCTTATGGAAAAATGAAAAGTAAAAATAGGGATACAAGGTTTTATAAATCAAGAACAACCCTATGTTGTCTCCCTAGTTAAATAGAAGATTTTACAACTTCTGCTCAAATACAACATGGAAAAGATAGCTAGTGTGCAAAGTATATTTAATTAAATTCCCTTAGAAGAAAGTATTTCTACTATATAAGGAATACTTACATGTGTCTTCACATACTAAACATAGAGACATATTTGAAATATTGGGAGTTTATCATGACCCTATGGGGAGATTCTACTAGCTTAGACTAATCATTATGGACAAATTAAAATTTTCATACCAAATAACTTAATTTTCTTAAAAGTTTGAGAATGTAATTCATTTCAAGGATTATTATCTCAAAAAAGTGCAAGTTAACAAACTTTGTTGCAATTCGTTAACACCGGCATACAGTCTTGCCTCTGGACCATCAATCTATCTTGATGAAGTAAGAATCAAGAACTTAGTAACATAAAAAAGCTTAAAATTGGGGGTATTCATTTTTGTAGATGACATGATTAAATGTTTAGAATAGCAAAAGAACAAATAAATGAAACTTAAGTAATGCATTTTCTGTTGAAGTTGATAATTCCTTTTTAAAAGGAGATAAGCATCTTTGTGAAGAAACTTGAGTAAAAAATTATTGCAATGAATATATTTTTGGAAAATACATTTATGTGCCTTTCCTAGGGAATATGAATGACACTCATAAAGTTTTAGAGCTTTTTTAAGAATTATATCGATTATATCGAATTGGAAATTATTTGTGATGGAGATTACTAAATAAACTTTAGAGATGCTAATAATTATCATCACTAAAATATACCTTATTCCAAAATAACTTTAGATCTTGAAGAGACTAAAGGGTACCCAAAATCTCATAATATGGAAAATGGAAAGGAGGGATCATAGGACCAACACTTGTGCTCACCCAAACAAGTGGCATTAAACAAACTAAAGTCTTAGTTGGAATAAAATAAAGATACATGAGTTATAATGGTCACATGTGTAATGTGTAAGCAAATACATTTAGTAGTTTGAATTCCTTGTGTTAGTACCCTTAGTCTTAGGATCAAGATTTTTTATAGAAGCTGGTTATAAATAACTATGCTCCTATGTACAAGCCCCACTTGCTACTAAGTGCTCTACTCTTATTTTATATACTTGTTGGACATTTTGGTATCTAAAGAGATACACGACGTAAATTTTGTCTTTATTTTCTTCAAAAAAAAGCTTGTACCATTTAAAATGGAATTGATATTCCTCAAAGTCTATATTGTACACGATTAGTTGTTTCATTTTTTGCAACGGTGGAGAATGGCCACGATTCTATCACATCCTATAGTTCTTTTGGTCTAGTTCTATAAAATTGCTTAAATGCTCTCTATATACTTTACTATTTTTTAATTGTTTAGAAAAAAGACCAGTTTCACCATAGAATCACAAATGAGTATCTATTATTTTGTCATTTTCTTTTCAACAATAGATATGATGTAGCGGAATTGCCTTGAGAATGATTTTCCTAAAACTAGTTCTGTTAACCTCACCATATCATCTATTTGGCTATGAATTTCTTAAAATTATTTCAATTTGCTCATGTAAGCATTATTATGATGGAGCTTATGGAATTACACTAAAAATGATATGGTACAAAAAACAAACAATCGTAATGGTTAATAGTAATAATAATTTTAGATAAAGTTTAATAACAAGCTTAGTACTAAATGAATGGTTAAGGGTGTTTCTCATGGTCTTGTTAGTGTCTTGGTATGAAACTTTTCTATAAATTGTATATCATTTCTTTAAATGTTTTGTTATGATTTGGTTTATTTATATGAAGCTCTAATTCTCCTGTCATAAGACTTTTATCTTGCCTTGATTTATTTATATCACATTTTTTAATTTATCTCATTCCAACAAAATATATATTTACATAATATTAAAATAAAGAATAATTATTACTTATTTTTCAATTCTTTTGTTGTTAAAAAAAATTTGAAACCTAGTTTTGATGGAGACCAAATAAAAATCATTGGACTCATCTCTATGAGTGCTATACAATTAAAAATTTATTTTTATGTTAAAGTTTTTTATTTTCTAGTTTTTTGTATGCTTTATATAGTATCTTTGCTTTAACCATATTTCAATATGGTGAATATTACACTCAATCTTTTTTGTATCTTTGAGTTTAGCTTTACACTACATTATTTTTTAGTTGTTAAAGGTTCACAAACACTAATGCCAACCTAATGTGACCCATCACATTGACTTAGTTATATTATTACTTTGAAATTCTAATTATCCTCTAATGTAACTCTAACTTTTGCTTGAATTACTTGTATTACATTACTTCGATTTACCTCTTTTAAGCATTATTATATATTCTCTTAACATCGAAATTATAATTTAATATCATTTGTGCCTATTTGCTTTATTAACTCACAAATTCAAAATGAGGTCTAATTTACTTTATTTTTCATATAAATTATTTATTTTCTTAAAATGTTTTTTATTTGATTTGTCTGTATTACTATGAGACACTAGTTCTTCTCTCAACTAGCATGTGTAATTTATCTTATTTTGACTTCAGTATAATTTTTTATATTAATATGTTATTTTTTTGTTTTTTAAGCATATTTACATTTGTAGTTTATAGTAATTCCAAATGAGGTTTGATCTTGGCAAAGAAAAATGCCATTGGTCTTATCTTAGTGGCCATTATCCAAAGTGATGGGTCAGAACTAAATACTAATTTTTCAACTTTTTTTACAACTTTATTTTCTATAGATTTTGCATGTATTAAGACGTGTTAATTCTTATATGATTTGATGATCAAGGATGTCACCTTCAGTGTTTGTATTATCTTATAAGTCATTTTTTTCATAAACTTTATCTTATTTTTTTAAATGTTTCACTTCTACTTTGTTATGTTGTCATAGAACTTTCAATTTTCTTCAAATATGACATTTACATCACTTTGATTTTTTTGTACTATATTGCTTGAATTTATCTCATTACAAATTAAATATAAATTTTGTTATTATTATAATAATATTTTATTCTTATTTAAGCTTATTCTTTTAGGTAGTTTGTAATATTTCTAAATGTTGTCTAATCGACATGAAATAAGCATCGTTAAACTCATCTCGATTTGTTGTATGATTATTGTACAAATTACTAAACTCTTTATTGTGTAATTGATTTGACGAACAAAGACATTAACCTCGACAGTCTTAGTACCTCGGATTGGAAATTTTTCATACAATTTATTTCATATTTTTCGAATTTTTCTTTGATCTTATTGTATTACTATGCAACTTTAAATATCATAAAATTGACCTTTACATCAATTTGATTTGTTTATGTCACATTGCTTTAACTTATCTTATTTTATTTTTAAAATTATTTTACTTAATATTAATTTATTTATCATTTAAGTTTATTTACATTTGTAGTACATAGCATCAATTAATCTCAATTAAGTTTTAAAATAATTTTTCTTCATTCTAATATATTTTTTTATCATTTATTCTTATTTATATAAGTAATTAACTGAAAATTCCAAATTATGTTCAATTAAGAATGAGTAAACATCATCAGACTTAGCTCAACAACCTCTATTCAATTAAATATTTGTCAATTTTATTTTTTAGGATTTTGTTATGCTTTATTAAAGATTTTGTTTCATACGTTTATTGATGAAGAAGAATAGCACACTCAATCTCTTTAGTACTTTATAATACAATTTTCTTATATAAGTTATCTTATTTTATGAAATGTTTTGCTTCAAATTTGTTGCACTACTACGTATGTGCAACACTCTACCAATGTGTCTTTTATTTTTCCCTAAATCGGTTATATTATTTTGTTTTAATCATATCGTTTTAGCTTTAATATTTATCTACTTTAGATTAAAAGAATGATTTACTAAAATTTATCATTATTTAATTTTGTAATTTTAAGTATTCCAAACATTGTTGGATCAGTAAGTAAAATTAATGATACATTTTTTTTAATATATTTTTAATAATTTTTCTATAGTTTTTGCATATTTTGTATGAGTTTTTAATTCCTACCTTATTTCGAAGGCAACACTTGATATCCTTTGTTTCTTAGAATACAACTTCAACCTTATGACTTATCTGATGTCTTCATATCCTGTGCTTTGATTTTGTTATATCTATATTTATACTTAAGTATTTTATGAGGCAACTTTTCATCACTTTAATTTTGCTATAATACAAAAATATAATTAATAATATTTCAATTCTACTATATACTTACTTAATATTAACCTAATGTTTTATTATTATTTATTCCTATTTACTATGTTAAAATTTTTTAAACCAAAACAAGTCATGATTGAGGGAAAAGAAGTGATATTGGGCTTATCTTAATAAAATTTATCCAATTAAATATTAATTTTTTTTTAATATTTAATTTTCTATAGATTAGGAAAATTTTAAGACATTTTTTTGCACCTAATTTAATGCAACACTATTATACAATTTGCCTTACATTCTTGTAGATTTTTCCTTTTGATTAGGTTGCATTATGATGCAAAAATCTTATAAAATGTGACATCGTATAGTGTTTTAATTTGATCTTGTTACATTGTTTTAATTTATCTCATTTTTAGTTTACATTGCTAAT
This sequence comes from Vanilla planifolia, assembly GCA_023846275.1. NCBI lineage: Eukaryota > Viridiplantae > Streptophyta > Magnoliopsida > Asparagales > Orchidaceae > Vanilla > Vanilla planifolia. The sequence goes on from JAIUJO010000047.1 coordinate 1,480,541, forward strand.
TTTTAATATTCCAAATAAGGGTTGTCAAAGAAGAAACGAATATAATTTGACTCATGCTATTGTTTGGACACTTATTACTAGGCATTTAAATTTTTGCTTGGATTGACAATCAAGGATTTTGCACATTACTGCCTTAGTATCTTAATGAAATATTACCATATAATTGATCTCATTTTCTTCAAAGTTTTTGCTATAATTTTGTAATATTACTATATAACTCCAAATATCTCATCGTGTACCTTTACATCGCTTTAATTTTGTCTTATTCCCTTCAATTTATTTAATTTTAGCTTTAATATATGTCTACTTAACAATTAAAAAAATTCACTAATATTTATGATTATGTAAGCTCTGATTTAGGCAAAACAAAATGTCATTTGACTTGTATTGATAAACTCAATATGATTTAATTATCTATTATTATTATTATTTTAATAATTTTACCAAGTTTTATGAGACATTTTTTTTCATATTGTATTTGACGATTGATGAAGTTACCCTCGATCTCCTGAGTGTTATAGAATGCAACTTTCTAATATAATTTATCTTTTTTTTCTAATTTATCAATTTCATATTGTTATAATTCTATGTAAAAATAAATTGTTTCTCGAATGTGACTAATACATCGATTTGATTTCATTAATAACATTATTTAAATTTATCTCATTTTAAATGTAATATATATATAACTTGTAATTAAAAAAATTGTTATTAAAATTTTTTTATTTATTGTGATAATTCACATTAGTCTAAAAGAAGGCTTGACAAAGATAAAAATGAATATCGTTAGACTCTTATCATCGTGTTATATAAAATTAAATATTTACCTATTTATTTTTTACTATTCTATATTTTTAATGTGTTGGTAAATGTTATAACAATATTCCTCTTGGTGCTTTTAACATCCTAAAATGTAACTTTATCATACTTTATGTCATTTCTTTAAAGTTTTACTTTGAATTGGTTATATTTGTTTTTAACACTTAATCTCTTAACATGTGACTATTAAATCACTTTGATTTGAATAAATTATATTATTTAAGTTAATCTCATATCAATTTAATTATTAATTTGCTTTTAATATTATTTAGGAATTTTTTACTTTAGTTATTTGCATTAATTATGAATAAGGTCCCCTTGATACAAATTGAATATCATTTTAATCATCTTATCATGCTGATTAAAATTAAATATTTATTTGTATATATTTAAATATTTTATTTTCTCTAGTTTTAGCATGTGGGTCATTTAAATTTATAACTAATTTGACATTCGATAATCTTTGCATTTTTATTTTCTTATTACCTTGAAATTAAAATTTCCTATGCAATTTATGTTATTTTTTCAAATTTCATAGTAATTCTAAATGAAGTTTTGTCAAACTGTAGATATCCTCTCACTGTAGATATCCTATCATGTAATCTTTAGATCCCTTTGATTTAATTATTTTATAATTTTGAGATTTATCTTGTTACAAGTTTAATATATATTTATCTATTATTTAAATAATAATTTACGATTATTTATGAATATTCATAAGGGTAATTAATACTAATTCGAAATAAAGGCTCAAGAGGACAATGAAATTCATTTGACTTTCTCAGAGGAGTTCTACCCAATGAAATATTGTTTTTTTTATTTTTAAAAATTTTATTTTTAAGTGTTTTTGAATTCTTAAAGAGGCATTTTCATTTCTACCTAATTTAATAATAAAGAAAATTGCACTCAATCAATTTATTACCTTAGAATTATATTTTCCCTATTTATTTATCTTATTTATTCAAGGATTTCTACTTTTATTTTGTTATAATACCTTGTAACTCTAAATATCTTCATTTGTTAAATCACCTTTATTTTGTTAAATTATATTTCTTTAATTTATCACACTTTAACTTTAATAAATATCAGCTAAATTATAAAATAGTAATCTATTACTATTTATGCTTATTTAATTGGTTAATTTAAAGTAATTCCAAAATTAATTCAATGGAGAAGAGGGAAATGCCACTTGACTCATCTTTAACAGCACTAATAATTAAAAAATTATGTTTATAGTATTTTTTAGTCTTTTATTTTTTTGGTTTTGGACTTTACGAGAATTTTGATTTGTACAAAATTCGATTACTAAGTAGGCTATGTGAAATTTCTTATTGTATTGTAAAGTAAAATTTTCTTTCAATTTATCTAATTTTTAAATATTTTTGCTTTGATTTATCTATATTACTATGTGAGTTTGTTTCTCCTCTCATTTGACTTGTTAATATGTTTGCATTAACTGAGTGTTCTAATAATCATCTTGACATGGTCACTAAAATAAATACCTTTTTGTATTTTTAAATATTTAATTTTCTATTTTTTTGACAAGCATTATCAGTCTTCTCAATTCATATCTTGTTTGACATTTGAGGATCTTATTTTTTATATCTTTATTTCCTTGGAATGCAAATTTCCTAAACAATTTATCTTATTTTTTAAAATTTCATAGTAATTCCAATGAAGTTTCTTTAAAAAAAAAATCTCCACTCGTTTGGATTAAGTTATCTATAATTCTAAAATTTCTCTCATTTCCAGTTTAATATAGATTTACTTTAAATTTAAATAATAATTTATTACTATTTATCAATATTTATAGTCATAACTCATTGTAATTCTTTATGCGATTATTTCATTCTTATCTGATTGGACAATTACAAGGGTCACACTCGATCTATTTAATGCCTTGTAATTTAATTTTTCCCCATTTTGTTTTTCTATTTTCTTAAACTTTTTTCTTTGATTTTTTAATATAACTTTACAACTCTCAATCTTTTCTTAAGTGTTACATCACAAAGATTTTATTATATTATATTGCTTCACTTTATCTAATTTTTCTGTTAATAAATATCAAGATAATATTTAATTGTAATTTGAAATTAAATTTGTTAGAGAAGAAGGAAATGTTGTTGTGCTCAACTTGATGTGTACTAATAGTTAAATAATTATTTTTACTGTTATTATAATAATTTTTATTTTTATTATTTCATATAATTTAAGTTATTTTATATTTTTTTCGTAATTTTATTATCAAAGAAGTTGCACCTAATCTTCTTTTATCTTGGATAGCAATATTTTCATGTAATCTTTCCCATTTTTCAATATTTTTGCTTTGATTTATCTCTATTTTCGTAACATAAACTCTCTTCATGTGTGTTCTTTCAATCACATTAATTTGGTTATGTTACATTTCTCAATGTTTTATTTTTGCATAATATATTTTTACTTTATATTAAATAATAATTTATTATTAGTTACATTAACTTTTATTTGTAATTCATAATAATTCCATATCATGATAGATCATGATGAAACAAACATCATTACACTCATCATGAAGAGCCCTATCTAATTAAATATTCGTTTCTTATTTTTTTAATTTTATTTTTTAGAATATTTTAGGAATTATTTTGATTCATACCTTGTTTAACTCTAATGGTGCTATGCAACCATTCCTTATTATCTTGGAATGTAGTTGTTATATAATTTGTCTTATTTATTAAACATTTTTATTTTTTTTAAATTGCTTTTTTATGAGACAATAATTCCTCTAACATAAGACTTTTTATTATTTTATTAATCATTTTATATTGTAAATGTTTACTTATTTTGATAATTCATAGTAATTTAGAATGATGTTTGATGGAGTTGAAAAAAATATTGTTGGACTAATCTCTATGCACTCTTTGTAAGTGAATATTTATTCTTATATTTCTAAGTATTTTAGTTTTTAAAGTTTTGGTATACTTTAATAGAACTTTTTATTCAATTGATAATCTTAATATGTTTCACTCAATATCCCCAACATCTTAGTGTGCAGCTTTCTTATATAATTTATCTTATTTCTTCAAATATTTTGCTTCGATTTAAATATATTAGTTTATTACTCTAAATCTACTCCAATGTGACCTTTATATGACATCAATTTGGTTATAGTATATTTCATCATTTTATCATATTTTAGCTTTAATATAAAATTAGTTAAAATAATAAAAAAATTATAAATAATCTATGATTATTTACCTAACTTTAGTATTCAATGGTAAGTCTAAAATGTGTCCAATCGAGGTAAAACAAAAGTTGTTGGAGTCATCTCAACAATCTTTATCTAATTAAGTATTCATTTTTATAATTTTTTAAATATTTTGTCATATGCTTCATCTCATTTCTTAAAATGTTTTGTTATTAACTTAGTTATGTTATTGCGAACTCTAAACCTTTTCCCATGTTACCTTTACATTGTTTTTTTAACTTGTTGCATTAATTTAGTTTATGTAATTTTCTCTTTTTTATATATTTAATAAATAAAAAATAATTTATTATTGTTTAGGATTATTTCCATTTGTAATTAACAACATAAAAATCTTTACTAGACTTATCTCGATGAGTTCTATCTAATTAAATTTTTTTTAAAAAAACTTCATTTTCTTATAAGTGATTTTATTTTTACTTGATCTTAACAACCAACAATCTTACTTTTGACTTTCTTAATATCTTGGAATGCATCATTCTTGTACAATTTATATCATTTTTCCAAAAAAATTCTTTTATTTAGTTATAATATTATGAAATTGTAATTCTCAAATCATAAGACCCATGTGTCACTTTGATTTTGTCATATTATGTTTCTTCAATTTATCTTATCTCAAATTAATATATATTAATCTCACTTCTATATAGTCATTTTTTATTTTTCATTTTTCATTTTCTTTGTAATTAAAAAATATTTTTGAATGAGCTTTAATGCGAATGAAGCATCTATCGTTAGACTTGTACAAACATTGTCAATCTGATCAAATATTAATTCTTATATTTTCAAATATTATATTTTCTAATCCTTATTCACAATTTATGAGGCATTTTGACTTTGACCAGATTTGATGACGTAGGTTGTCACACTTGATCCCATTAGTATCTTGAGAATCAACTTGAATAAATAATTTGTCTTAATCCTTTGAATATTTTTTTTCTTTTCTTTAATTATATTATTATGAAAATCAAGATTTCCATTATGTGATGTTTATGTCATTTTGATTTTACCATATTGCTTTGCTTCATTTTATCTTATTCACCAATTATTATTCATTTTGTTTTTATTAAAATAAAAATTTCTAATTATCTAAGCTTTTCATATTTTTTAATCTATGTCAATGAGCTCTTTCCATTTCAAATATTTTTTTACTTCAAAAATTTTTCATTTTATTATTTTTTTTACATATTTTATATCTATTTTAATTTGTACCATATTTGAAGATTAAGGATATCATGTTGAATTTTCTTACTATCTTAGAGTGTAACTTTTCCCTACAATTTATCTAAGTTTTTCAACTTTTTTTATTTGGTTATATCATTAAATAATTCTAATTTTCTTCTCCTGTGTCCATTGAATGTTTTCACTTTTGTTTATTGAATTATTTTAATTAAAGTTATTTAAATTTTTATTTACAATTATTTAATGTTGAAATAAAAATTCGTTATTATTTACAGTTATATACTTTTTTAATTCACTATAACTCAAAAAAAGATTTCATCAAGAAGAAAAAGATACTATTGAACTCGCTACGATACTTTTATTGTGTTTCACCTTTACAACACTTTTATTTGTTTATAATGCAAAATTAATGCATTTAAACTTAATTATTAATTTAAAAAAAATGTATTATTATTTATGGTTAATCACATTGGAATTTTAAAATAATTCAAAATATGGTATGATGCGATGAAGAAAACATCATTAGTCTTACCTAGATGAGTTTTATATAGTTAAATATTTATTTTAATATTTATAGGTTTTTTATTTTACAAGCCCTTGGTGTGTTTACAAACTATTTCAATTTGTATCTTATTTTATGATGGTGGATGTTACACTTGATCTCCTTAATATCATACAAAAAAACATTCCTATACAATTTATCTCATTCATTCAAATAGTTCACTTTAAATGTGTTGTATTACTATCTAACCTAAATCATTTAGCATGTGACGTTTACATCACACAAATTTAGCTATAATAATTTGCTTCAATTTATATTATTTTAGCCAAAATATATATTTGCTTAATATTAATGAAATAATTTGCTATTATATATGCTTACTTATTTTGTTCATTCGAAGTAATTTCAACTGAGGTTTCATCAAGAGCAAATGACCATCATTAAACTCTTCCTCATGAAGTCTATCAAATTTAATTTTCCTTTTTTTATAATTTAAAATAGTTTTTTGCTTTGTCAAACTTTAGCATACTTTGTTTGTTAATTGAATTCATATTTGATTTGATGATCGATATTGTAATACTCAATTCGTTTTTTATCTTCTTATTCAAATTTCACTTTTTATTTTTCCCATTTTCCTATCTTTTTTTCTTTGATGTGGTTATATTACTTGGAAACTATAACTCTCTCTAATGTGACCATTACATGGCTTTGATTTGCTTATATTACATTATATCAATTTAGCTTATTTCCACTTTAATATATATTTACTAAATATTAAAATAATTGACTAATAAAATATACATTTAATTATATTTGATACTTGTAGTAATTTCAAATGAGGCTTAATGAAAAAAAGAAACAATATTATACTTATCTAAATGAGAGCTATTGAATTAAATTTTCCTTTTTTACATTTCTGAATATTTTATTTTCTAGAGTTTTGGGATGTTGTGCAACGAACATCAATTTGTATATTATTTAACAATCGAGGATATTATGCAAGATCTCTTAACTATTATGTGTGCAACTAAATCATGTAATTTATCACATTCTTTAAAACATTTCTCTTTAATTTAGTTATATTATGAACAAACTATTGTTCTTGTCATATGAGAGCTTCACTTCACTTTTATTTTGTTATATTCTCTTCAATTTATTCTATTTTAGTGCTAATATATATCCACATAAGGTTAAAATAATAGGTTAATGTTATTTTTGTTCACTTATTTCGACAATTAGTAGTTTACCAAAATGAGGGCAAATCGAGATGAAGGAAACATCATTGGATTGGAATCGATGAACATTAGCCAATTAAAATTTAATTTTTATATTTTAGTAACTTCCTTTTTCTAGCATTTGGGCTTACTTTACAAGAACATCAATTCATACCACATTTGACATTTGGTGCTGTTACACTAGATTCTTTTAATATCTTTGAGTTCAACTTTCCTAAAAAATTCTCATTTCTTTAAACTTTTCTCATTGATTTGATTGTTATTTTGTCGCTCTAAATCTTCATATCACATAACTTTTACATCACATTGATTTGGATATATTACTTTTCTTCAATTTGTATGATTTTAACCTTATTATATTTTTGCTTAACATTAATATAATAATTTGACATTATTTAGGATTTTGTTTTATAATTTATTGTTATTCCAAACACAATCTTATTGAAATGAATCGATGTTGTTTTAAGCTTCTTGATGGGCTCTTCTCAATTAAGTATTCCTTTTTAGTGTTTTTAAATATTTTTTTAAGGTTTGACTCGGTTTACAAGGTATTTTGAAACATCAAAGATTTGATGGTCGAGAATGTTACCCTTGATCTCCTTAACATCTTTGAATGAAGCTTTCACATATAATATAGTTCATTTCTTCAAATATTTTTATATTTTTATTTTTTGTTTATGTTACAATTAAACTTAATTCTCCTCTTGTATGACCCATGTATTGATCCAATTTTTTTTTGTATTACATTTTTTCAAATTATCTCATTTGAGCTTTATTATAACGTAAAAAAATTTAAAAAAATAAAAATTTAATATTATATGAATTTATTTAATTTGGAATACCATAGTATTTTAAAACTTTTTTTCATAGGGATTAACCAAACAACATTTGACTCGTCTAGACCAGCTCTATCAAATGAAGTCCCAATTTTTTTTCAAAATTAATTTTTTTCTAGGTTTTTGGCATGCTTATTGAGTCATTTTGATTCCTATGTAATTGGATAATTAACAATATTATGCTAAGTCTCTTAAGTCTATTGTAAAGTAACACTACCATACAATATATCTCATTTATTAATATTTCTTTGATTTGGTTATATTATTTTGTAACTCCAAGCTTTATTGCATGTGGCCCTTACAAGTCTTTGATTTTGATTTATTGCATTTTTCCAATCTATCGTCTTTCAACTTCAATATAATTTTTTTGTTGTTAAAACTATTATAAATTTTATTATTTATGCTTAGTAACATGCAGTAATTTGAAAGTTATTCCCAATCGAGACCAAATCTTATCAACACACACTTTTCGATGAACACTATTTAAAATATTGTTCATTTTTATGTTTCTAAATATTTTATTATCTATGATTTTGGTATGCCTGAAGAGGCATTTTGATTCATACTGGATTTGATGAATGAGGATATTAAACTTGACATCTTTCCTACTTTAAAATTAACTTTCTTGTATAGTTTACCTTATTCAAATTTTATTTTTTTTGTAATAATATTATTAGAAAAAATGTCACCTCATCTAATCTATAGATTGATAAATTTTTATTACATTTCATTTCATTGATTTATATAATTTTATTTTTAATGCATTTCTACACCATATAATTATTAATTTTATACCTATTTAATTTGGTAATTTGTAGTAATTCTCAGTGGGATGCAATAGAGAAGAAAAGAGACATTTCTAAACTCATCACAAAAAGCTTTATTTGATTAAATATTCATTTACGTATATATATATATATATTTATTAAAAGGTCTAAGATTTTTGCTCACAATGCAAGCCACTTTGATTCAGACTTGATTGGCGAACAGGGATGTTATCATCAATTTTTGTTGTATCTTTGAAATGATCATTGTCGTATAATTTAAACCATTTCTTCAAATGTTTTTCTTCCATTTTGTTATGTAATTTAAAGTCTCATTTCGTTCTCATTTTAGATCACATAGATTTTTTAACTATATTAATTCAGTTTATCTCATTAAAGTTTTAAAAAAAATTACATAATATTAATATATTACTTATTATCTGTGATTCTTTTCTTTGGTAATTAGTACTAAACCAAACAAAGTCTATTCAAGCTTATACAAATCTCATTGGATACGTCTCAGTTTGCTTTGTTATATTAAATAATAATTTTTAATTTTTTCTAATTATTTTTTATGGTTGGCACATTTTAAAAGATATTTCAAAATTTATAGGATTTAAATTTAAGCATGTTACCCTTGATCTCCTTAGTATCTTTTAAAGGAAAATTTGCATACACCTTATCTCATTTTCATGAAATTTTCTTCTTTCAATTTATTATATTTACTTGTAACTCTTAATCTTATCTCATATCATGTTTGCATTACTTTGAATAGGTTATATTACATTACCCCAATTTATGTAACTTTAGTTTTGTTATATATTTACAAAATACAAAAAATAAGATTTTTTTATCATACATGACATAACAATAAATAATTCATAGTAATTTCATGAAAAGTAAAAAAAACAATATCATTAGACTTATCTCAATGGGTTTTATATAATTAAATAATTATTTATACAATTTTAAATATTTTATCTTCCTTGGTTTGTGTATCATTATACTTATCTTAATGGTTTTGGTATCGTTTGTGACAATCTAGGATGTTACACCCAGTCAATCTAATATATTTGAATACCATTTTCTTGTAGAATTTATCTCATTTGCGCAAATATTTCCCTTTTGTTTTGTTGTACAATTTATATCTCCTGTGGTCGTTATATTTCTTTTATTTGAATATATCAGAATACTTTAATTTATCTCATTTCTTTCTTATTCTATATCTGCTTAATATTAAAATAAGATTGTATTATTATTTATGCTTATTTATTTTGGTAATTTCCAAAATTTATAAGGACTTATAAGGACTAAACAACAATCATTAAAGTTGTACCTACATCTAACAATATATTTATTTTTATGTTATGTAATATTGTATTTATTTTTTAGGATTTTTGCATAGTTTAAAAGTCGTTTCAATTCATACCTGAATTCATGACCAACTGTCTTACACTTGATCTCCTTTGTATTATAGAATTAAACATTCTTGTATAATTTATTTTTTTATTCTTATTTTTCCTTTTAATATGGTTATAATATTGTTAACTCTCAATCTTTTATCATGAGTTTTACATTGATATGATTTAGTTATACTACGTTTGTTCAATTTATCTCATTTAAGTTTTAGTATAAATTTTTATTAAAATTAAAATTATAATTTATTCTTATTTTTTCTTATTTAGTTTGTTGATTTGTAACAAATCCAAACAAGATCTAACGATGGGAGCCAGTGACGGGAGCCAATGACAGGAGCCAGCTACTGGGAGCCCACGACAGGAGCCGGTGACGGGAGCCAGTGATGGGATCCAGCGACCGGGAGCCAGTGACTAGTGCCAGTGGCGTGGGCCGCAATCGGTTTGCCGCTATCGGAAGGCAGTGACTGGAAGGAGTTCGTAACGGAGACTTGGCAGCAGGGGGTGGCGACAGAATGTTGGAGACGGATTGTTGCTGACGAAGGGCACGGGACGGCATTCGAGCGGTGGCCTGGAGGGTGGAGCAGTTGACATCTACAACTGGTGGTGAGGGGCAATCAGAGGGTGAGCTATTGGGCCATCGTCGGAGACTGAATCAGGTAACTCATTGTGGGTCAAAGGTGCCGGTGGGCACATGACGTGCAGCAGATAACGGCTAACGGCTGCACGTGCGAATGGGAACGTGGGGTTCCTCGATCGTAGCAGAAATTTGCCATGTCACATGGGTCCGGGAACTTTAAATTTGAAAGTCTAAGACCCGGCTGAACCGGGGTCATGGGGACAGATTTAAAGGCAAGCTATTATGCGGTGCACAACACTAGATCTTCTCCTTGCATGGTTTTGGGCCACCTACAGCTTTGGTAGGATGAAAGATGGCCGGAAGTAAGACTAGGAGGAGCAATAGGAAGGTGAGGACATCTGGTAGCAACTTGCCAGTGGGAGAATGTCCCTCTTCCACATCTTCGGGTGAAACGATGATCGCTGATGGAAATCCCCCTCTCCCAAAACTCTGATGTAGAGGCAACATATTAAACGAAAAGAATGGCGCGAAGAGCTTCAGGGACCCCCTGGTGATCCATGTGGAGCACGTGGACACTCTACCTATGCTTCTTAACTGTTAGAATTAGGGGGACGATGGTAGGGAAAGCTAAGGAAGGTCACACGGTGAGCGTTGGCATGCTAGACCTAGAGGACACGACTCATAAGGCTGTGGAGCCTATGATACTAGTTCATGGGAGAAGCGACCAACCTTGAGCATGGGACTGCGAGAAGATGGGCGGTTCCTGCAACTAAGTTCAGCTTTAGAGAAGCCCTAATCACAAACAACAACAACAACAACAATAGTCTTGTGACCTCCTATATGCGTCTGGCCAATATCGACATCAACGAGCGAGCCGCAGGCATCCTTGATCATGTTGAGGGTGGTGATGTATTCATGTCATCACGTGCATGCTAGAGGCGTATCAAATTTCACAAATTCGATTTGATTGGCCGAATTTATGGGAACACACTCCCTTTCCTGTCATTGCACAGATATTACTAAAGAGATGGGGTCTCTACAAGAATTTTAAGGTTTTCGACTTGTCTTCTAGCTATTTTTGGTTACACTTTGATTCCATCAATGATAGGAAAAAAGTTTGGCAGGGCGGCCCAGGGCAAGTCGCAGGCCAAGCCATCACGCTTGATATCTTGACGCATGAATTTGGACCAAACACGACATAGTGATGTGGGCACCTGTGTGGGTGCGCCTTCTGCGCCTCTCACTCATATATTGGGACGTAGAGAACATCTTACAAATTGCCAAGGCTATCGGGGAGCCTTTTCTCCTTGACAGTTGGACTGCTGAGATTGAATGTTCCTCTTACACTCGGGTGTGTGTTCAGAAGAACCTCGCGAAGCCCTTAAAATCGGGTAAATGGCTTAATGGAGAATTTGGGAGAACCAACGAGGCATTTGAGTATGAGGGGTCGCTGTAAAGGAAAAGGCATAAGGGATGGGCCCATGGATGCTTGTCCAACCCCGACATAGGAGAAAGGGCGTGATTGACGATAGAATTGCTGTGGGTAAGGAGAGCAAGACTCCTCAGAAGGACGTCAGCTGCATAATTCAAGGTCTGGGGGCGTTAGCACGTCCCACGGCATCAGGAGCCCATCCAAGGACCGTGGCAGAGGCATGGCAAGGTGGGCTTTGCAACCTTGGGCCTGCAAGGATTGGATGCAAAGAAATTTGGTTGATCCTTCCATGAAGGATGTGGCAATGAGTCACACGGTGTAGGTAGGAGGGAACGAGGGGAAATTGCCTTTGTTCCAGCAGTAATGGGCGGTGGACATAGCTACAAGTCCAGATGGACACTCCACTAAATCAAAATAGGAGAATTCTCCTGGGCTGCACTTCGTGGGGCACAGTAGCCATCAAGGAAGAAGATGACAGAGGCTTCATATGGTAGAATTATGCAGATGCATGGGAGTATCAACAATAAGCTCTATGTGAAGATGCGGTTCGTGGTTTGGAACATCAGAGGCATTGGAAACAAGAAGTCGAGAAGATATTTGCAAAGATTTGTTCGCAAAGGGAATGCGAACTGGCTCCTTGGGAAGGACTCGGACTTCGTGGCTCACCCTTCTGAAGGCATATCGACAGGCATCATTCTATTATGGAAAAATTGGTTTGATATTACTATCATGGCGGCCTCAATGCATGTTGTCGCATGCATGGTGAGGCTTCATGCAGATTGTTTGCTAAATTGCTTCGTTTTTTATGGTCCTAAAGACCACCATAAGTGCCGGGAGGTCTAGGATGCCATCACCTCAACCTTGTAATGGCACAAGAGGAGAAATGGGGCGGGTAGAGCTTCATCTACAACAGGAGCCAGCAAGAGCTGGTTAACTTTATGCAGGAGCTCCAGCTAGTAAACTTGGGCTTCATCGATAATTGTTTTACCTCGTGTAATGGGAAGCAGGGCGACGCGTGCATCTTCCAGCGATTAGACCGTGTCCTTATGAACTATGAGGGGATGTTGGCCAACCTCGAATGCTCTGTGCACCACCTTTGCCGGCTTGGGTCGGACCATTGCTCGTTGCTCATTGACCTGGGAGGAAGGAATGCTTGGCCAAACATTAGCAGGCTATAATTTGAAGGAGTGTAGTAAGAATTTCAATAATCGTTCCTAGTGGTGAAATGTGCCTGGCCAAGACGGGTGGGGGGAATTTGCATGGAGGCAATTATGATCAACTTAAAGAGCTCACTGATGGCACTGTGGAGATGGAGCCTATAGGAGGTGAGGAACGTTGTTAACAGGAAAAGGGAGCTGGAAAGAGGTATAGATGAACCTCAACCAAGGGAGTCTCGGGAGGGACTAATAGAGGAGGATCATATGCGGCTTGGACAAATGGTCGTGGCCTTCAACCACTGCAGTGCGCATGAGGAACAATGGTGGTGGCAGTGTGCTAAAGTGTACTTGGCGCAACATGGAGATAGCAACACTAAGTTCTCCCATACTACGGCTATGGCTCGTGCTCGGACAAATCAGATAACTCAGCTAAGGGATGAAGATGACAAGGTGGCGGACTCTCCTGACAGCATTATGTGTGTTCTCTTTGCTTACTTTGAAGGGAAGTAGCGGTGTGGGGACCAGATGGCCTTGTCGCCAATATCTTTGGTATCTAGCATCATCGGCGGTGATGTGGCATCAAACATTGGCTGCAGGGTCACTGAAAGTGAAATTATCGTGGCCATGAGGGGAATAAAGAGGAACAGAGCCTCGGGCATCGACGAGATCACGGTGGAGTTCTTCCACGGCTATTGGGCCATCATGCACAGCGACGTCATTAGCGCGGTGCAGGCAATCTTTGAGAAACGGATGCTGTCTGAGGACTTGAAGGACATGCTCATTATCCTTATCCCAAAGAAATAGAGGGCATGTAGGATTGAACACTTCCAGCCAATCAGCCTCTACAACACCATCTACAAGGTGGTGGCACGCATTCTGGTCAGGGGGCTGAAACCGCTGATGTCAAGCCTCATCTCATGCGAGCAAGCTTATTCATCCCCTAGTAGAGCATATCTGATAACATCTATATCGCACAGGAGATGGCCTCAAAGATGCACACCTGCACCGCTGCTTCAGGCCTTATAGCTGTGAAGATCGATATAGAGCAGGCCTACGACAGCGTGCATTGGCACTTCTTGCTCGAGATGGTGAAGGTAATGGGATTCACCCTCATCTGGTGTGAATGGATCGCTACTGCATTACCCGTCCGAGATTTGGTGTCCTTCTCAATGGCTCTCACCTCCCATGGGTGGTGGCACAGCAGGGAGTCCGACAAGGATGTTCGCTTTCGCCCTACCTTTACGTTATGGCCACTAAATACCTTTCGAGATTGGTGAGGTACTATGAGATGAAGGAGCTGCTTGGCTTCAGGCCTGAGCAACACGTGCTACAGATTCTGCACCTTCTATTTGCAGACGATGTGTTGCTGTTTGCTTCAGCCACTCACAAGGCTGTGTGCACTGTACGTAGTATCATGCGGGCTTTTGGGGAGGATGCTGGGTTGCGTGTCAACCATATGAAATGCAAGGTTTATTTCAACACGAAGCTCAGCAAGAAGAAATCCAAGTTGGTCTTTAGGAAATTCCGCATGGAACAAGGCCGGAAGCTTACGTACCATGGTGTCCCCATTGCTATGAGGTGCCTGAATAAGGCTGACCTTAACTTTCTTGTCCAAAGGATTGACGTAGTGGTGGTCAACTGGCATATCCGTCCGCTGTGGCTCGCGGGCAGAGCCTCCTTGGCCTCCTCTGCTCTCACTGTCATTCCCAAGCATGTGCTATGGCATTGTGCGGTGCCTGCTTGTGTCCTTGATGACATGGAGAGGATTTTTAGAAGGTTGCTTTGGAGAGGGAAGAGCTACACGAACACGATGCATTACACGCCATGGGAAAGTATCACCTTTCCGAAGGTCATTGGTGGGCTTGGACTCTGGGACTTCTGGGTCTAGCAATGTGTGCTACAAATGACCAACTACAAGCACATTCTCAATCGCGAGGCAAGCCTCTGGGTTGATACTATGAGGCAGAAATACATGCTCAGTAACCCACTGATGAAAGCTTCCCAGAACGCATCATCTCTGTGTAGAATGGTTCTGACGACAATGCCTGTGGCAATGTTGATGTTCATCTGGCACATCGGCGATGGGCAGATGGTGCGTTTTGCAGAGGGCAATTGGCATGTCATCCTTCCACTCTACTGCTGGCCGACCTACGTGAACATGCACATCTATTGGCCGGCAAGTGTCGCTGATTGTATCATGGTTATTGGGGACTGGGATGTGGATTTTATCTGTACTTGGGCAGGCGAGGTGCACACAGACAGAATTCTGCACCTTCCGAGAGCTCGGACGTCTGTCCAAGAGGTGCTCTTCCAGCTGCATACCGAGATGGCGAGGGTCGATAGTGGGCGAATATACATGCATATCATTTGCAGTGCCGAGGCGACCGTTAGGTGGGGCCGCCGGCATCATGCTGCCAAGATGAGGAGCATTTGGAAGGTCAACGCAATGTCACGGGTGCGCATATTCTTGTGGCTGGTCATCGGCGATTTCTTCCCAATGTCGGCATGGCTAGCCCGTAGGAGTTTCCTCCGAAGTAGCAATTGCCAACTGGTCTTCTTGGCTGAGGGACCCTTACAACACGTGTTCTGGGATTGCCCACGTGCATAAGATCTATGGGTTGATTGCCAGGTTTGTGGGTCTTTGACAATGCTGGGTCGGTTCATAGGTGCGGGTGCGAGGCTCCTATTCACTGACAGGCTCTTTTAGTTTGGGGGCTCGCTGACAGCGTGCCGTGGTGACGGTGCGAGGCAACCCACCACGTTAGCCACCACCATGTATTACATTTAGACAAGGGGGAACACGATTAGGCACAATAACCCAATGCCCTTGTCGTGCTCGTTGCTAAGGACGATCTAGTTCGAGGTGAATACCGCATTAAGTCGGTATTTCTTCTACTCATCCCTGTCTAGTAGGAATCCTTGCAATTCTTCAGACTTGCTTGTATCGCACAGTTAGCTTCCCCCCAATAGGTTGGACAAAAGTAAATTGCGATGTTGCGGTTGGTGAGTCCATCACCGGTCTTGGCATAGTTGTCAGAGATTGTATGGGAAGGTCTCTCTTGTTGACTGGCAAGAGGGTTTTCTCCCTGGTCACTGATATGATGGAGGTCCAGGCTATGCTTGTGGCCCTTAACTTGCTAAGGGGTTCCCTTTCCCTTCACTAGGCTGTGGAAATTCAAACTAACTCGATGACGACGCTCCAGGTAGTTCGTGATCCTTAAGTGTGCAATGGGTCTGGAGGCAGTCCAATTTTCCCATATTCATAGAGATGGGAACTCGCCTTCTGCCTAGGTGGCTCGTGCTACATGCTTTAGTGAGTTTGTATGGGATCCTGCGAATTCCATCCCCAAGCGCCTACTCAAACTCATGCTCTCTGATTTCATGTTTGATCCCCCTTGAGGATCCTACTTGTGGTTTCTTGTATGGCTAATGCCACATTTGATATAAGTTTATATCATAGTTTCAAAAAAAAAAACAAGATCTAATGAAGCCAAAACTGATGTCATTGGATTTGCCTTTACAAACTCTATCTATTAAATATTCATTTTTTACATTTCCAAATATTAATATTTTATTTATTTTGCACGTTTAATCATTCATTTTCATTTGTCTTTCGTGACTGTCATCGATCTTGTACTTGAACCATTATTATATTGGAATACAACTTTAAAATAACATTTATCTCATTATTTTCAAACTATTCATTTTGATTGTGTTATATTACTATGTTATTATACATCTCCTATCGTGTGATGTTTACATTGTTTTAATTTAGCCATGATACATTTTTTCAATTTAAGTCATTTTAGCTTTAATATATATACCTAATATTAGAATAACTATTTATTTTTTATTTATATTTATTTACATATGTAGCAAGTAATAATTCCAAACGAGGTTAAATAGAGATGAAACATACATCTCTAAAATAATCTCAATGAGCTTTATCTATACAAATATTCATTTGCATAATTTTTAATATTATTTGAATGGTTGTTATAGTTTATGAGATATTTAAGTTTTGTCCCAATTGTATATATAAGCATTGTGATCATTCTCCTTAGTATTTTAGAAAATAATTTGTGATACAATTTATCTCAATTCTTCTAAAGTTTTTCTTTTATTTTTTAATAATATAATGTAACTCTAAATCTCATTAAATTTAACCTTTACATTAAATTTAGTTGGTCAGTTACATTGGTTCAGTTTATCTAAATATATCCTTATTATATAACTATAACTATTTAATTTGTCATTTATTAGTAATTCCATAAAAGGTCTGATAAAGATGAAATAAATATTATTAGACTCATCTCAACAAGCTCAATCAAATGAAATGTTTATCTTTTATTTTCAAATATTTTAATTTCGAAGGTTTTGACAAGTTTTACAAAAAATGTTAATTTGTTCTTGAATTGGAAGTTGAAGATTTTAATCTCAATCTATTTAGTATGTTAGAATGCAACTTTACCAATACAATTTTTCATTTCTTTAAATGTTTTACTTTCATTTGGTTTGGTTACTATGTAACATTAAATCGTTTACCATGTTTCCATTGCATCACTTACATTTACTTTGACAACATTGCTTCATTTTGTGTAATTTAAATTTTATCTTAAATTTATTAAATATTAGAATTAGAATTTATTATTCTTTAAGCTTATTCACTTTGATTAGCTAGTTGTTTAAAAATGAGGTATGATCAAAACACAAGAAAAGACTGGACTTATCTCGACAAGCTTAATCCAATTAAATATAAATTTAATATTTTAAATTATTTTATATTATATTTTTTGGATGCCTCATGAGAAATTTTGATTCAATCTTAATTTAATAATTGTGTAACCCTCATTCTCCTTAATAGCTTAGAACATATCATTATCATAAAATTTATCTCGCTTTTGGCCCTGCTTTTTTCGTAATGTTGCTATATAGCTCGAAATCTTCTTCAGTGTGACTTTAACATTACCTTAATTTGGTTAAATTATATTTCTTTAAATAATCTCATTTCAATATCATTATATGTTTACTTAATGCATAATGAATATTTTTTATTTATGCTTTTTTACTTTAGTAATTTCTTTTAATTCTAGACGAGATCCAATTGATAAGAAACAAATCTCATTAGACTTGTCTAAATTTCTTTATTTAACTAAGTATTCATTTTATGTTTTTTAATTTTTTTACTATTGTAGGAAGCCTTATGAGACATTTTGATCGCTTCCTAGTTAGGTGATTGGGGATGTAACACTCGAATGTTTTAGTAATTCATAGTAATTTTAAACAAGTAGTGATGGAGACATGATAAATGTCTTTGAACTCAACTCGATATGCTTCATATATTTAAATATTCAATTTAATTTTAATAATTTTTCTTTTTTCTCAAGTATTTGTATTCTTTAGAGGACAATTTTATGTTTTGATTTCAAGATCAAACATGCTACAAGCATTTTATCTAGTATCTTAGAAAGCCTCTTTACCATAATTATTTCTCATTTATTCCAAAGTTTCACATAGATTTTATTATATCAACATATAATTAAAATTCTCCTCTCATGTATGCTTTACATCACTATGATTTGACCATATTTGGTGCTTAAGTTTACATTATTTTTGGCATTACTAAAAATTTATATAATTGTCGAATAATACCTTATGATTATTTACGTAAATTCATTTCACTGTTTACAATAATTCCAAATGTTGGACTCCTGTTGACATGTTTTACCTAATTAAATATTTACTTTTAAATTATTAAAATTTTACTTTTTGGGCTAGGCGTGTTGTAAAAGGTATTTTAATTCACACTTGGCTTGATGATTAAGGACGTTACACTATATCTCATTAATACCTTTGGAAGAAATTTTTCACTATAATTTATCTTATTTCTTCCAATTTTTTCATTTCATTTGGTCGACTTATTTTAGTGTTCTAATTGTACTCTCGTATGGCATTTTCTATTCTTTTTTTATTTGTTTATGTTTTTTTAATTTTAGTTAGAAAAAAATTTAAAGATGTTTTACAAAGATTAAACAAAAGTTGTTGAAATTATCTAAATAGGTTTTCTTCAAATTTGTATTCATTTTGTTCAAATTTTTTATTCTACTAGTTTTCGTACACTTTATAAGACTTTTTTGCTCATACATAATTTTTGGATTAAAGATTTCACTATCACTCTTCTTGGTATCTTGCAATACAACATTGGTACACAATTTATGTGATTTCTTCAAATTATTTTTGTTAATTTTGACTTATTACTATGAAACTCTAATTATCCATTTATGTAACCTTAACAACACTTTGGTTTGGTTATTTTACATTGCTTCAATTTCTTCATTATTAGAATATTTATATATTCATTAAATAAAATTACAATTATTTTTATTTTTTATTTTATTTTATTTTAGTATTTGTTGCAATTTCAAAAGATGTTTGATCAAGTTGAAACAAATATAATTAGACAAACAAAAAAAGCATTAACAAATTAAATATTTTTTAATATTTTTTTGAATATTTTTTTTAGTTTAGGCAACCTTTCTTGTATCTTAGAATCCAACTTTCTCTTACAAAATTTCTCATTTGTTCTAATCTTTTTTTCAATTTGGATATATTAGTCTGAACTACAAGAACAACTCCTATGTGCCATTTATAATGCCTTGATTAGGTTATATGACATTACTTTAATATTATTTTTTTAAATTTTAATATATATTTACTTATTTCTAAAATAGTATTTTTTATTTTTCATACTTATTTGACTTTAAGAATTTTCAATAACACCTAACAAGGTCCAATAGAAACAAAACAATTATAATTCTACCCATTAATGAATTGATATTAATTATCAATTTGAATAAGCGTTAATTTTAAGGAATTATTATTTTAACATTTTGAATAAATATATTAAAGTATAAATATGAAAATTTTATCAATATAATATAAAAAATTCAAAGTGATATAAATGCCACATTAGTGGAGAATTATAGTTTCGTAGTTATAAACCCAAATCAAAGCAAAAATTTTCAAGAAGTGAGACTGACTATATGAATAAGCATTATTACTTGGTAATAAGGAGATCGGTAGTATCATCGTTCATCATCAAGTTTTGCACTAATAAAAATACGTCGAAAGCTTGCCAATAAACTACAAAATAAAATATTTAAAAATAAAGAAAATATTTTTAATTGGATAGAGGGCTTTAGGATGTGTATGTAATTTTAATTTTTCCTTAATGAGTCCATGTTTTTAATTTTTGCAAATTACAAAAGTTTTAGTCCAATATTCTAAATAGCTTAAGTGTAAAATCATATATCGTCAAATTAAATATGTATTGAAAATCCTCATAAAGTACCCCATATCCACCAAAGATGACAATATTTTAAAATTTGGAAATAAATATTTAATGTTATATAGCTCATTGACAAAGGTCCACTGACATTTTCTTCATCTTTATCTAACCTCATTCAGAACTACTAAATATTACTAAAATAAATAAGAAAAAATAATAATCAATTACTAATTTAAGGAGTAAATGCACAATATTACTAAAAGGAGACATATTATAGTGATTTACTGTAACCAATACAAATACATTAAAGGTCGTCCTACAGAACATTTGGTGTTACATGTTGATATAACCAAATCCAATGTAAAAATTTAATAATATGAGATAAATTATAAGAGAATCCTATATTCCAACATATTCAGGATTGACACATCCTTAATAATAAAATAAGGTATGATTAAAAATATATCATGAAGTGTGCAAAAATAATACAAAAAATATTTAAAATATAGAATGAATATATAATTCTACAGAGCTTGTTAAAATTAATCTGATGATAATAATTTTGACTACATGCTTTTAGAATTATAGCACAATACCAATTTAATTAACTACAAATATTAGTTAATATGATGCAATGTAACATAACTAAACAACACCAAGACTAAAGCTACAATACAAATGATTATGGTTACATAGCAGTGTAATTAAAAAAGTGCAAGAAATTTGAAAAATTGATAAAACTTATATAAGAAACTCACCTTCAGAGATAATAAGGAAGATCTTGGTTAAGACATTTGATCATCAAACAAGCTACAAATCAAAATGCTTTCTAAAAAATACAAAAGCATTGAAAATAAACTATTTTAAAATACATAATTTAATGGATTGAGATAGTTGAGGAGAGTGCATCAACATTGTTTTGCTCTTGATCGGACCAATTTTGAATTGCTACTAATTAATAAAGTAAATAAAAATAAATAATAATAATATATTATTTTAAACTTAAGTCAATGAATAATAATTAAAAAATTAGATGATTTTAAGTAATATAATTTAACATAATCAAAACAATATAAATGTCATAAGAGAAGAGAAACAAAGCTTAATAATAATATAACAAATTAGAAATGAAAACTTTGAATGAATGAGACAAATTTTATATAAAAGTTTCATACCATATGCTGAGGAGATCGAATGTAATATTGTTGATCATCAAACATATTGTGAATTAAATTGACCAATAAAGCTTTCCAAAGCCATTATATTTTTTTAAACTAAGAAAACAATATTTGGCTAGTTGGTGTTTGCTTAGATGAGTAAAAAGATAATTGCTTCATCTTGATCAGACCTAGTTAGCAACTTCAATAAATTACCACATTAAAAAGGCATTAAAAATAGTAAATTATTATATGGATATTAGGTACATACATATTAAAATTAAGTTGAGAAAATTTGAACAAACATATAATGACCAAATTCAAATGACTCAAAGGTCACAAGATGAGAAATAAAGTTTCATAGTAATATAACAAAATCAAAAAATTTTAAAGAATTGTGACAAACTAGGTAAGAAAGTAGCATTAAAAGATAATAAGATATTAGGTATAACATCTTATATAATGAGATCAGGTACAAATTAAATTGACTTAGAGTAAAAAATCTAAGGAATTAATTTATTTTAAAAAATAAAAATGAATATTTAATTTAGTAGAGCTTATTGAGTTAACTCAAAGGACATTTGTTTTGTCTTGATTGCCCCTCATTTGGAATTTTAAAAATTTAATCAAGTAAATCATTAAAATTAACAAAAAATTATTATTTAAATTTTAAGTAAATATATGTTAAAGCTACATTTAGATATAATTATATAAATTTTAAGTAAATATATGTTAAAGCTACATTTAGATACATTGAAGTAATGTTAATTCACTTAAAGAAGGTGATTATAAATGTCACGCTTAAGAAGAATTAGAGCTTCATCCTAATATAACCAAATCAAATAAAAACATTTGAAAAAATGAGTTAAATTGTACATGAAAGTTGCATTCCAAGATACTATAGAGATCAATTGTAACATTCCTAATCTTGAAATTAGGTAGTAATCAAAATGACTTGTAAATAGTTCCAAAATAATACTAAATAAAATATTCTTAAATATATAAAAAAATTGTATTTCGTATAGCTCATGGAGATGGGTCCAATAAATTTTGTTTCACCTTCACAAAACTTTACTTGAAATTATTCAGGTAAATTTAAAACAATAAATTATTATTATTTATGTTTAATTAATTTGATAATTAGTGAGTTCTAAACAAGATTTGATGTGTATAAAACAAATGTTGTTGTACTCATATAAATGAGCTCCATATAATTAAATATTATTTTTCATATTTTATATCTTATTTGTGAGGAATTGGTAAGATTTATAAGGAATTTCAATTCAAATAGAATATAATGTAGCTTTGGCTTGTCTCAAGGATCTATATCCAATTAAATTTTTATTTTCATATTTTTAAATATTTTATATTACATTAGTATGGGATATTTTATAAGATAATTTCATTCTCACTTGATTTGATGATCAGGGGAGCTTTTCTTAAGGATCCTAGCATCTTTGAATGTAACTATCCCATGTAATTTTTCTTAGTTTTTCAAAAGTTTTTTTTTATTTGGTTATATTACTATAAAAATGTAATTCCCCTCTAATGTAACCTTTTTATCCCTTGTATTTGGTTACTTTATGTTGGTTTTTTATAGCATACTTATGCTTATCTATATATTTATTTATAATAAAATAGTAATTAATTATTATTTATGCTTGTTAACTTTTGTAATACATAGTAATTCTAAAAAAATCTATTTAAGGCAAAACAAAAAACATTGGACTCATCTTCATAAGGTTCAACCAATTAGGTATTTATTTTTATATTTTGAAATATTTTAATTTGGAGAATTTTTTTGATTTATAAGATATTTAAATTAGTGTCTAATTTGAAAATCAAGAGTGTTATACTTGACTTCAGTAGTATCATTGGATACAACTTCTCGCATAATTTATGTAATTTCTTCAAATGCTTTTTTAATTTAAATATATTACTAAGAAAGTCTACTTTTCCTCTCATGTCATCAATATATCAAATTAATTTAGTTATATTATAGTGCTTGAATTTATGTTTTTTTTAATATATAATGTTTTAAAAAAATTAATATCTATCATTGCTAATGCTTGTTCAGCTTTTTAATTCACATTTATCCGAAATGATTGCATAAGCAAATGAAGTTGGATTATTGAATGCAAAATATTCTCACAATTTATCACATTTTTTAAACTTTTATGCTTTCATTACTTTTTATATATTGTTTCATTTTATGTCATTTATTTTTTAATATATATTTTGTTATCATAAAAAAATAATTTGTTATTATTTTTGCTTACTAATATTAGTAATTCATACCAATTCAAATTATGTCTAATAGCCATGAGGTAAATGTTCTAGGACTCCTCTTAATGATCTCTATCTAATTGTATATTCATTTTTTAATTTTGAAATATTTTATTTTCTAATAATTTTGGTTGTTTTAATAGACATCTTGAATTGTATGATATTTGTTAATAAGAAATGTTAGACTCAATCGTGTAAGTGTCTTGTAATGCAACTTTCCTCATAGATTATCTATTTTCTTCCAATGCTTCACGTTGATGTGGATATTTTATTGTGAGACTATGATTCTCCTTTCATATGACCTTTAGATTGCTTTGATTTTTTTTAATTACAATGCGTTAATTCAAGTAACTCAAATTTTTATATTTATTTACATAACAAAAAAACTAATTTATTATTATTATTTATGTTTAATAGATTTGGTAGTTCATAGTAATTCGAAATGAGATCTAATGTATAAGAAACATGTATTATTGAACACATCTGAATGTGCTCTATCTATCTAAATATTCATACTTATATTTTAAATATTTTATTTTTTATTGTTTTTGCTAGTTTTATTAAAAATTTTGTAATATTATTATATAACTCTAAATATTCACCTAAGTGACCATTATTTATCTTTGATTTTGTTATATTATAATGCTTTAAATTATCTTATTTTTACTTTGATATTTTTTTCTCAATAATAAAATAATAATATATCTTTATTTATGCTTGTTTATATTAAAATGAATAATTGTTTTCAAAGTGGTCCCATTGGGATAGAAAAAATGTTGTTGAAATAACTTGATCAGATCTATAAAATTAAATATTTTCTTGATAGTTTAAAATATTTTTTGGGTTAATTTTTTTTATTTACAATGAAACCCTAAATCACTACATTTGTGACCTTTGTATTGCCATAGATTGGTTATATTATAGTGGTTAAATTTTTCTTGTTTTAGCTTTAATATATATTTACCTAATATTAAAATAATAAGTAATTATTATTAACCATTTTAAAATAGTAATTTTTACTTATTCAAAACAAGGTTTATTTGTAGCATATTTGATAATTGAGAATATTCTATTAGAACATCTTATTTGTTGGAATATAAATTTTTTGTACAGTCAATCTTATTTTGTTGTTTTGTGAGTTTTACATTACTTTTTTTGTTGTATAACATAGCTTTATGTTGTCATGGTTAAGCTTTATTTCTTATGTGTTTAACATAAATATAGTAATTTAATATCATATATGCTTATTTTTGTACTCAATAATTAGTCATTTTATATAAGGTTTGAGGGAGATGAAATGAATAGTGTTCGCCCCACCTTGAAGAGTTTTATTCAATTAAAAACTCATTATTATATTTTCTTTGCATTATAGTTTCTATGATTTTTGCATGATTTATGAAGTATTTTGATTTATAATTCATTTCTTTATTAGTTATGTCATATTTGGTCTTTTTATTTTGTAATGCAATTTCTCTAAACAATTTATCAAATTATTATAGTTTTTTTGCTTATAATACATTGGTTCAATTTGTGTCAATGTTTTTTATATTATATATTAATATTATAACAAAAATTTTATTATTAATTCTTATTTTATTTCGTGATTTCTAGTAATTATAGATGTAGTTGAATAGGGGCAAAGCATTTGTCATTGGACCCATATAGAAGAGTTCTCCCCAATTGTATATTCATTTCTATTTTTTAAAATTATTTTATTTTTATATATTGTCTACCCAATCATCTTAGTGTTTTTGAAAGAATTTTTTTTTAGATTTGTTTTTATTATATTCAAATTACAATTCTCTTCTGTTGTGATCCTTACCTCAATTTTATTTGGTTATGGTATATTGCTTCAACTCCTCTAGTTTTAGCATTAATTTTTATTTATTTAATATTATAAATAATTTGTTATTATTTATTGATGTTTTCATTATTGAATGAAAATAATTTAAAATTAATTTTAAAAAAGTGGAAAGAAATGTCTTTCGACAAAACTAATGAGCTTTATTAATTATTTTTTTTATCTTTAAAAATTGTATTTTCTAGAGTATTGCCTTTTTTATGAGATTTTCTCTTCATAAATAATTTGTGAGCAAGAATGTGACTCTCTATTTATTTTGAATCTTGTTATGCAGCTTCTATTACAATTAATCTTATTTCATTAAGGCATTTGATTTTATTTGGGTATGTTGTAATGAAATTATAGTTCTTCTATGATGTGACCATTATATCAGTTTTGTTTGGCTTTATTACATTATTTTTTAATTTTTCTTATTTCAACATTGATATATATTTCATTAACATTAAATTAAAAAATTATTATTTTTTATAATTATTTATTTTAATAAATTATAGTCATTCCAAATAAAGTCTTTTGATAAAATAATCGACTGTCATTGGACTAGTTTTGACAAGCACTATCAATTTAATATTATTTTTTATATTTTTTAATTTTTTAGCTTTTTGGCATGCTTTGTGAAATATATTGATTTGTACCTTATTTGACAAAGAAGAATATTAGACTTAATCTCCTCAATACCATTGATAAAAATTTCCATAATATTTATCTCATTAATTAAAAGTTTTATGTTTGATTTGGTCATTTTAATAAGCAATTTCAATCCTCCTCTTTTGTCACCTTTATATTTACATAATTTTGCTATATTACATTACTTCAACTATCCTTTTTTTAAAATATATATTTACTGAATATTAAAATAATAATTAATTATTATTTACTATTTTTTACTTTAGTAACTCTAATAATTTTAATCAAAGTTTGACTAGATGAAAGAAGGTTATTGGACTATGTTTAATGATCTCCATTCAATACTTTATGAGATAGTTAGATTTCTAACCGATTTAGGATTAATGAGGTTGCACTTTATCTTTTTCATACCTTTGATTTCTACTACCCTATAAATTTTGTCACATTTTTGTAAATGTTTTGCTTTCATTAAATATATTACTATCAAAATCTAATTCTCTACTCGTGTGATTTTTACATTACTTTGGTTTTGTTACGTTATATTTCTTAAATTTAACTTTTTTCAACTTTAATATAAATTTATTAAATATGACAATGATAATTTTTTTTTTGTTTAATTATTTTGTTAGTTCGAGTAATTCTAAATATGGTCTCATGGAGTGAAAACATATTCCTTTGGCATTGACTTAAAAAGATTTACTCAATTAAATGTTTAGCACTTGATTTGTTGGTCAAAGATATTATAGTCAATCACCTTAGCATTACATAAAAGAACTTTCACATGTAGTGTAACTAATTTTTTCAAATGTCTTATTTTTTTGGTTATATTATTTTAAAACTCTATTTGGTCTCACATATAACACTTATAGGGTTTTGATTTGGTTATACAGATTGCTTTCATTTAACTTATTTATCTTTTAATAATATATTTACTTTGTATTAAAATAATATATCTCAATTCAAAATTTCTAATTTCATCAAAAGTTTTGCTTTTATTTTCTTTACTTTAATTAATCTCTAAATCATCTCCAGTGCAACTGTGACCTCTCTTAGTTTCCCTTTTTTTAAATCACTCCAAGTCACTTTTTTTTAGCTTTAATGTATACTTACTTATGTTTAAAATAATTATTTACTTTTATTTGTGCTATTTATATAGGTAATTTATAGTAATTAATTCCTAATAAGGTCCAAACTAGAAGAAACAAACATTATTTGACTAAACTTACTGATCTTTAAATGATTAAATATTCATTTTGATATTTTTATGTTTTATTTTTCTTAGTTATGCATGCTTTAAAAAGTATTTCTTTTCATATTAGACTTGATGATCTCAGATTATAGTGTGGATCTCTTTTGTAATTTGGAATGTAATATTATTATAGAATTGATGTTATCTTTTTAAAGTTTTTTCTTAGATTTTCTTATATTATGATGAGGATACAATCCTTCCCTCATATGAGCTTTATATCACTTTTATTTGGTTTTAGTTTATTGCTTTAAGTTATGTTATTAGAGCTTTAGTATATTTAATTATTATTAAAATAAGAATTTATTATTATTTATTGATTTTTTACGTTGTAGATATGCAATAATTCAATTTAAGGTCAGATCAAGATGAAACAAATATCATTAAAATCATTCCATTTGTCTTTACTTGCCAAATATTTATTTTCTTATAACTTTTATTATTTTATTTTATTGCAGATTGGCATCATTTTTCACATTTTTTCATTTGTACCTGTTTTGACAATTGAGGTGATTACGCTTGACCTTTTTAGAATCTTTGCATGTTTTATTCAAAAACAATTTATGACATTTCTTCAAATGTTTTCCATTCCTTTTGATTGGTTGCTGTGAAACACTAATCTTCCTTTCATGTGACATTTACAACACCTTCATTTGGTTACTTTACAATACCTCAATTTATCTACTTTCTACTTTAATATATTTTACTTAATACTGAAATAATTATTTATTATTTTTATGTTTAATTACTTCTATAATTTTTAGTAATTTGAAACAAAAGTAGTGGGGGAGAGGAGTCTCATTTGACTTGTATTAGTGAGCTCCATCTAATTGAACATTCATTTCAAGAATGTTTTAACTATTTTATGTTCTTGTATTTTTGTTTCAAGATAGTTCCATTCACACCAAATTCAACAATTAAGAACTTTACACTCAACCTCAAAACTACCTTAAAAAGTATGTTTCCTTTATAATTTATCTCATTCTTTTAAATTTTTTTCTTTTTTGTGTATATTTATTTGTATCTCCAAATCTTGTATCATATACTTTATACGTCAATTTGATTTGGTTCTAATACATTGCCTCAATTAACCTCATTTAAAGTTTATTTTATGGTTATGTAGTATTAAATGAGTAATTCGCTATTTTTATTCTTATTTAATTTTGTAATTCAAAAAATTTCCAAACAAAGTGCAATCGAGACAAAAAATATTATTGGACTAGCATTGGTGAACTTTATCTAATTAAATATTAATTGTAATATTTGTTAATAGTGTTTTTAATAATTTGGGAATGATTTAAAAGTTATTATGATTCATATTTATTTTCATGATGAGGGATATTACACTTGGTAACGTTTGTTTCTTGGAATGCATCCTCCTTAAACAATTTATCTTATTTCTCCTAAGTTTTGACTTCATTTGGATGTATTATTATAAATAAATAACTTTTCTCTACTTTGACCAATACATTATTTTAATTTGATTATGTTACATTGCATCAATTTATCAAATTTTAATTTCAATATAGACATATATACTTAATGTTGAGATAATAATTTATTATTATTCTTTCTTATTTAAAATAAAATTTAACTAGATAGACCTCATTGTGGAGTGAATAATGATTACTATTCATTCTCATGCAAACCTTGTTTGAAGTTACTGTAAATTAGAAAAGTAAATTGGCCTAAATAATAATTAAAAAATAATGCAAGCAAAAACACTATAAAATAAAATGTAAAAAATTATTAAAAATTATATTTTTTTAGAGAGAGCTATTCGAGATGAGTGTAACAAATTTTATTTCTTCTTAATAAAACCACCTTTAGAATTACCATGAAATAAAAAAAATAAAGAAAACAAAATAATAAATTATTTTTGTTGCATGAAGGAAATATATGTTAAAGTTGAAATAAGATGAGATTTAGAGTTACATAGTAATCCATTCAAATCAAACCCAAATTTCCATAAATAAAATAATGCTTAGTGTTAAGTTCCATTTTAAGAAATGAAAGAGAGAGTAAAATATCCTTAATATTCAAATCAAGCATGAAATCGAATGCCTTATAATGTATGCCAAACTTTATCAAAATAGTATTTAAAAATACAAAATAAAACATTTTATTCTATTTTTTAGACCAACTTGGTGATGTTACAAACATCTTGTTTTGAAACTACATAAAATTATTGAGTTAAAGAAAATTAAGTAAATTATGCAAATATAAAAAATAAAAACTTATTACTAAATTATTGAAATATAAATTACAGTAAGAGTTAAAAATGAAGTAATGTTATATGATGAAATAAAAATGATGTTAATGTCATGTGGGTTAAGATTTAAAATTACCTTATAATATAATCAAAACAAAGGAAAATATTTGAAAAATTAGCATAAAGTTTATAGAAATGATAAAGCTATAGACACCAAAGCAATCTACTATAACATCATCGATTATTACATCTATAATTAATCAAAATATCTAATAAAGAATTTGAAAATTTAATAATTTTTATAAAAAATTAAAGGTAAATATTAACTTGAAAGAGTTCTTTGAGAAGACTCTAATCACATTTGTTTTATCTTAATCACACTTGGCTTTGAATCATTAGGATTACCAAAAGCATACTAAAAATAATAATTATAAGTTATTATTTTAATAATAAGTGAAAATATGATAAAACTAAAATGTGATAAATTGAAGCAAGGTAATATAACAAAATCTTGTTAGAAAAGTTGTACAAATGAGATAAAGTGTAACATCATCATTTATCAAATCAATTATGAATTGGAAAGCAATCTAAAATATGCCAAATCCTTAAAAAAAATAAAAAATACATAAAAATGTTCCTTTTTTGGGGTTATGCACCTCAAGATGAGTTTGATAAAGTTTTTTAAATTTCAATGTATTTTTGTATGGAATTATTTTGTATTCGAAAATAAAATTTTATTTAATAATAAAACTAAATTATTATTATAAAATTAAGTAAATTTATAGTAAAGACAAAATTATATTAATTAAGGAAATGTAATATAAGAAAACTAAAGTGTGGTAAGAAACATATGTGAGGAAAATTATTGCTAGATAATAATATAATCAAATTAAAGAATTTTTTTAAAAAAGAGAGATAAATTGTATTAGAAAGTTGCATTCCAAGATACAAAGAAGATCAGGTGTGATGTCCTCTACCATAATACAATCAAACTACATCATATGAAATTTAAAAAATAAGGGAACAATACTTTAAAATGTAAAAATATATATTTAATTTGGTAGAGCAATTTGAGGCATATTTGATAATAAGTGTTTCATCTAGATCACACCTTTTGGAAATTAATATGAATTATTATAGAAACTTAGCATAAATAAAAACAAATTATTATTTTTAATATTTAACAAATATATACTAAGTTGGAAATGAGATAAATTTAAGCAAAATAATATAACTAAATAAAAGCATTGTAATGGTCACATGAGAAGTGATTTAGTATTACATATCTTTATAACCAAACAAAAATGAAACCTTCGAAATGTTACGAACCATAATTCCTCGTCAAGACTACAATACCTTAAAAAATTTCAATTTACAAAAATATGCATTTAATTGATAAAGCTCATCAAGATGGGACAAAGGACTTTTATTTCATCTCAATCACACAACCTTTGTAATTATGTTAATTAGAAAAAATGAAAAATTTTAGTGATAAATATTTTAGCTTTACATAAACATATATTAAAGCTAAAATAAGATAAATTGAGGTAACATAATATAACAAAATAAAAATGATTGAAATGTCACACGAGAAAAATTGTAATTTCAAAATAATATAACCAAATTAGGGAACTAATAATTTTTTAAAAACACTAAATTTTAGATGACAACGAGATGGTGTATAATGTTCTCAAGCATCAAATCTTCAATAATCAAATTATCTATAAAAGCATGCAAAAATATTAAAAAATAAAATATTTCAAAATATAAAAAATGAATATCTAATTATGTAAAGGTCATGGAGATGAGTGTCATGACATTTGTTTCATCTCTATTTGAACTTGTTTGGAATTCTTGTAACTTCAAAAATAAATTGTGACAAATAAATATAAATTTTCATTTAATATTTAACAAATATATTTCAAAATTTAAATGACTTAAATTAAAATAAAATAATATAATATAATCAAATGATGTAAAACTCGAACAAGACATATTTTTGTTACAAACTAATATAAACAAACAAAAGTGTAAATTTTTAAAATGTGATAAATTATACAAGAATGTTTAATTCTATGACATTAAGCATATCAAGTTTAACATTCTTGATTATCAAATAAAATACAAATTTGAATTACTTATAGATCATGACAAAACCATAAAAAATAAAATATTTAAAATTATTGAAATGAATATTTAATTGCGTTAAGCTCATCGTGATGCATCTCTTGACATCATTACAAAATTAAATACACATAAATAAAAATAAAATAATATCTTAATATTATTTAAATAAATATTTACATTTGAAAGAGAAAAATGAAAGCAATGAAATAAAATAAAATTAAAATGATTTAAATGTCAAACGAGACAAGCATGAGGGTTTCGTCATAGTGTAACCAGATCTTTGCTTTAGAGAAATTCAAATTTCTCTTTGGAGATAAGAACAACTTTTAAAAGTCTCATTACCAACTTTTAAGGGAGAAAATATTTAATACAAATGCACAAATTAATTCTCCAAAAAACATTAAAATCTTTTTGGAATTAACTTTTGGTAACAAGAAAAGGTTTTGCATTAGAAATTTATTTAGAGCTTTGAGACCTTGGCAAAAAGGAAATCCTATCATCTAAAATATAATTTGCAATTATATTATTATAATGTGAGAAAACAAGACATCGATATAGTCAAAAGGTGCTTCGGTGTCACATTTGAAATACATACGTTTAATTTCCTCCTTTGAGAGTTTCTTCATAAATGGCACATTATCTTAAACTTATACTAACAAAAGGATTAAGCTCTGCATGGTATCATTATCATAAAGTTTACAAAGTTCCATAATTTATTAAAATGCAAAATTATTGCTTCACTAATTTTATCTACTTGCTGTACACAAATACCATTAGATTCCTTTATGTTTGTAAATATCAGTTTAGATCTGTTTTCTTTCACTAGGGAAAGAAAGAATTTTCTTATTCCTTTTGCCTTCTTTTTGTCATTCAATACTACCCTTTTGATGTTAATAATTTTCTTCTTTAGGCGAATCTCGTAAGTCTTTGTTAGCTCCATCCTTCCATATTCAAACAAGATTCAAATTGAATTTCAATAAGTTTAATTTGTTCATTAGGTAGCTCAATTTTATCAAAACTATTTTGAAATGTTGTTTTTTTCCATTGCATCACACAATATTTTAGCCATTTGAACTTACAAGTGAGACCATTCATTCCATAGAAATTGGAAATGTCCAATTACTTCTGAAAATATGTAGAATGGATGGCACTCCCACCACATGCTCTAAAATTGAATTATTTTTGGAGTGAATGAGAATCCTTAGGAAAATGTTCAAGATGTGGGGTGTGATATGAACTTGTTCTCCAAACAAATTGTATTATAGCCATAACAAGTTAATCTACTAATCTTTATCACCAACACATTGTCAACACTTTCATAGACCTACCTTCTTTTCCATTTACTAGTCAAGGAAAAATTATTTAAAGATAAAAGAAGTTAAATAGGGCCACACTTATCAATGAAGTCTAAACATTCTTGAATTTCTTTCAAAATAGGAGTGAGATGCCCCTCATACTAATTAGTGCTTCCATAACATTAATATCTCTTCCAATTATTCATGAAATGTTTGAGCTCTCAAAACTTTTGCAAGCTCTCAAAACTTTTGATGAGACTTTGTCAGAGAGATCTTTCATTAGTGTTTGAGCTCTTGTCATAAATGAACAAGTAATGAGAAAAATTTTTTTGATCTTGATGTTTTAGCAAAAGTTGAGTTAACTTCATTTCATCTAGTATGACCAAAAAATCAATCTTTGAAGGGATCCATTTGTATTTGACTTATTACCATCGTAGTCTTAAAGCAGAAACTTTCTAGCATATTCAAACATTCTGTCCTTGTGTTTCATACATGGATCTATAGAAAATCTCTATTTAATAAGATTATTTAGCCAACTAATTGATTTTTTATTCGTTGCTTCAGCTATGTTCCATATATTGATGTTAGTGTTTTTTATTGCATATCCATCAATTTAGATAACTTGTGTGCTTTTTCTTATTTCCCTTATTATTGTTTGTTTTTTCTTTAACAATTCTCGATTTTTTTATATGCATACCTACTAAAGACAAGGGTGAAGTCTTCATCATTGTTTTTGAAATAGCCAAAAAAAATGGCTTTTTCTTAAAGTTCCTCACTAACATTACTTAATGTTTGAAGATCATGAAAATGATGAGCTTTGTACTATGATGTTTTGGAATCTAAAACTATAACCTTTTGTCTCCTTAATTAGCTAATTTTCCTTAATAAGCTAAAATCATCATTCATTGAAATAATAATATTTTTTATTTTTTTTATTGAGCTCTACAAGATGTACTTTGCACATCGTTGACTTCTACCATGCTTAATAAACTTTGTTTATAATTTTTGGAAGGAGATAGATAATGGATTGGATAATTGATTGCAATATTTTTGGACACAACTTTTGGTGTTGATTCATTTGAATATTACTATCCTTTGGCCAGCAATTACAATTTATCATCCAACATATCATTGGTAGAACTTAGTTTATCAAGCTAATGGGAATCTCTTGCTTATCTAACATTGTTGGTGGATTTTTTTTATGGTTTAATTGTACTAGTAATAATATATGTAATGATGCTACTTGTAATAACTTTAGCAATACTAAGGAAGACTATCGTATTGATGATTTTTACTAAAATCTGTTATTGTTGTAACATTTGTTTTTTATTTTTATTTATTTAGGTTAATCCTTTTCCAATTCAACATCCATGTAGACCATTGCATTGTATTCCCAAGTTAGGTTGATCATTACTAAATCCTCTTTGAGAGGGCTTTCAAAGTATTAGTCTAGAATTAAAGAGTTGCTTTGTTAATGAAATGGATTGAAAGAAGTTCAATTAAAATTTAAATCAGTGCAAGAGAAAGTTTTACATTTAGATGAAAGTCAAGATGTCATTTGAACACCCTCAATTTGAGCTAGATTATGTTTTAAGATCCATGAAACCAATAACATA
Source organism: Vanilla planifolia (assembly GCA_023846275.1). Taxonomy (NCBI): domain Eukaryota; kingdom Viridiplantae; phylum Streptophyta; class Magnoliopsida; order Asparagales; family Orchidaceae; genus Vanilla; species Vanilla planifolia. The sequence goes on from JAIUJO010000047.1 coordinate 1,515,422, forward strand.
TGTAGTCTCACCCATTTTAGTTGCACAAATATCATTGGTATAGAAACACATTGATTGATCACACGTGACACACACATGTCAAAAAAGATTAGTGGCAGCATTTCATCACTTCATTAAAAATTAAATTTTTGCACAAAATGTAGAGCATCCTTATTTATAAAAGATGTCAAGGGTTTGGGAATAGAAAGTACACATTTTGAAATTCTATATGAAATTTTAAAATACCCAAAGTCAATCTAAATAATAAAATAAGTACTTTTAATTTTGTTAAGAAGCTTTACACTTAAAAGCAACAAAATTAATTGATATAAAAGTTCAAAAATTGGCCAATGCAGTTAGGGTGATGGTCTAGTTTGTAGAGAGGTAGTTGTGACGTAATAGATATTGTCTTGATGGAAAGGTGTGTATGACTTGGGTCTAGTTTTTTTGTTTTACATAGGACAAAGTGATTCAATGGAGGTGGATAAGTTGACAAGTGATATTGGTTTTAGCACATTCATGGATCGTCTAGCATGTCTTGATGGATCAACATGTCATTATGAATCAACATGGGTTGAGAAGGTAAACATGTTCAAAGGATTGGGGCAGGTTGAGCTTGCCCTGTGGGTTGGTGCAAGTGGCATCAAAAGCTGTTGACACTAGCAAATGGTAGTAAAAACAGTTTGAAACTAAATTTTAGGCATTTTTTAAGTCTTTCTTAGCAAAACTTTTCATCAGTAGAATTATGAGGTTGGGAAAGGGATGCCTTGTACTTGTTTTAATGCTAAAAATTCTAAAAATCTATCAACTAATCTTAAAAATACTTAAACTATAGTGTAAATGCACAAAAATTAATCAACTAATGAAAAGAAAAATAGAAATATGCAACAAACAAAGATCGACTATAATTGGCTCTTATTATTTTAATGCCATCATAGAATAATGAGAAGTTGAGGAGTCATGTTTGGCATGCCTGTGAGTTTGAATAGGACTAGTATGATGCAAAGTGTGGCATTTACATTATGTGAGGGATGACGATGTATTAGGTTGTTTTTGTGGAAGTATAGTTAGAAGGCTTGTGAGATCTTTCTTTAATGTTGTTTCTCATGGCTTGTAATTCACATAAACAATTTTCAAAATTTATCTTTTTTTTGTTGAAAGTAATATTTGAATTTATGCATAAATGTTGAGATAAAGTTGTTGCTATTTAATTTTTGTTGCATCAAGGTTTTTAAAAGATCACAGTTCACTCTCCTTGTTGTAGGCATCACCCGACATCATCTTTGACATTGTTAATTAAAGAATTTATCATTTTGAAAATATGCACACACATTTAATGAAGATAATTCATAATCATGGGTAAGGACATTTATGTGAGAACACAAACTTCATAGTTCCTTAACTGTAATAATCAATTTCTCCCATATCTCCTTACTACTATTTACTATGTGTATGGTAGATAATCAACGTTTGCTAAGGTATAACTATGTGTTAAAAATAAAATTTAGTTATATTAATGAGATGAATATTTGGATCACTTTATGGAATGTATTTTATATTATAAGCATAATGGTAAAAATCTAATATGGAATGTATTTTATAATTTAAAGTGTTGTATTTCATAATTATATAACCAAAATGGTAAAAATCTTAAGAAACAAGATAAATTGTGTGGCAAACATTGCATACAAGGAAGGGAAGATTGAGGGAAAATCTCTTGCTTGTCATCTGACATAAAACTTAATATATACCATAAAGCGTATAAATACATTATAAAAAATATTGAAAATTATTAAAAAATAATATTTAGTTAAATAGATATCATCATTTGAAGTCCAACAATGGTTGTTTTATACAAATTAGTTCTCGTTTCGAATAATAGTGAAATACCTAGTTAAGTAAGTTTAAATAAAAATTAAATTCTTATTTTTATTGTTAATAATATACAGTAAAGTAGAAATGAGATAAATTGAAGAAATTTAGTAAAAAAAATAAAAGTGATGTAAAGGTTATAAGAAAGAAGAACTAGAGGATCATATTAAAATCTCACAATCAAAAAGAAAAGTTAGAGTAAATAAAATAAGTTATAAGAGGAAGTTGCAATGAAGATGCTCAAGAAGTCTTTGGTAACATCATGGATCATAAAAAACTACAAATCAAAATATATTATAAAGTATAAAAAATATTATGAATTGAAATATTTAGTAATATAAAACATATTTAATTTGATATTTCTTGTTAAGATGAGTTAAACAACATTTGTTACATCTTGAACAAACATCATGTGAAATTTTTGGGAATTAAGAAACTAAATATGCATATATATTAGCAAATTATTACTTAATTTTAGTAAATATTCATTAAAACTGAAATAAGATAAATTGAAGTAATATAATCTAACTAAATCAAAGAAAGGCAAATTTTAAATGAGTGGAGATTTATGTTACATGCTAATATAATAAATTTAAAATAAATAATTAAAGAAATGGGGAAATAATATGAGAAAATTATATTCAAACAGGTGAAGGAGTGAAGCGTATCACTCTTGATTGTCAAAAAGGCATGAATTTAAATGTTTCACAATGTGCCAAAACACTTTAAGAAATTTTAAAGATCTTAAATGAATATTTAATTTGATAGAGCTTATGGATATGAGTCTTGGATGTTTGCTTTGACTATATTGGACAAATAAAAAATTTAGGAAAACCTACATTCATAGATGCAAAGTAGGTCAAGTATAATATGCTTGATTATCATCTCATACAAATAAAAATTTTTCATAAAGCATTTTAAAAATGAAAAAATAAAATATTTTAAAATATGAAAACACAAAAAAATTCTATAAACTTGGGTATGACGTTTTCAATGATATTTGTTTTCCCTCGACGAAACCTCAATCGGAGTTATTTTGGGCTAACAAATAAATAAGCATAAAAAATAGATTTTAATTTTAGTATATTTTAAAGCTACAAAGAGTTAAATTAAGAAATGTTTCATAACAAAAATATGGTGAAGCAAATCTCACATGAGGGGCAATTTAGAGTTACATATTGTAATTTCAAAATCAAAGCAAAAAATGTTGAGAAAGCAATATATGTATTTAAGAAAGTTAAATTCCAAGATGCGAAAGAGATCTAATGTACTAAAATTGTTCATCAAATTTTGTGCAAATTAAAATATTTACTAAATTATGCAAAACAATGGAAAATTGAAAATTTTAAAAAATACAATTTTTTTTTTAATTTAATAGAACTCATTAAGACTATTCCAGTGACATTTGTTTTGGCAATATAAAACCTTACTTGGAATTATTAAAAATTGCAAGATTAAATAAAAATTAATTAAAAAAATTATTATTTGAATATTATGTAGATATTTAGTATAATTTAGAATAGAAAAATAAAGATAATGTAATCCAACAAAATAAAAGTGATGTTAAGAATACATGTGAGAAGAATCTGTGCTCCATAGTTATATAACTAAAATTGTAAAAAATATGATGAAATATGATAAATTGCGTGGCAAACATTGCATTCTAAAACATAGAGCAAGATTTAGTGAATTTTCTTGCTTGTCATCTGACAAAAAAATCAATGTATACCATAAACTGTACAAAAACCTTATAAAATAAAATATTGAAAATGATAAAAAAAATATTTAGTTAAATAGATATCATCTTTGGAGGTCCAACAATGGTTGTTTTGTGCAAATTAGATCTCATTTGGAATTACAATGAAATTCCAAGTTAAATAAGTGCAAATAAAAATAAATTCTAAATTTTTACTTTTAATAATATATAATATAGCAGAAATGAGAGAAATTGAAGAAATTTAATAAAATCAAACGAAAGCGATGTAAAAGTTATAGGAAACAAGAACAAGACGTTCAAATTAAAATCTCATAATCAAAAAGAAAAATTGGAGTAAATAAGATAAGTTATAAGGGAAAATTAGCATCATAACTACTCAAGAAGTCTTTTGTAACATCATGGATCATAAAAAAACTACAAATTAAAATATCTTACAAAGTATAAAAATAATTATATAACGAAATATTTAGTAAGGTAAAAAAATATTTAACTTGAAATACCTTATCAAGATGAGTACAACAATATTTGTTACACCTTGATTTGACATCATTTGGTGTTAATGCATATATCAAAAGATTATTAAATGAATTTTAGCTAAATTTTTATTAAATCTAAAATATGATAAATTGAAGTAATGTAATCTAATTGAATTAATGCAAGGAAGATGTTAAATAAATGGAGATTTATAGTTACATACTAATATAACAAAATTAAAGTAAAAAATCTGAAGAAAACAATATTAAATCTATAGGAAGCTTGCACTCAGTGAACCTAAATGGATAGTACATCCTTGATCATAAAATAAGACATGCATTAAAATGTTTCTTAAGATATGTTCAAACTAATAAAATTAAATTTTTTTAATAAATAAATGAATATTTAATTAAATGAAGCTAATTGAGATGAATCCAATGCCTTCTACATTATTTTAATCAAAACCTCTATAGAGACACTACAAATAATAAAAGAAAAAGTATAAACAATAATAAAAAACAACTCAATATTAAGTTAACATATATTGAAGTTAAAATGATATAAATTGACTCAATGATTTCTAAACAAATCAAAGTGATGTATTATTCATTCGAGTTGAGAGTTATGGTTATATGGTAATATTATCAAATCAAAGTAAATATTTGGAAGAAATAAGGTAATTGTATGAGAAATTTTCATTTCAAGATAACAAGAAGGTAAAGTTTAATTTCCACTATGATCAAATTTGGATTGAATTAAAATACTCACAAGGTATGACAAAAAACAAAAAAATAAAAATTTAAATATATTAAAATAATTATTTTATTGGAGAGAATTGATCAAGCTGAGTCTAACAAAGTTTGTTTGATCTTAATTGGGCTTTATTTGGTGTAATACGAATTACAAGGTAAATAATAATAAATAACAATCAATTTTTATTTTAATATTAAATAAATATATATTAATGCTAGAATCAGATAGAGGTGATGTGCCAAAACAAAATCAAAGAGATATTACTATCATACTATAGGGGATTTCAAGTCACATAATAATATAACCAAATAAATGCAAAACATTAGTAGAAATTAGATAAAGTTTATAAGAAAGTTGCTTTCCATGACATTAAGAAGATCAAGTGAAATATCCTTTATCATCAAATGAGGTATGAAAAAAGATAACGTATAAAGCATGCAAAAAACTATATAATGTAAAGGTATTTAGAAAAAGAAATAAATATCTTATTCGATAAAGGTCAATGGGACATGTCTAATGAAATTCTTTCTTCTCAATGAGGCATTATTTTGAATTAATGTGAAGAACTAATGAAAATAAGAATAAATAGTAATAAATGTTTATTTCATTATTAAGTAGGAAAATATTAAAGCTAAAAAGACATAAATGAAAGTAATATGACCAAATCAAAGAAAAACATAATTATTATTTTACTATACCCAAATCCAAGTGATGTAAATGTCATAAAAGTAGAGAGATAGAGTTACATTGTAATATAACAAATGAAAAGAAAATTATTTGAAAAAATATGATATATTGTAGTAAAACTTGGGTACAAAGATATAGAAGAGATTGAGTGTAACATCCTTGATCACTCATTAAAGTACAAATTGAAATAACTTTAATGACATGCTAAAATCCTTGGAATAAAATATTTAAAAAATAATAAAAAAATATTTAATTTAATAGATCCCATTTAGATGAGTTAAAAGATGTTTGTTTCAACTCAATTAGACGTATGTTAGAATTACTATGAAGTATAAGAGTAAATAACAACAAATTATTCTTTTAAAATTAAGTTAATCTATATTAAAACTTAAATGTGATGATTTAAAAAAATATAATAAAACCAAATTAAAGTATTGTTAAGTTTACATGAGTAAGGAGTTTGAGGTTAATAGTAATATAGCCAAATAAAAGCATGGAACTTTAATAAATAAGACAAATTATTCAAGAGTGGTTGCATTTCGAATTACTAACGAGATTGTGTGTAACATCCTTGATTGAGAAATTTAGTAAGAATTAAAATATCTTATATGAGTGCCAAAACCATACATAAAAATATTTACCTTTTTTAAATAAATTAAATTGGACAAGTAAAGTTTGTTTTTTCTCAATTAAAAAAAAGGAATACTAAATTATCATTTTAATACTTTGTTAGCATATAATAAAAATAAAATGAGATAAATTGATGCCATTTAATATATTTAAATAAAAATTATGTAAAACACATAAAAGAGGAGAGTTAGAATTTTATAGCAAAATAACCAAATAAAAAAAACAATTTCAGTAAATGTCAACTTTTTTTAGGAAAGTTGTACTGTAAGATTCTAATGAGATCAAGTAAAATATAACACATCATCAAATTAGTTACAAGTAAAAAGGTCTCAAAACTCACACCAAAATTGTAAAAAAAATTTAAAAACGTATATTAATCACAATAAGGCTTGTTGAGACGAGTCCAACAACATTTGCTTTGACTCATTTTGACCTTGATTGCAATTTCTCAAAACTAAAAGAAAAAATTTTAATAAATAACATTTTAATAATAAACAAAAATATATCAAAGCCAAAATGAATCTAATTTAATTAATGTAATCTAAGAAAATCCAAGAGATTAATTGTTGCACAAAAAGAGAATGTGAAATACATTGTAATATAACAAAATCAAAGAAAAGAAAATAAACAAATCTAAAAATTGATTAGAAATGTTACATTCTGAGATACTAAAGAGAGAGTATAACTTCGTCATCAATCAAATCTTGCATGAATCAAAATGTCTCATGAAATTGCCAAATAATGTGACATACATTGTAATATAACAAAATAAAAGCAAAATAATTATATAAATGTGAAAATTGATTGGGAATGTTACATTCTAAGATACTAAAGAGATAGAGTGTAACATCTTCATAAATCAAATCTTCAATGAATAAAAATGTCTCATGAAATTGACATATAATATAACATTTAAACATATAGAAATAAATATTTAATTTGATAAAGCTCATTGAAATGAGTCCATTAAGATTTCTTTTGTCTTGATATGACAGTAACTGAGATTACTATTTGTTTTGAACAAATTTCCATAAATGATAATAAATAATGATTTTAATATTCAGTATATATGTATTAAACTTCGAACGGGAAAAATTAAAGTGGTAAATTATAAGAAAAATAAAGTGATGTCAAGGTGACTATAATGATTATTTAGAGTCTCCTTGTAATGGAACGAAAACAAAGTGAAACATTTGAGAAAACAAGATAAATTGCATAGAAAAGTTTCATTCCAATATATTGAGGAGATCAAGTGTAACATCATCGATTGTCAAATTATTTAAAAATTTAAATATTCATAAAGCTTATAAAAATACTAGAAAATGTAATGTTTCAAACTATGAAAATTTAGATTTAATTAGATACACATTTGTGAAAAGAGTAGAACGATATTTTTTTATCTCGATATATCCTCTTTTGTAATTTCTGTAAATTTCCAAATTAAATAACAATAAATTAAAATAAATTATTATTTCAATATATTTTAAGGCTAAATTAAAAGAAATTGAAGCAATGCATTATAATCAAGTCAAAGCAATGTAAATGTCAATTAAGGGGAAATCTAGAGTCACATAAAAATATATCAAAATAAAGGCAAAAAAACTTGAAGAAAAGAGATGAATTATTTGGAAAAGTTTCATTCTAAGATACAAAGGAGATCTAATATAGTAACCTAGATTATCATAAAATGTATGAATTGAAATGTCTTGCAAATTGAATAAAATATTACAAACTTTAATATTTATAAAACTAAAAAAATATTATTTAATTGAATCAAATAAATCAAGATGAGTCCAACATAATATGTTTCATCTGGGTGATATTCCATTTAGAATTACTTTTCATTACAAATTAATTAAGCATAAAAAATAATAACTTATTAGTTAAGATTAAATATATATGTGTTAAAGTTCAAAAGAGAAAAATTAAAATAGCGTAATCTATGAAACAAAAGCAATGTAAGGTCTGCATTTGAGGAGAATAAAAGTTTTATAGAGTTATAATTAAACGAAAGCAAAACATTATATGAAATATAATATATTATATTGGAAAAACTTTATTCCAAAATGCAATCGAGCTAGAGTGCAGTATTCACAATCATTATCTCACAAAAAATCTAAATATCTCATAAATTCTGTAAAAACTTTAAAAATAAAGTATTTGTAATTGTAAAAATTTTTTGTGAGAGAGAGCTCACCATGGGAAGTCCAACAAACCTTTCTTTCTTCCACTCAGATCACATTTGGAATTATTAAAAATAACTAACATAAAAAATGTATAAATAATAAAAAATTCTTATTTTAATACAAAATAATATATAATAAAAGTTAAATGAGATAAATCAAAGAAATTTAAAAAATCCTAAAAAATCTGTATGTGAAAGCCATATGAGAGGAGATTTAGAGTCCCATATTAAAATATCTAATTTAAAAAACACATTTAAACAAATCGGAGAATGTATACAAAAAAGTTGCAGTCCAAGATACTAGGAAGGCCGAGTTTAAATTTTTTATTTTAATTTAATTTCATGACTGTCTTACTTTAAATCTCCACCCTTGTGACCTTTATATTCCTTTTATTTTGTTATATTACATTACTTAAATTTGTCATATTTTTGCATAAATATTATCTAATTATTATTAAAATAAAATTTTATTACTATTTATGGTTATTTATATTAAAAAAAATTACCATTATTCCTGACATGGTTTGATCAAAAGGAAGAAATTCTTGTTGGACTAATTTGAAGGAGCTAATTGTAAATAAAATTGTCATTTTATGTTTTCGAATGTTTTTTTCTCCAAGACCTTTTTCATACGTTAGGAGTCATTGTTGTTAAAAACTAATTTAAAGATTAAGATGTTCCTCTCAATCGCCTTGGTACCATAGAATGTAAATTTTCTAAAAACATTTTCCCATTTTATTGAAATTTTATATCTTGATTTCGTTGCATTACTATGTAACTCTACATCTTCTCTTTTATGACCTTTATGTAATTTTGAAATTGTTATGTTACTTTTCTTCAACTTATCTAACATAAGCTTTTAACATATTTCTAATGAATATTAAAAGAATAATCTGCTATTGTTAAGGGTTATTTACTTGGGAATTTCATATCAATTCAAAATGATGCCTCATGGAGAATAAACGATCGACATTGGTACGATCAATGCTTATTCTATGCAAATACAATTTATTTATCCAATTTTAATATTTTTTCTTTTATTTTGGTATGCTTTATAAGATATTTTTATTTGTATTTTAGTTGGTGATTAAGTGTGCTACAATAATTCTGCTTATTATCCTAGAAAGAAATTCCTACATGGTTGATCTAATTTATACAAATAAAAATTTGTAAAAATTTTAAATTATTTTAGAATCAAGAATGTTACACTCAATCATCTTATTATCTTGGATTTGACCTCTCAATTTTAAAAAGTGATTACTTTTGTTTGGTTATATTGCTTTGTAACTCTAAATCACTTCAGGTGTGAGTTCTACGTTACATTGATTAGGTTATATTATATTGATACAATTTATCTTAATTTCTCAAAATTTTTAAATTGAACGAATTATATTATTATATGACTATGCAGTTCTTCAGTTTATCTTAATTCAACTTTAATATTTATTGACATAATTAAAAAAAATATTTAACATTATTTTCTTTATTTTACTTTGTTAATTTATTATAATTCAAAAGAAGCTTATACTAAGATAAGGAAAATACCATTGCACTCATCATAACATGTCCTATCAAATTAAATATTCATTTATATATTTGTAAATAATTTGTTATCTAAAGTTTGATACATTTTGAGTCAATTTTATTTATCCATTATTTGAAAATCGATGATGTTGCATTCATTCTTCTTAGTATCTTGAAAAGCAACTTTCTTATATAAATATCTCATTTTTTCAAGGTTTTTCTTTTATTTGGTTACATTATTATGTAACTATAAATATTCTCTCATATCAAAATAAATATATATATATATATTAAATTATTACTTTATTAATATTTATGCCATTTATTCTTTGGTAGTTTGTAGTAATTCCAAATGAGGTCCAATCATGTCAAAAAAATTGTTTTTAGACACATCTTGCCAAGTGCTATAAATTAAACATTCTTTTCTCTTTTTAAATATTTTTTTATAAATTTTAACATGCTTTATGAAGCATTTTAATTTGTAGAATTTTTTAGGATTGTTTGCATTACACTCAATTTGCATTGGTTCTTTGAATTCAACTTTCTATTATAATTTGTCTCTCTCCTTGATCTTTTTCTCTTTGATATTGTTATGTCAGTATGTAACTCTAACTCTCTTTGCATGTGAACTCTACCTTACTTAGCATAGGATAGATTCTGTTGCTTCAATTTATTTTATTTTAATTTTAACATATATTAACTTAAAAAGGAAGAAATAAATTGTTAATATTTTCACATATTTTTTTATACATCTGAATAATTTTTTTAAAAAAAATAGTTTACTATTATTTATGCATAATTATTTTTGTGATTTGTAGTATTTATAGAAAAACTATAGATGGAGATGAAACAATGGTTATTTGATGCTTCTCAATGAGCTCTATACATCTTATATTAATTTTTATATTTCAAATATTTTATACATTATAGCTTTGGCATCCTTTACAAATTGTTATTGTTATGTTACTATGTAATTTAAAATTTTTTTTTGTGTAAACCACCATATTGCTTTGAATTGGTTAGATTATATTTCTTTAATTTACCTCATTAAATCATGAATATAATTTTAAACATTATTTTTATTATTATTTAGGCATATTTACTATGGTAATTCTCTATAATTCCTAGCATGGTTTAATTGTGCCCCTCATTTTGTTTGAATTAGTTTATTACATTCCTATAATTTATCAATTTTTTTCTTCAATATATATATTTCCCTTTAAAAAAAATATTTACTCATTATTCTTTAGGATTATTGACCTTGGTATTTTATGTTAATTCGAAACATGGTTTGATCAAAATGAAAAAAAGTCATTGGACTTATCTAAAATTGCTCGATCCAATTGAATATTTATTTCTAAATACATATATATACATATATATACTTCTTCTATATATATATATATTATTTTTTTCTAGGGAATCATAGATTATTTAATGATCCAAATATTACACTCTATCTCTTTATTATCTAGAAATGTAGCTTCCAACAAAGTTTGTCTCATTTCTTCAAATTTATTTAATTGATTTTATTTTGTCATATGTAATTCTAAATCATCACTTGTGTGATATCTACATTTGTTTGATTTAGTAGTATTACAATTCTTGAATTTTTTACATTTTAACTATAACATTTTTTTTAATTAGCATTAAAATAATAATTTATTACCATATATGCTTATTTACTTTACAAATTTAATCTAATTCCAAACATGGTCCAATCAAGATGGAACAAACATTATTGGACTTGTGTAAACAGGCCCTATCCATTTAAGTATATATTTTTAAATGTTTTATTCTCTAAGTTATGGACATTCTTTTTGATACATTCTAATTAGAAATATGTCTGATGATTATGGTGTTATAGTCACTTTTCTTAGTACCATGGAATGTAATTTCCCTATAAAATTTATCTTATTTAATCAATACCTTTTTTATTTATTTTGTTGTTTGACCATATAACTCAAATTTCCTACTTATGTAACATATAAATTTATTTTGTTTACTTTTACTGTATTTCTTCAGTCTCTCTTATATAAGATTTGACATATATTAGTTTAATGTAGAAATAATAATAGATTATTATTTATGGTTATTTACTTTGTATTTTATATTAAATCTAAATGTGTTTTTAATGAGAAGAACAAATACTCGTTTGGCTCATCTCGATGAGCTCTAAGCTATTAAAATGTTTTTTAATAGTTAAAATATTTTATTTTGTAGTGTTTCAACAAGCTTTTTGAAAAAGTTTTATTCATATCTTGTTTCATGATTAAGCATTTTCCACTCTCTAATTAAATGTTCATTTTAATGAGTTTTGCTTGATTAAATGTTCATTTTTATTATCTTGCATAGTTTTTTTGAAAGTTTTATTTCTTTAGGTTTTGGCAAGGTTTACCAATACTGTTGATTCATAAAAAAGTTTGTTATCGAGGATGTTACAATTGATTTCCTTCATATCTTAGAATGCCATTTTCGAATATAATTTATATCATGTTTCCATTTTTTTATTTTTATTTTACTTAATAACTACACATCTTCTCCCATGTGACCTTTAGAGCATCATATCTTTGTTATACTACATTTCTTTATTTAATATTTGAACTTTAAGATATATATACATAATATTTAGAGATGAAACAATCATCTTTGAACAAGTCTCAATGAGCTCTATAATATTAAATATTAAATATTTATATTTTAAATAATTTTATGTTCTTATAATTAGCATGCTTGCAATTCATTTTCATTGCTAGCTAATTTGAAGATTGAGAACACTACACTCAATCTCCATAATGCTGTGGAGTGCAACACTCTTGGGTAATTTATCCTATTTCAACAAATTATTTACTTTTATTTGTTTATATTAATCTATAACTCTAAATCTCTATTCATGTGACCACCATAGTAATATGTTTACATTATGTTACTTTCATTTGATGTATCCTTTTTTGGAGCTTTAATATATATTTTCTTGTTATCTAAATATTAGTTCATTTTTGTTTACTTTTTTTGGTAATTACCTATAATTAAAAATTTTTATTTAATTTAGATGAAAAACCATTATTTTTATAATATTAATAAGAGCTACATAAATACATATTTGTTTTAATATTTTAATTTTATTAAAGATATTTGGTATATTAGATGAAAACATTTTAGTCAAAACTTATTTGATGATTGAGGATGCTATACCCAATCTCCTTATATTTTTCAATCAAAGAATATGTAATATTTATTGAAAAATACAAAAATAAATTTTTACTAGATGGCAATGGTTGAGATGATTCACAATGATGCATTTTTTCTCTACACATTTGGAATTCTAATAGATTGCCTAACCAATATAGAATAAATAATAATAAATTATTATAACAATAATAAGCAAATATATGTTAATTCTAAAATGAGATGAAATGAAGTAATATAATATCACCAAACTAAAGTGATATAAAGGTATAATGAGAAGAGATTTAGATTACCAAGTAATGTGATTAAATCGATGAGGAATTTATGTAATTGAGATAAATTGTTCAAAAAATTTATTTTCATAAAAATAAGGAGATGTTTGCAATGTCCTGGATAGTGAAATCAAGCAAGATTTAAATTATTTTAAAAAAGATGCTAATGCCATTATATATATATATATATATATATATATAATAAATGAAATGAATATTTAATTGGAAAAAGGTAGTTAAGGTAATTCTAATGATGATTATATTACCTTGATCAAACGTTATTGGAAGTTATTAAAAAATAATAAAGTAAATTGACATAAAGTATAATAAATTATTATTTTGATATTGATTATATTTATGTTGAAGTTGAAATGTTGCAAATTAAAGAAATGTAATAAACCATAATAATATTAATGCAAACAACACGAGAAAAGATTTAGGATTAATTACTAATATCACTAAATCAATGTGATAATTTAAATAAATGAGATTAATTATATTGGAAAAGTTTTGATCAAGATACTACAGAGATTACTTGTAATATCTTAAATCATCAAATTTTGTAAGAAAAGCATATGTCGTAAAGTGCACCACAACTCTTACTGATAAAATATTTAAATATACAAAATATGTGCATATAAATGGATATAACTCATCAAGATGAGTCCAACAGTATTTGTTCCTTCTCGATCAATCCTCATTTTAAAATTCTATGAACTACAAAAATAAATAAGCTTAATTAACAATAAATTCCTATTATAATTATAAGTAATATATACTAAAGCTAAGAAAAGACAAACAAAAAAGGTTGTTAGGGCAACAAAATGAGAGAATTTATGTTTCATTATAACATAAAATAGTTAAACTAAAAAAATTTGAACATGAAATATATCACGAATCAAAAAGACTCATAATTCATGCAAAAACACTAAAAAATGGAATATTTGAAAAAGTGAAAAAGAATATTTAATTTGAGGGAGCTTCACAAGATGTGTACCAACTTTGGTTTCATCTTCATCAATTCTCATATAAATTTGAATGAATTACCCAAGTAAATAAACATAATAATAATAAATTATTTTTCAAATATTAAGAAAACAAATATTAATATTGAAATGAGATAAATTATAGCAATGTAATACGACAAATTTAAAGTGTTGTTTAAGGTCTAATGAGTGAGATATTGAGTTTACCAAATACTATGGATGTACAGCATAGCATCCTTGATGAATTAATCATGTAAAAATGGAAATGTCACATAAAAATTACTTAAATGCAAGGAAATTTAGTATTTAAAAATATAAATATGGTTATTTAAATGAATAGAGTTCATCAAGATTTGTTACGAACATTTATTTTTTTATGGCATGACATCCTTTTGAATTTATATAAATTAAAAATTAGAAGTAACCATTAAAAATTAAAAAAATTTAAAAGCAAATGAATATATATTTTAAGTTGAAATTAGATAAATTGAAATAATATAACTAATCAAACTAAAAGAAATGTAAAGTTTCTAGGAGAAAAAAATTTTATTTCATTGTAATATAACCAAAAAAGTAAAAAATTTCATGAATTGAAATAAATTATGCAGGAAAGGCTACATTTCAAAACACTAAAGAGATTCAGAGTAACATCTTTGATCATTATATTAAGCATAAGTAAAAATATTTTACAAAGTATAAAATGTGTTAGAAAATAAAATATCTAAAATTATAAAATAAAATATTTGATTTGATAAAGATCATTAAGATGAGTCAAAAAAAAATTTTCTTGATTTGACCATCTTTAGAATGGGAAAAACTAATTTAAATTTTCATTAATAATATTAAATTATAATTTTATGATTTAGTAAACTTATATCACACTTGACATAAGACAAATTAAAAATATTTAATAAAATAAAATGAGAACAATATAAACAAAACATGAGAAGAGAATTTGAATTGCATAGTAACACAACTAAATCAATGAGAAAACTTTGTAAATCAGATAAATTTTATGGAAAAGTTTCATTGTAATAAAGAGATCGAGTGCAAATGATGGATGTTAAATTAGGAGCAAATCAAAATACCTCTTAAATCCTTTTGAAAGCTAAGAAAATGAAATATTTAAAAATTTATAAATGATTACTTAATTAGATATACCTCATTAAGACTAGTCCAATGACATTTCTTATGCCTTGTTTGGGCAACGATTGGTATTACAAAGAATTACCAAAGTTAATTAGCATACATATCAACAATTTATTATTTCTATTTTAAATAAAAATATCATTAAAGTGAAATTAGATAAATTACAATAATATAATCTTATCAAATAAAAGCTTGCTAGATGCAAATTAAAAAGATATTTGAAGTTGCATCCATTATGATGATATCGATATGAAAATTTTAACAAAAGGTATAAATTTCATAGAAATATTGCATTCCAAGAACCTAATGAGTTAGAATGTAACATTCCTGATCGTTAATTATGTTATCAATAAAAATATTTTGTAAAACATGCCAAAATAATCAAAAAATCAAAAATATATAAATGAAAATTTTATTCGATAGAGGTAATAAAGGTATAAAAACTAAAAAGTAAAAAAAGAAAAAAAATAATGAATTACATTTTTATTATTAGGTAAATATAAACTTAAACTAAAATAATATAAATTTATGTAATATAATATGGTAAATTGAAAGTAATATAAAGGTCACAATAGATGAGAGTTACAACTTCATAATAAGATTAGAAAACAAATAAAAAATTTTGTACAAATGAGATAAATTATGTAAGAAAGGCTCATTACAAGATACTAAGAATTCATACTCTAACATCCTTAATTATCAAATCATGTACAAGTCAAAATACCTTTTAAAGTCTTCTAGAAAATTCAAAATAAAAATATCTTAAAAAAATCTATATAGATTTTTAACAGTAGGAGCTAGTCAAGATTAGTCCAACAAAGTTTGTTTCATTGAGCTGAGTCTAATAACATTTGTTCCATCTCAATCAAACATTGCTTTGAATTATTGCAAATTATTAATGTAAAAATGCACAAATAATAGAAAATTATAATTTTAATTTTTTTGTTAAATATATATTAAAGTTCAAATTAGACTGTTTAAAATAATGTAATATAATAAAATCAGAATAATAAGAGTGCTATAGGAAAGAAGACTTTTATTTTCATATAATATCTAAGAATAAAAAAGATAATTTTAATAAAATAATTTAAATTATATAAGAAAGTTAGAATCTAAGATATTTAAAAGATTAAGTGTAACATCGCTGATCATCAAATCTACTATGAATAACAACATCATGAAAGTATGCCAAAACCCTACGAAATTAAATATATAATTGTTTAAGGATGATTATTTAAATATATGAAACACATTGAGATAGTTTCAACAATATTTGTTTCATTTGGTTCAAACTTTATTTGAATTACTATGAATTTATTTTATAAATTATAAAACTGAGCTATTATTTTTATATTAAACAAGTATACATTAAATTTCAAATGTGATAAATTGAAATAATTTGTTCCAATCAAATAAAAGTGATGGAAATGTTACACAACAGGATAACTTGACTTCCATTGTAAAAAACAAATAAAAGATGAAAATTTGAATAAATGAGATAAATTACTTTCAAAAAGTTGCAATCCAAAGAACTAAGGTGATTGTGTGTAACATACTGAGTCGTCAAAAATGTAATTGTCAAAAAATCACATAAAATATGCAAATAGCATGAAAATTAAAATATTGAAAATTATAAAAGTGATTACTTAATTAAATAGTGCTCATAAAGATGAGTGAATGAAGTATATTTTCATTAATCCAACTACAATTGGAATTACAATAAAATATTAATTTAAATAAATATAAATAATAACAAGTTTTTTTAACATTTAGTTAACAAATAATAAAGCTAAATTATGATACATTGAAGAGATTTAATGAAAACAATTGAAAACATTATAAAGCTAAAATGTGAGAAGAATTAGAGATTCTTATTAATATCATAAATCAAGGAATAAACTATAACCAAATGAGATAAATTATATAGGAAAATTAAATTCCTTTATACTGATGAGATCAGGTGCAACAATGTGGATCACTAAGCTAGGGGCAATTCAAGATGGCTAATAAAGCATGCCAAAACCTTAGAAAATGAACTATTTAAATTATAGAAATTAATATTTTATTGGAGATAACCAATTGAGATGATTTCAATAACATTTGTTTTGTCTCGATTAGACATAGTATGAATGTAATAAGAATTACAAAAGGTAAAAAACAAAAAATGTACCAATTTGTTATCTTTTTTAAGTAAATATACTACAAAATAAAAAGAAATTAGAATGATTCATAAATCATGTAAAAACCATGAAAGTTAAAATAATTAAAAAAAATAAAATTTATAATTTAATTGGATCGACCTACTTTAGATAAGTGCAATCACATTTGTTTTATCTTGATGAGACCTCATTTTGAATTACATGATAAGAAAAATAAATTGGCTCAAATAATAAAAAACTATTTTTGGTTATTATTAAAGTGCATATTGTAGTTGAGATGACATAAATTCAAGAAAATGTGACCAAATCAAAGTGAGAAATGAATCATTTTCATATAACAAAATTGAAATAATGTAAAGGCCGCACAAGAGTTGTTGTAGAGCATCATAATAATATAACAAAATCAAAGAAAATATTTAAAGAAATAAGATAAAATATACTAAAACATAAAATTCAAAGGCATTAAGGAGATTGAGTGTAATATCATTGATTGTCAAATCCTGTCTTCAAAAGCATGCCAAATCCATAAGAAATAAAATATCTAAAAATATTAAAAATATATTTAATTAGTTAGATCTGATGACGATGAGTCAAATGACATTTTGTTGTCTCAATCAAACATATTTTAGAATTATAATGAATCAAAATATTAAATAAGAATAAATAATAATAAGTTTTATATTTAAAATTACTCATTATGTATCAAAACAAAAATATGATACATTATAAAAATCAAATATAACTAAATAAAATAGATGTAAAGTTTAAAATAATGGAAAATTAAAATTTTGTAGTAATATAATCTAATAAAAGTGAAAATGTTTAAGAAATTTGATGAATTATCCTAGAATGTTTTGTTCTAAGGGGATCAAATCTAATATCTTTAGTGAACAAATTAGGGACAAGACAAAGTCACTTAAAATTTGCAATAAAATCCTAAAAAATTAAAAATTTTATATTTAAAAAATAAGTATTATATTCGATAGAGTTATTAAACAAAAGCCTAAAAATGTTTGTTTTGCCTTGAGGGAACATTGTTTGGAATTACTTTGAATTACTAATTTGAATCAGAATAAATAATTATTAATTATTATTGTAGTATACATTAAATAAATAAAGAAGTTAAAATATGATAAATTAAATAAATTTAATATAACCAATTGAAAATAAGGTAAAACACATAGGATAGAAGAATTTTGAGCTATAGAGTAATATATCGACATTTAAGTGAAAAATTTGAACAAAATAGCGAATTTATAAAGAAATGTTCTGTTCAATGAGAACAAGGAGATGAAGTGAAACAAAATTTTAAAAAATTGTTAGAATATTAAAAATCAATAACTAATTACATAGATCTTCTCCAGAGGAGACTAACGACATAAATTTCATATTGACATAACCATGTTTCTATTATAAAAAATAGCCAAATTTAATAAACATAAATTAAATTATTATTATTTTAATATTTTGTAAACGTATATTGAAGCTAATATGAGATAAACTATGGGAATGCAAAATAAAAAAAAAGAAATTTGAAGTTGCATTATAATAAATTTTTTATTATTAGATAAAATAAACAAATTAAGCAAAAATATTTCATGAAACGAGATAAAATATATTGGAAAGTTGCATTTCAAGATACCAAAGAGATGGTGCGTTGCATCCTTGACCATAAAACTATGTCTGAAAGGAAATGACCCATAAAGAATACCAAAATAATAAGAAAAATATTAAAAAAAAGTTAATAAAAAAATTTTAATTTCGTTTTGCTCAACATGACAAGTTTTAGGACTTGTAAAGTTCTAGGAAAATTTTCAATTAAATATTTTTAAAGATTTGATTTATATTAATTTTGCATGCATAATAGGACATTTTAATTTGTAGAAGGCTTTTCAATAAAAGATGTTTAACCCAATCACCTTAGTTTTTTTGAATGAACATTACTTTTTATCACATTTATTTAAATTATTGATTTTGATTTGATTGTATTGCAAGATAACTCCAGATCGCCTCCCTGGTTATATTAGCATTGCTTTGATTTGTATGCAATACATTTCCTCAATTTATGTTATTTTCTCTTTAATATATATTTACTAATTATTGAAAGTATTTTTTTATACTTTCTTTTTTTATAAATTACTTAATATTCTAAATGAGTTTCGATTGAGAAGAATTCAACGCCATTGGACTCAACTTGCCAAGAGCTATCCAATTACATATTAATCTTTTTGTTTATAATTATTTTATACTATTTGCTTAATCATGACTTATGAGATATTTTTTGTCTACTCTTATAATTGAGAAATATAAACTCGATCTCCTCACAATTATGGAATGCAACTTTCTTATATAATTTTCCTTTTTCTTCAAACTTTTTACTTTAAATTTGTTATATTTTAATGAAACTTTAACTATAGTTTATTCAACATTTACAATGTCTTTATTTTATTATAATTTATTCCTTTAACTTTTCTTATTTAATCTTGATATATATATTTCCTTAGCATTCAAAAAACAATTTATTATTATTTATGTTTAATTACTTTAGTAACTTGAAGTAATTCCAAATGAGGACCTTTTTGAAGCAAAACTACCATAGGTGAAGTCCTTATATCAGCTTTATCAAATTAAACACTCCATTTAATATTTATGAGATTTTTTTATTTTCTTAAGTTTTTGCTTGCTTTATGATAAATTTTTATTCTTACATTATTTCATAATGAATGTGTCACTTAATTTTTTTGGTATCTTGGAATGGATTAATCTTATGTAATTTATCAAATATTATCAATTTTTGATCATTCATTTGGTTATATCACTACCTAACTCTAAATCTCATCTCATGTGACCATTACATTATATTACTTTGTTATACTAAAATTGTTTAATTTAAGTCATTTTAGTTCTAGCATTTGCTTTTTAAATATTACAAAAATTGCTTGTTATTATTTAGGGTTACTTAATTTTTTAATTAGTAAAAAATGAAAAAGGAGATCTAATCAATAAGAAACAAATTTTGTTGGACGCATCACAAGAAACCTTCCAATTAAAATTTCTCAACCTTCTTAATATCTTATAATACAAATTTCCCATAAAATTTATCTCATTTGTTGAAATCTTTTTCTTTGACATGGTTATATTGTTAGGGAACTTCAAATTTCCATGCCTACGACCTTTACAATATTGTCATTTTGTTATATAATTTTAACTAAATTTATCATAATTCAGCTTTTATATAACTTCTAAATATAAAATAATAATTTATTATCATTTTTTCTTTTTTTTCTTATGAATCATTGTAATTTAAAATGAAGTTGATTCTATATATGGAACTTATCTTGATATGTTCTAATCAATTAAAAAGTTATTTTTTATGTCAATTTCTTTTTAAATTTTTGACATCATTTATAAAGCTTTTTAATTCATAACTATGTTAATGTGGGACTTTAAGATATTCATATTTTGGTATATTACATTACCTCAACTTGTATCATTTCATCTGTAATATAATTATGCAATATTAAAATAATAATTAAGACTTAATATCTTTAATTAACTTTTTATAATTCATTGTAATTTTAAAGTATGTTGAGGATGGAACAACTGTTTGTGGACTCGTCTAGACTATCTCTATCAAATTAAAAATTTAGTTTTATATTATAAAATTTTTTAATTTATATTATTTTTACATGTTTTATGTGGCATTTTACTTCAAATTTTATTTGATGATAAGGAATTTTACCATCAATCTCTTTTGTATCTTTGAATAACAAAAGTCCATATTTCTTCGCTCATTTTATAAATTTGTTCGGTTAGATTATTTTACTCTAATTCTCTTAGCATATAACATTTATGTTGCTTGGATCTCATTCCATTATATTCCAATAATTTATCTTATTTCATTTTTAATTTCGTATTTCCCTGTATTTCGAAATGAGGTTCAATCAAAATGAAAAAAAATAATTTTTGGACTCATCTTAATGAATTATATCTATTTAAAATTTATTTTAATATTTGGTTTAAAATTTTTTCCCAATGTTTTACTTATGTTTTACAAGACATTTTGATTTGAACCTAGTTTTATGATTTAGCATGTTATTATGAATTTGTTATTGTCTTTGAATTAACATTTCTACCTAATTTTTCTCACTTGTTGAAAACTTCTACTTTTAATTGGTTATTTCACTATATAACTCAAAATATTTTATTATGTGACATAAATAATGCATTTATTTGCATATTTATATAGATAAATTTATCTAATTTCAAATTTATCATATATCTACCTAATATTAAAATATTTATATATTGTTGTTTTTTTTATATACTTTTTAATGCATAGAAATTTCAAATGAGATCTAATGGACACGAAGGAAATGTCATTGAACTTATCTCAACTAGCTATAACCAATTAAATAAATTCTTAACTATTTTTTAAATATTCCATTTCTTATGATTTTAGCATGCTTTACAAGAAATTTTAATTTGTACTTGATTTATAGATATAGGCTATTGTGCTTAATCTTCTTAGTATTTTTGGCTATAACATTCATTAAAAGTTATATTATTTATCATATTTTTTCTTTGATTAGGTTACTTTTTTGTATAACTCTAAATCTACTATTGTGTGACCTTTATATTATACTAATTAAATTTTATTACTTTGCTTGAATTCACATTTTTCCAATATTAAAATATATCGCTTAGTATAAAAGTGAAAGTTTGTTATTTTATATGCCTATTTAATTTAATAATTTGTAATAATTCCAAGTTAAGTCTAATTAAGATGAAACAAAATGATTGTTCTCATCTCAATCAGTTCCATCATTAGATAATCGTTAAACAATTTTCATGTTTTATTTTGTGGAGTTTTTGCTTGTTTTATGAGAAATTTTATTTAGTACCTAAAATGATGATTTAAATTGTTACAGTTGATATCCTTAACCTCACGAAGGTTAACTTTCCCATATAATTTATCATATTCCTTCAAATGTTTCCCACGATTTTATTATATCTTTTTGTAACTCTAATTTATTTCACATCTGACCTTCTCATTGCTTCAATTTGGTTTATTACATTTTTTAATTTACCTAACTATAGCACTATTGTATATTTACTTAATGTTAATATATAATTACTTTGGTAATTCCTAGCAATTCAAAATAAGGTCAATTGAAGACTAAAGAAACATCATAAGAGTCATCCCGATAATTTATATCAAATTAAATCTTCTTTTTCATATTTTAACTATTCTTCTTGAGATTTTTCATGCTTTATATGTTATTTTGATACATACATTATGTTTTGATTCTATCCTATTTCAATGAAACTAAAATTGTATTCTTGTGTGACTTCTACATCTATTAATTTTGTTATATTACATTGTTCTAATTTTTCTCATTTTAGCTAAAATTTGTATTTTCTTATTATTGAAATAATTTATTGTTTCTTTCTTTTTAAGTACCTTTGTAATTCAAGTATTCCCAACGAGGTTCAAGATACAAAAAAAATGTTGTATGTCTCATTCTAAAAAGCTCTATATAATTAAAAATTAAATTTTAATTTTCTAAATATTTTATTTTCTATTATTTTAACATTTTTTACGTTAGAATTCATTTTTGTAGCAAACGTGATTATCTAGTATGCTACACTCGATCTTCGTATTGTCTTTGAATCGAACATTGACAAAACTTTTCATTTCTATAATTTTTTTTCTTTCTTAGGTTATATTACTCTATTACTATCTCTCTTCCCCTTTGAGCATTATATTGTTTTTATTTTGCTAGATCCATTCTTTCAATTTATCTCATTTTAACTTTTTATACAATTACTTAATATAGAAATCACATTGAATTCAAATTAAGGCATATTCATTTGGTTAACTTTTAGTAATTTAAACAATAGAAAGAAACTCTTTGACTTCTCTAAATTAGAATAACCAAATAAATACTCGTTTGAAGTTTTTAAATATTTCCTTTATTAAGGACTTTTTCATAGCTTACAAGACATTTAATTCATATCAAATTTGATAATTTAGAATAATACCTTTGATTATCTTAGTATTTTGGAAAGTTAGGTTTTTAAGGCAATTTATAACATTTTCTCAAAACATTTTGCATTAATTTGCTTATATCGTTATGATATTCTAAATCCCTTGTCATGTAACCTATAAAATTCATTGAGTTAGCCATATAACAATGTTTTAATTTGTCTAATTTTTGGATTAATATATACATAACACTAAATCAATAATATGTTTTTACTCATATTTTTTTACTTTTACAATTTCTTGTAATTTCAAATGGTGTCTAAGAGAGATAAAATACAAATCGTTAGACTCATGTTAAAGGGCTAAAATAATCAAATATTCTTTTTTACATTTAGATTTTTTTAATTTTTTTAAAGTATATTTAGTGAGATTTTTTTAATTATACTTAATTTGATGATCAACAAAATTGCTCTGGGCCTATTTATTTTTTCAAAAGACCATTTTCCCTTTCAATTTGTCATTTCTTAAATTTTTTTTCTTTCATTTGTTGATATTACAGTGTAAACCCAATTACACCATTATGTTACCTTCACATGTCGCTGACCAATTTTTATTACTTTTTTTTAATTTAACTTTTTTTAGCTTCAATATATATTTTCCTAACATTAGAATAGCATTTTTTATTTCTTGTGGATATTCAATTTGGTAATTTATAGTAACTAATTTAGGAAAAAGGAAGGCAATATAAATTTCAATAAACTCGATCCAATGAGTAATATGATGTTAAAAATATTTTTCATATTTTAAAAATTTTATTTTTGTGGTTTTGCACAAAAGTTTTATATTGTTACTTAATAATCTACAAAGTGGTAATTGAACTCTTTAGTATATTAGAAAGGAGTTTTTTGTGTAATTTATCTCTTTTATTAAATTTGTTTGCCTTAATTTATTTGTTTTATTATTTTACTCCAAATGTCCTTCTACATGACCTATACATTTCCTTTATTTTTAATATTTTATTTATTTAATTTAACAAATTTATGATTTAATATATTTTTTTAATAAAAAAGTAATGTTATATTTCTATTTATTTTTATTTGTGCTCATTTAATTTTATAATTTGTAATAATTCTTCACAAGGTACGATCGATATGACAAAAGTGATATTATGTCACATCTTGATGAACTTCATCTTATTAAATAGATATTTTAATATTTATAAAGAATTATTTTCAATTTTTTAATGTGCTTTAAAAGGCTTTTTAACTAACACTTGGTTTGATGATCGAGGATATTACACTCAGTCCCCTTAGTGTTTTCCAGTGCAACTTTACAATGAACTTTATCACATTTTGTTATTGTTTTTTCTATTATTTGCTTATATGGTAATGAAACTTTAATTCTCCTCTCATGTGACCTTTCTATTACATCAATTATGTGATAATACATTACTTCAATATATCAAATTCTAGCTTAATTATATATTTACTTAGAATTAAAATTTATTTTTTTATTATTTATTTCTGATATTTAAAAATTTCTTCGTTAATTTCAAATAAAGTTCAATCAAAATGAAATCAAAGTCACTTCACTCACCTTGAAAAACTTTATTCAATTACATATTCATTTTTATATTTATAATATTTTATTTTATGGGGTTTTGACACACTTTTAGAGGCCTTTCAATTCATACAAGATTTTATGATCGTGGATGTTTTGCTCGATCCTTTTAAAACCTGGGCATACAATAAACCCATACAATTTATCTTATTTCATCTAACTTTTCATTTCAGTTTGGTTTATGTAATTCTAAATCTCTTCTCATGGGACTTTTACATTGCTTTTACATTACATTTATAAGTACCTTATTTGATGACAATGATGGTATACTTGATCTCTTGAGCACCTTAGAATGTAATGTAGAATGAAACTCTAATTCTCTTGTAATATGACCTTTGCATTTCTTTTAATTTTTTATATCATATTTCTTTAGTTTATCTCATTTAAACCTTAAAATATATTTACTTAATATTCAATTTGTAACTCACACTTATTTATGTATATTTTATTTCATAAATTGTAGTCATTTCAAGTGAGGTTTGATGGAGATGAAATGAAAGCCATTGGGCTCATTATTATGAGCATTATCCAATTACACATTTATTCATATAGGTTTAAGTATTATTCTTTGAATTTTAACTTTTTCATGACATATTCTAATTTATATCTCATTTGATGATCAATGATATCCAAGCCAATAATCTTAATATCATGTAAAGAAATTTTCTTTTTCAATTTATCCAAGTTTTTCAAATTCTTTACTTAGATTTGCTTAAGTTGTTATTTAAATCTAAATTCATCTTGTGTGCCCTTTACATGAAATTGATTTGTTCAGATTAATTTGCTTATTTTTTTTCATTTACAATTTAAGAAATATTCTTCAATGTTATAATAATAATTTATTATTATTATTATTGCTAATTTATATTACATGTTCATAATAAATCCAATCTCGTCTCAATTAGATCAATACTGATGAATGCTTAAATTTTTAATTTTAAATATTGTATTTTATAAGATTTTGGCATGCCTTACAAGTCTCTTCAATATATATCAAGCTTTATTATTGAGGATGTTAAAATTGATATTTTATCGTGTTGGAATGCAACTTTCTCCTAAAATTTATCTAGTTTCATTAATTTTTTTTATATTCTTTCGATTATACTGCAATGCAGAATTATATCCAATTGATTTAGATAGTTATTTTTTATTTTTTTATTTAATTTTATATTTAATATTTATTTACTTTCAAAATTTAGGTTTATTTTTATTTATGACTATGTTTTTGTTAAATAATTGTAATTCAAAATGAGCACTAATCGAGAAAAAATAAGCATCATTAAACTTTCTTCAATTGGATCTATCCAATAAAATATTGTTTTAAATTTTTTTAATGCATTAATTTCTAATGTTTTTCATGTTTTATGAGATATTTTTATTGGTACATGATTTGATTATTTAAGATGTTTCACTCTATCATCATATTATCTTGGAATGGAACATTCTCCTAAAAGTTATGTCATTTTTTCAAAATTTTTTATTTTGTTATATTACTTTGAAGTTTTAAGTTTTACCTCATGTGATGATTACATTATGTTCATTTGCCTACACTTATTTCAACAATAATATATACTATCTAATTTTAAAATAACTTTTTCTTTACTTTTTATGCTTATTAAGTTAGCAATTAGAAGTAATTCCAATCAAGGTTAGATAGAGCAAAATAAATCTTATTGAACTTATGTCAAACAACTATGAGAAAATATTAATTTTCTTAGTCATTTTATTTTCTAGGGTTTTAACATGCTTTACTAAACATTTCAATTATTAGCTTATTTGATGATCCCTTATTTCCCTCAATCAACTTAGTATCTTAGGATCTTACTCTAACATACAATTTTATTCATTTCTTGTCATTATGTGCTTTGACTAAGTTATATCTCTATGAACGATAATTCTTCTCTTATTTGGTTATGTTATGTTAAAGATCTTTGCTCAACTAATTGTTCACTCACCTCAAAAAGATATATCCAATCGAAAATTCTTATTTAATATTTTTGCAATTATATTCTCTAAGGTTTAAGCATGTTTTACTAGCCATTTTAATTTTTACATGATCAAGAGGTCGAAGATGTTACATGAACCTCCTTAATATGTTCGAATGCAACATTGTTACACAACTTATCTCCTTTCTTTAAATTAGTTTTAGTTATATCACTATGTAATGCAAAATATTCTTTAATGTGACATTTACTTCATTTTGATTTGGTTATACTTCATTACTTTAGTTTAACATATTGAAGTTTTAATAATACTTTATGCTTATTTAATTCTAAAATTAGTAGTAGTTCTAACTAAGGTTTGATCACACAAAAAAATTGTTAAACTCATCTCATTGAGCTCCAACCAATTCAGTGTTCACATTTGCTTCATATATTTCATTTTTTACAGTTTTTATATGCTTCATGAGACAGTTTGATTGATAATTATTTGTTGATCAAGGATTCTACCCTTCATCTTATTAATACCTTGAAATTTAACTTTCCAAACCTAGGATATTTCCAAGTCCTTTTTTTCTTTGATTTTGTGATTTTATTGTGTAACTCCAAATCTCATCTTTTGTGAGACTTACATTATTTTAATTTGGATATACTATATTATGTTAATTTTGATATATTATATTATTTTAATTGATCTCATTACAACTTTAATGTAAATTTAGTGAGTTTTAAAATAATTAGTTGTTATTGTTTATAAATATTTTCCTTTGTAATTCATAGCAATGCCAAATGTGGTCTAGTCAAGAAGAAATAAACACCATCAGAATAATCTTAAAAATATGTATTCAATGAAATATTATTTTTAATGTTTTTTAATATTTTATCTGCAAATGTTTTGTCATGTTTTATTAGATTCTTTGATTCATATCAGATTTGATGATTAAGTACGTATTACTTTATCTCCTAAGTATCTTGAAATACAACTTACACACAAATTTGTCTTGTTTTTTAAGATATAATAATTTTTATTTGGTTGTATTACTATTTAATACTAAATGTCCTCTCTTTTGGCCTTTATATTGCTTTCATTTAGTTATTTTATATTTCCTAAATTTATCTCTTTTCAATTTTAGCATATGTTTAATTAGCGTGAGTAAAATAATTAATTTATTTTTATGCTTATTTAATTTGTTGCTTCATAGTAATTACAAAAATACTTCAACGATGAAAAAAATTATCATTAGAGCTTCTAATTAAGATTTATATAAATAAATATTAATTTCTAGATTTTTGAGAAATATTTTACTTTCTCAGTTTTTCTAATACTTTATGAGTTATTTTGATTCACAAGAGATCTTTTTAAATGAGGACGTTACATGCAATCTCCTTAGTGTCTCAGAAAGTAACTTTCATATGAAATATTTCTTATTTATTTAAATCATTTGTTTTGATTCGATAATACTAATTTGTCACTCTAAAACTCATTTTGTGTAACATTCATAGTACTTTGATTTAGTTATATTACCTTGTTCTAATTTATCTCACTTAAAATTTAAAATATATTTACTATATTTTAAAAAAAATAGTAGTTTATTTTTTTTGTTTATTTAAATTTATATTTCATATTATTTCAAATAGGATATGGTTGAGAT
Organism: Vanilla planifolia; assembly: GCA_023846275.1. Classification (NCBI taxonomy): domain Eukaryota; kingdom Viridiplantae; phylum Streptophyta; class Magnoliopsida; order Asparagales; family Orchidaceae; genus Vanilla; species Vanilla planifolia. The sequence goes on from JAIUJO010000047.1 coordinate 1,544,199, forward strand.
TAAACAAAGGTCAATGAATCATATCGAAAATCTCACTTTTTGGGGTCTTTCATTTCCAGACCCATCATAACACAAGTAAGTTCAAGAAGGATGTTACACCCAAATCTTTTTGTGTCAAAACATGCAACTTTTATGTCAAAATTATGTCATTTTCTTAAATTGTTTACTTTCTATATTTTTACATTAATATGAAACACTATTTCTCCTCTTTTGTAATATTAACAGTGCTTTCATTAAGAAACAATATACTATGTCAATTTATGTCATTTCAACATCAATATATATCTATATATATATGTCATTTCAACATCAATATATATATATATACTTAATATTAAAATAGTGATATTTTATTATTTATTCTTATTTAAATCTTATGGTTAATAGTAAATGTTAATGAGATTTAATTGAGATCCAAAAATATTTTTAGACACCTCTTTATCAATTCTATTTAATTAAATATTTATTTTTATGCTGTAAAAAATTTTTATTTTCAAAGGTTATCGCTTGCATTATGATATATTTTAATTTGTACCATATTAAAGGATCAAAGGTGCAGCACTCAATCTATTTTGCATTTTTTAATGCACCTTTCATTTACTATTTATGTCATTTATTTTAAAATTTTTCACTTCTATTTTGTTATAATACTTTGCAACACTCAATCAACTCTAAAGTGACAATTTAATATAGTTTTTAGTTTCAATATATAACCACTTAGTATTGAAAAAAATATTTTTTTTATTTTTTAAGCTTATGTCTTTTTGTGATTTGTAGTAATAATAAATGAGGTTTGATACATTGCAACTCTTAATGAACTCTCATGTGATCATTTAATGTAGTTTTTAGTTATAATATATAACCACTTAGTATTGGAAAAATATTTTTTTATTTTTTATGCTTATGTTTGTTTGTGATTTGTAGTTATAATAAATGATGTTTGCTTGAAATAAAATAATGGGCATTATACTCAACTCTATATGAATTATCAAACTACTTGTCAAATTATAAATTTTCAAATACTTTATTTACTTGGGGTTTTGTCACACTTTAGAAGACAATTTGATTCTTAACTAATTCTATAATTAAGGATTTCATACTCAATTTCATTAGTATTTGGGAAGGCAATTTTCATGTATAATTTATCTTAATTCTTGAATATTTTTTCTTTAATTATGTTATATTACTTTAAAAATCTAATTCTCCTCACGAAAAATTTACATCACTTAAATTAGGTTAGATTAAATTGCTTTAATTTATCTCAATGGAAATTTAACATTTAATTATTTTGTATAGTAAAAACTAAGCTATAATTATTTTTCTTATTCACTCCTACAATTCTCAAACATTTCAAATGTGGTGTGATCGAGATGAAACAAATGTCGTTGTACTCATCTCAACAAGCTCTATCAAATTAAATTTTCTTTTCAACTTTTGAAAATATCATATTTTCTTACTTTTTTTATTCTTCATGAGATTTCAATTTGTATTTAAATTAAGGTTTTTGGATAGCATGGTAAATCTCCTTAGAATCTTAGATTACAAAATTCTATACAATTTTTCTTTGTTTTTACAAAAATTTTGTCTTGATTTTGTTATATTACTTTGTAATCGAAGAGCCTTCTTATGTGACTTATACATTGCTATATTCTACTTATAATAGATTGTTTCAATTTTTCTCATTTCATATTTAACATAAATTTAGTTAATACTAATATAGTATTTTGTTATTATTTATGCTTATTAGATTGATGAATCGTAATAATTCAAAACAATATCTAAGTGAGAGGAAAAAGTATTATCGCATTCATCTCAAAAAGATTTAACAAATAAAAAATTTATTTAGTCATTTTGAAATATTTTCCTTTCAAGAGTTTTGGTATATTTCAGGAATAAAATTTTTCTATATAATTCATTTGACTTGTTCAAATTAGTTGACCTTTTATAGATGCATTACTATGAAGCCCAAGTTCTCTTATCATGTGATTTATTACATCCTTTTAATTAGGTTAATTATATTACATAAATTAATCCCATTGAAGCTTTATTTCACGTTATTTAATATTAAAAAATAATTTATTGCTATTTATGATACGTAAAGGTGCAACTAAAAAAAAGACTAAACAAAATTAATTTAACTTATATTAACGAGCTCTATTCAATAAAATATTCAATTTTATATTTTTAAATAATTACATTTTAAAGGTTTCAACACACTTTATAAAACAACACATCATGCTTAATTTCATGATTGAATGTGTTAACTCTATCTCAATAATATGTCGGAATGCAACATCCGACACGAGTCAACTCATTTTATCAATTTTTTTTATTTTTTATATTGCTATGAAGCTCTATTTCTCCCCTCATGCCACCTTTATCTCTCTTTGATTTAGTTATATGACATTGCTTTAGTTTATCTATTTTTAGTGGCAACATATGTTTTCTTAATATTAAAAACATAACTTTTAATTATTTAATTTTTTTAATTTTGAAATTCATAATAATTCTAGATGAGCTTTAGTAAAGGAGAAAGAATCATTATTAGACTTACATTAATTAGGACTATCTAATAAAATATTTATTTTATATTTTTAAATATTTTCATTCCTTGGGTCTTGGAATGCTTTACTAAGTATTCCAATTTGTAACTTTTTTTGTAATCAAGCATTTTACCATCAATCTCCCCGAAAATCATGGAATGAATTTTTTATTTATATTTTTTCCCATCTTTTCAGATTTTCTTAATTAAATTTTGTTCTTGTGCCATGAAATTCTCGTAATCTTATCGTGTGACCTTTTCATCTTATTGATTTGTTTATATTACATTACTTTAGTTTGTCTTATTTCAACACTAGTATATATTACATGATATTAAAAAATTATTATTATTTTTTATGACTTCTTAGTTTAATAAATCATAGTAATTCTAATCAAGGTAAAGCTAAGGTCGTTGGAGTCATCAAATTTATGTCCATGCTATTAAATATTCATATATATGTATATATGTACATATTTTAGATTTTTGACTTATTTTATGTGTTATTTCGATTTGTATCTTATTTAGTAATAACAGAAGCTACTGTCAATCTCCTTTATATGGGATACAGTGAATGGAAATAATGATTAACAGTAGTTGATAAGAACTAATTATTCAACTAACTAAGATAAGAAATAATAAAATTTCTAAATAATAAAATTTTTAAATAATTAAAATTATATCCATAAAAAGTCATCTTAGTTCTTTTGCTTTATAATTGAAGCTATTTTGATCCCTTATTATATGCTTATGTATTACCAAATATTTATGCATACTATGACTATCTAAATCATCCTCCTACATAATCTATATTTTTAAACATATTTTTCACTCTTTTGAATCATGTACTACTAGTTGTCACACATCTCTTTGTATACCTATTAGTCTTGATAAGATTCATGCATTATCTATGCCCAACTAAATAAATTTTACAAGGAAAGTAATGGTCTTCCTTTATTTCATACTTACACTGTTTATTTAAAGTTTTGTGCAATTATATTACAAAAATTTATTGTTTAAATAAAATTAAGAGTTTGGACCCTTTCCTATTAAATTTATTATGCTTTATATGATGAAAATATTTTTTATATATAAGATGTACACAACTTTTAATGTTTTATGTACACGCTTATCATGATTGTTTTATTTACATTTGTAATTTTGAACATTTTTTATTTGTAAGATTAAGCATGTTTAATTTGTAATATTATGAAATAAATTTACATTTTGCTATGTCAATAAATAATTTATTTTATTATAATAATTACATTTTTTCATAAATTTACATTTTTTTGTAGGTAAAATTTGTCATTTTGAGTTAATTATTTATTTTAATTATTTTAAATCTTAAGACTTTTTAATTTTCTAGTAACTAATTTTTTACACTATCATTATGGATATGCTCTTCCAATATACATCATATTTACTATCTATCTTTGCTAAATAATAAAATTTAGTTTTCTTTTTTTCATACATAGTTAATATCTTGTAGTTTTGCATTTAGTTATTTTTTAAAATTAATTTTTATTATGTTTTAACAATTTTTTTAATAATTAAACTTTTTTTTTGGATTAATTAATTGTAAAAATTAATTTTTTAAAATATTATTTTTTATTGCTTAGTAAATATTTAATACTATTATCTATGACATAAGAATTCTTTCATTTTACATGCTTTTTTAATATCTACCAATCTGATATAAAATAAATTACTTTTTCACTATTTGCAAAGAGTTGTAAGAGTTCTGTGTTTTTGCACTAACATGCTGGCATTAATTATATATTTATTTTTAATGATATTTTAATTTATTTTAAAAGGATTTTTCCTAATTATGAACCTTTTAAAAACTTTTTTATCATAATTATTTCAACAATTTAATATTTCTGTTGTTTTATTTACGTTATGTAATCTGCTGTCAGGAAATTCTTAAGAACATTTGTCTAATATGTTATAAATTAGAAATTATTAACTTGAAATATAACAATTAAACTCTTTTTATGTTTTACTTATGTTACAAAGTCATTCGTTATTATGATGTTTTACATTGATGTGTTATGAAATGGAAAGGTCTAGTTCCAAAAAAACACTTTCTTGATATATAATGTAAATAATTTGGAACATTTAAAAGTTTTATCACAAAGAATCTTTTTTTGCAAAATTTTAAATATTCATTAAGCAACAAAGATATTAACTTTTAATTACATATATCATTAGTTAATTAATTAAAATTTAAAACAATATCTTTTAGATTCTTATAAATTTGATATATTACATTCATTAAATAACTTTTAAAAACTTTTTAAAAGTTTGTTGTGCACTTAAAATTGAAAATGTTTTAAAATAATATTTGTAATTTTAATAAGATGTCAACATCATTTTATTTTGAATACTTCAATAAAGTTAATTTTTATTCTCACACCACAAAGGAAGCCATATAATTACATGTAATCATCAAGATTTTAATTTTTAATTTTTCAATTTTTTAACATTTTTAAATATATTTTTTACTATATTGTAATAATTGTTAAATTAAAGCATCGAGGTGATCCTAAATGAAAAATTATATAAATATGAAAAAAAGTTTTAATTTTTATTATTTCAATTATTTTTTGTGATTGTAAAATTTATAGAACATATAAGTTTTTTTTGTGATTGTAATATCGCCTATTGTATCATTGGAACTTTATGAACATTGATGTAGATATTCCAAATATTTAGAAATAAAAAATAAGGTTATGTTTAATTATGTTTTAAAATATTCTTTAATGCACAAATAATTTAACAAAGCAATATTTTTTTATATTTTGTCTAATTTGTTGTTCATTTTCAAAAATTTAATTTTGTTATTGTTATACTTTAAAGATCAAATTTTTCAAATAAGACACATTGTATTTATATTATAAATTTTTTGTGTGTTATGTTTAGATATTTTTGAAGATAATTTTGTAACATGAAAGCATTTAATGACATAGTGTACAAAAAACTTAAACATCCAAAATGAGAAATTATTTTTATTATTTTTTTTTCTTACCCTTTCATATTTTTTATTTACACTATATTTGTTATATATATCTCACTTTGTTTGAATTACTTATTTATATAAAAGAAAGTAAAAATTTAAATGCTTAAAGTTTATTTTATAATTTAAATACATAAAGTTATTTTCATAATTTAAATATCATAAATGTGTAATATGAACTACCAAAAATGTTTAATATCATTAAAATATTTCTAATTTTCTAAGAAACAACATAAATATGAAAAAGCCCTTTCAAAGTAATGTGAGCTTTGAAAGTATTACGATATAAAACAATGTAAGAGTGAAAATTAAAAGTAAAAAAGAAATATCCAAATTAACAAAAAAAATGAAAAAGTATATATCATATATCAAACATACATTAAGAAGAAATAGAAATTATTGGCAATAAAAAATGTTCATAATGTATATATCATATATGAAAAATAAGTTGAATAAATTTCAAAATTAGTGAAATATAAAAATGTAGAAAAGAAAAGGTAAATAAAAAATTAAAAAATTTGAAATTATGAAAAAAAAAGTCAAATATTTAAAAATTTTACAAAATATTATTCAATTAAGTTTTGCAAAATGGTTTATCTTAATAAATACTTAAAAAAAAGTTTGATAAATAGAATGGAAAATAACAAATATTACAAAATAAATTAAACATATAAGCTATAAAAATAATAGCTTATAGTCATAAGAAACATTTTATTATATATGATATATAATAATTTTAGATTATACTAACTAAGAATATCTTATGATTAATATTTAACATTACAAATAAAAGAAGAAAATAACTTCAAAGAGTTTTAAATGGTATACAAAGGTGGTTAGTTATGTATGACCATGAAAACCAATGATCAAAGTCAAATTTGTTGCAATAAATCATTATTGCGTAGTACAGTTTCAAATTATTTAGGACAATTTAGTCCTATTAGTATCTTAAAATCCAAAAATGTCATAGTTATGGTCTTAATCATTTTTCAAATCTATTAAAAGTTTCATTTAGGATGGGCTTAGCATACTATATAAATGGAATACTTATTTATCAATCTAAATAAATGTGAATTCTTCATGACCAGGGTTGCCTTCTTATCACACAGTTTCTTCTAAGGAGTTATCTACAGACCCTAACAAAATAAAGATATGTATGAGTGGCTTACTAACAATATAACTAATGACATGAAAAGCATTAAAACTTTGGCCACCTTCTAATTATGATTTTCAAGACTTTAATGCTATTATCACATCAATTACAAATTTTTTTAAGTTTGGTAAACTTACTTTGAGAAATCTATAGACCTAACTTTTAAAAAGCTAAAAGGGACTATGACTAAAGTACTCATTCCAAAACTACTTGCTTTTTCTACTACCTTTCAGGTTGTATGAATGGACCAGAAGTAGGGATAAGTAGTGTCTATTGTCAAGATAAATATCTTATTTCCATCTTTAATGAGAAACTTAATGATACAAAAAAGAAGTGTTCTGTATATGAACAGAAATTGTATGTCACTATTTAATCTTTAAGGCATTAGAAATGTTACTTATTTTTTAAAGAAATTTTTTTATTTAATCATAAGGTGCTAAGGATCATAAATACCTAATGATATATTAGTTATACATTTGCTATAAAATAAAAGCCTAGCTTTAGAAAAAAAGTAGTTGATGCATTTAATCAATTTGTTCACTTGCACTTTTTCCTATAAAGGCCCAAACTTTTAAGATATTTAAAACAAATAACTTGTTTATCCTAAATTTGAACCAATTTATCAAGAAATCAAATCAGCTCCAAACATAGTTTTTAGAGATTATAGCTTAAAATATGGTCAATCATATCAAAAAAAGTTTACATATCACAAATTCATCACATAAAGATTTTTTTTGTTTGAGAAATACATGTTAAACGAATATTTATTCAGATTTTTAGGAGATATGACTCATAGAGATATTTCAAAGAACTTTTATTAGCCAATAATGATACATTATTTTGTATCAATTATAGCTCAATGTCATATATGCATAACTACAAAGTCTTAAAATGTCAGCCAAGGAGTTTATGTCCCACTACCTATATCTGAGAAACTATTGTGTTACATAAACATGGATTTTTTATTTATATTACCAAATACTCCATCAAGGCATGACTTTATCCTTGTGTTTGCTAATTATTTCTTTAAATTAGCTTAATTTATCCTTTGATTCAAGACCTCAAATGCAACCCATGTAGCAAATATTTTTTTCAATGAAATAATGAAATTACAAATGTTCAAATGACCATATTATCTAAATGAGATGTAAGATTTACTAGTTATTTTCTTAAGATCTTATAGCATTTAATAAGAACTAAGCTAAAATGTTTTTCAACCTACCATGCTTAAACAAATGGGCAAATACAAGTATCAAATAATAGTTTGAAATTTTTTTTTGTAATTTGATAAAGAAATAATCGAAGCTTTGAGAGCAACTATTACTATGAGCAAAATTTGCATGCGATAATTCTATCAATCGATATATTACAATAAGACCCCTTAAAATTTGTCCTAGTAATAAGTACAGGTCTTCGATTGATCTTATTCCCTTACAGGTAGGCTTTCATACTTCTACTTCTACTTCTTTCTTGGCTTCTCATATGTTTTTGTTAAAAAAAATAATATATAAAAGACCTAATCTAAGTAATGAACGATATAAGAAAGTAATAGTGCTAACAAAAAAGTTAAGAAATTTCATGAAGAACATTATGGTATAATTAGAGTCAGTTTACAATTTTTTCCTTTTGGGGCCAACAAAAAATTAAAAACACATGGAGCTAGATGTTTTAAGATTGTTCGAAAACTAAGAACTACTGGATTTATTAGAAGAATTTGCAATTGTCTCCTTTAATGTTAAGGATTTAGTCTCATATAAGGAGCTACATCTAATGCCTAGTAAGTCATTTGAGTTTAATTCTCTTATATTGAGTGAACTCATTCCAACAACTACACTAGCCTAGGAGTAAGTATGAAAAATATGAAAAACATATTATGCCAGAATGACAACTCTTACCAAAGATTGTATACTTCGAAAATTTTTAGTTCATTGTAAAGGCATGTCTCTTATCGAGAACTCTTGGCTTACTTTTTATGACTTGCATTATATCATGCCATACTTATTGGAGCATTTCAATGCCCATTAGCCTGATACTATCATGCCAAGCTCTCTCCAACCTGGGTGGATGATGCAGGAGCATCTCATGTTAACTCACAAACACACACTCAATGGCTTCACTCTTGACCTATTCGGACTCAAAGTCATACTCAAGATAAATCTTATTTTGATTAGGCATCTTTGCCAACTATTTAGGTCAACTCTAGTACTCTAGCTTTTCCTATAGTTATCTCTTTTTTTCTTATTTTTTCCAACCATATGTTGTAGTAAAATATGTCATCATTAATGTCACCTCTTGTACATGTATTCCTTGTTATAATTAGTCATTCATCATTTCTTGATCATTACATGGTTTTGATTGCTACTACCAAGTTTCCTAACATTACCTGGGTCCCATCATCTCTAAATTGCTTGTTGTTCCTGGGCTACCCACCATTGCCTGGCTGCTAGTCAGCTCCCTCCCTCTTGCTACTATCAATCATCGCCATCTATATTGTTCACAACTAACATCCTTGTGATATTGTCATTAACATTTGATAATCATGTTGCATAATTGCATAATGTTTTCTGTCAAAATGTTTTTCATGCTTTTTTATGTTTTATATTTAATGTGGACAAACCACTTAGAGTTAATGTTCTAAAAATATTTTAAGATTCTTAATTGATTTTATTAAAACATTATGTATTCCCACATATTTTATATTTAATTTTGTTACCCTATTGAGAGTAAATGTCAAGAAATTCTAAAAATCTCTTTTAGGAGAAAAATTCTTATGTTTTTTCCTATTAGCATTGATTAAGAGAACAATGTTGTGCTTTATTTCAAGAAAGGAAGAACTCTCTTAGAGCTTAGTTTTGTGTTTCGTTTGAGTTATGTTTCACCCCATAGAAATGTAATGAAGGTAAGTTCTTGTTATAAAAAAGTAATGAGAATAACATTTGCACTAATGAAAACGTAGAGAGGACTTTATGCTTTAGCTTATGTTAATAGAAATTGCAAAAATTTCTCTACTTATGGAGGATTGGTTAAGTAGTCATAGGCTTAACCAAGGAAAATTAATGACTGATGAAGACCAAACTTTTGTTGGGAAAGCCACGTAATATTTTGTCAGTGCTCTTCTCTAGTACATATTTATCTTTCTTACTTCTTGATTCCTTTCAAATGTTTCAATCATTATATAAAACATTTGATGATCCATTGTAATTTTCTAAAAAAGATTTAAAAACTCTAATAACTCCAAAATTCACCCCCATCATGGTTTTGTTATAAGACATCTAGTTAGTTGAATTCAAAACCTTATAATAAGTGTCGTAATATCCTAAAAATTATAATGAGTAACAAAGTTAAAAAACATGTTTTTCATAGCTTCACTTCTATTAACTTATGCATCACATGTGTAATAGAGTTCAAAAAACATTACTATATCACAATACAGACATATCATATGTTAATCATTGCTTGATAGATTTTGACACTTGTTTGAGTTGACTAAAAGTAACCTAAAAAGTCCGGTAACATTTATACAAAAAATTACATCCATTGAGAAGTTTTGTTATCATTAAGTTGTGAGATATACATTCTTGGAAAGATACATAAAATTTAGCATCAAACCTAAAATTTTATGGTGTTTGATACCAACATCTAAAATGTAGGTAGAGTCATTCATGTATGAAAGCAATGTGTACGTGAGGACTATTACTCAGAAGTGCATTGGAGTGCTAAATATAATTCTAAATTCAACTTTTTTAAGGTAGGCCAATATTCATTTGTGGTATGTCTTAGTGATGTAAGTTATACTTTTGCTGTATAGTAATATGTTTAGAATAATAATTCTATAAAGAGTTTTACGAATTGTGAGGGAAAATGTTTTGCTTAGTTTTAGTACAATAATTTTGAGGAAAATACAAATTCTCAAGTTCTTATAAATAGGCCTCATTTTTTTCTCATAATGTGGTTAAGAAAAATATGACAGATTTGAATCAAATTCAATCATCTACCATCATTTCATTTAAAGGGTGGTCTTTCGTGGGACTTTAATTGAAATAGATTATTTGGATAATGTTCAACTACATTCTTCTACTACTGTAACATAGCACTTTCGTACATTCATAATCATACAAATCTCATGATTTTCTTTTAAAGCATCAAATTTTAATGAATTAGTGATATTTATTACATATTAATGAAATTCATATAGGGTTAACGTTTTGTCAACTTTATTGTAACAACATTCTTAAAAATTTCCCAAGCCCTACTGGTGGGCAAGGTAAGATCCTCAATAAAGTCCTTCTAATGAGGGGAACACTAGCAACCTTACATCAAAGCATTATGTTGGCATAGCATTGACTGCCAAAGTAAGGCTTTTGTCGATGGAGATTTGAAGGATTTACTCCAAAGCTTGGAGTAAATTGTATTATTGAGGTAAATAGATCTTGTATTCTTCTTATTAAAGATTAGGCATAACGTTTTTTAATAAAAGAATGTGTGTGAAGCATTTTTTATATCCTAAAGTTATGTAAAGGAGTGATTTATACCCTGGCCTCTAACATTCTTTAGGGGTCTACAATAAAGCCCAATGATTGAATATCTCAAAAAGTTTAGCATAACTTACTTTCTTAAATTTTTCTTCATATTTTCGTTTGATGAAACAAAATGTTAAAATTCAAGATCAAGTATGATTTTGAATAAAAGTTTTTTTTATTTATCCAAATTCTCAAACTTTGGTTATGCCTAAGAGCAAACAAGTTGTATCTAAGTATGTTTTTGCTTTCTGTGGAGAAATTATCTATTCCATAGGTTCACATTATTGAGTAGTTCCCTTATAAGAATTTTGCATTATTTTTTAACAATTTTTAAAAATGTCATTTGGGAGCTTGCTCGACAACCCTTCAGTGTCCATAAGTTAACCATTTTCATTTTGGAAAAATTCTTTCCAACTATTATGATCAAAACGTTGATTTAAAGTTGAAGAAATTATTTGAATAACTTAAGTCATTATTATGAATGTTTCTTATGAACTTAATGCCAAAAGATTATTCAAATGGTATAAATAAATTTATCTATGCTATATGATAAGAATTTGCATTAAATTGTTAATACAAAGCACTTTTTTAAGGCTATGTGTATGCTAGATGGGTAATATGGAAAAACAAGAAACAATGTAATAAGAAGAAAAAAAGAAGAAGAAAGAGAAGAAAAAGAAGAGTAAAAGGAGCCCCAAAAGCACATTGTCCCTTTCTCTAAAAATAACTCATGATCAAGCTAAATGTTCTTCGTATATTAAAATTAATTAAAATGTTTTATTTTATGATAAATCATCTTTCTCAATTGATGAAGAGCTTTATAAATTTGGAAAACATAGGAACAAATATCTTTTTATAAAGGAATACTATACATTTTAGGAAAATAGCATTAATGATCTAGAAATGAAATATGACTTGCTTAAGAAAAACATGAACGTTTATCATTGATGATTATTTGAATAATTCTTTCATTAGTGAATTACATTAAATAAAAGGATGACTATGACATTATTCTTGTAGAACTTGATTCAATTTTCAATTATTTGATAGTAGAAAATAACATGGTTAGAAATGAAAATTTTGATTAATCAAATTGTTGTACTATTTGATTTATATGAAATCTATTCTTTGAAGGAGGTATTTTCAGTTTATACATCATATGTGCATATGCATGCATCATCACAAAGTATTGCTAACATTGAAAACTATTATTTCAAGGAACTTTTTTTAGTTTATCAATGGAAATGGCTTATCATCCATGACCAATTCATATGCCTTACATATGTATCATATTACGTAATGCCCAAAAATTGCTATAGACTAAATTATATTTTATAATACTACCCTTGGAGGAAAACCATTTTGTAATAACATGTAAATATGTTTTGATTCTTATCTAACATTATTTTGGATGTGACTTGAAATTCTTAACTCAACACACACTACTACATATAGTGAATCAAAAGTTTATTTGGATACTAAGCTTAGGTAATTATGTTGGTCTCATTCAATTTTAAGCTCTTATAAAGATTAACCTTAACTTTGTCTTCTTCAAAATGACAAACCTTATTGCTTACTAAAATTAACTTATTGAATTATTACATTTTTGAATTATTTTATGTAAGTAGATAATATTATCCCATCTATGTCATTTACATTATAGGCTAATTCTAAAATCTATTTTAAATATAAGTTTTGATTCAGTCTTTATTCACCATTTTTTGTTATATGTCGTAAAACATAGTGAAAGTATGCTCATAATGGTTAGCTTCAATAATTAATCATGTACACAACACCAAACATCAAAAAATAAATATTTAAACATAGAATAATGTGTTAAGATTTCACGATCATCATCAATAATGATAAAACTTTTGTGAATATAATTAAATTATTCCATTAATTTTAATTCACAAGGAATAAAGCTACACCAGATTTATAAGGATTCATCCTTTGTGAATAAACCTATGTTAAATTCTAAATCCGTGACTACATACGTTGTGTATCAAGTTCAAATTATTAGTACTCTAAATTTAGATGTATTGCATGAAACCTTAAATTTTTATATCTCAACCCAATATTGTACACTAATTAGTTATAGAACTGAAGTTATATAAGAATTAATGTCTAGTCTGATGAGAAGTTTCCATCTAAGAAGGCTTGATTATTGTACTTTGTCTAATAGCTAATAATATTAACTTACGATTAACCTGATGGTTTGGTTAATAAGGTATTATTAATAAATATTTCATTTCCCAAGCCATTATTTTTTATATTTTTATTAAATGCATGAGAAACAATATTATATGCCAAAAATAAAATGGTTAATGGTTATGGCTATTATGTAGCAACAGTATAAATGAATCGTCCAAATTCTAGCCATAGTGGAGTGACCGAGACACTTGTAGGTGAGCACAAAACCATATTTTAATTATACCAAGCCAATTGGCTAGTAGATCTGCATAGTAGATTTGGAGGGGCTCACCTCGATCAACTATTCATTAGTTGATGTTGTTGGTTAGACAGCTAAGCCTTCACTTGTCTACATCCATGAACAAGAACATCAAATGGTTAACCAACTTCTTAAGAAATCCTTGATATTAAAAGTTTTCATTGCTTAACAACCATGCAAAGGAAATTCATTAAAAGCTTTATTATCGTCAATACCCTAATAACTTGTCATTTTAGGAATAGAAATTTTCAGTGCACCCATACAATAGAAAAAAAATTGTGAAATTCAATGAATTTGTGACCCAAGAATTTATGCTCTAACCTCCTCATTATATTTGAGAAAGTGTCTATATTTAACATGTTGCCCAAGACCATAAAAAGGTTAAAACTCTTATTTTCAGATCGTTCCTATCTTTTGATAAAATTGAGTTCATAAATCATAGCCTAAGAAATAAATTATGGTGTTTGGTAGGTGAAAACATAAATAACTTTGATCATCTTTTGCCATAAGTAGAGAAAACATATAATGGTTCCATGAATATTTCTAGAAGATTGAGCCTTTTTTAATCCAATAAAGAATATGACCTTTTAATCTTTTTGAACTAATCCTATTACCCATTCAAGCACAAACATAAATGTTTGCATATATGGTAGGCTCAAGAGCACATTAAGGAAATAATAAATCATAGTAATGAGCAGTAAAATAGATTGGCTAATGCACACCACAAGGTTAAATAACTCTTAGAAGGAGAATTCTTAACGATTAAATCAAGCCTAAATGTTTTGCTCTATGAACTTTGTAGAAGTTCCAAGCAAGCGTAATGTCGATTCCAAATCTCAAAGGTTAGACAAAATGAATACATCATGGAACTAAGTGCTTACTCAACTATCATGGTAACATGAGAAAGAAAATTGAAGCAGTGAAGGTTGTGAATGCAAACAAATAAAAAGTTAGAGTTATCAAAGGGATCTTTTCAGTGAAAATGTTTAGAACAAAATAAGGATACTTCAATCATATTGGAAGTCATTAAGACTAAACCCTAGTACATTAGACATTTATAAGGACAAATTATGTGTAGGTTACTCATTAGAAATGAAACTCTTCTACTTTAAGGGAATTAAAAGGGACACCAATTATGATTTTTATTGCTGAAGGACTAGTTGGACACTTGTCGACAATTCTAGACAATCAAGCTATCTTTTCCTCATGTGCTGAGTTAAAACGGATCTTAAAATTCTATTCTATGCTCGAAATTCAAATCATGAACTAATAAATAAACCAGAAAATGGCCATTGAGCCCATTTCTATTGACACCATCATTCCTTGTTGGCTCTATCACTCATTGCTGACTTCACACGATTGTACTTGATGCTAACATTGACTATACAATATGAAAATAGAATAGTGAATGTGACATTTAGGTTTAATCCCATGCATGAGTTTGAATAACCCACAACTGCACAAAGATCCATTAGATTATAGAAACCTATTAGTAGTAAAGGTCATCTGTCTTGTGAACAAAACTAGACAATTATCTCCAAGCTTACCTAACAACCCACTTTGTGATGCATTGACACAGATCTAACCTGTGCCCCCATCATCATCACACTAGCCCCACCAAATTAATTTATGACATGACTATATTGATATGACTTTGGACATTTCTGATATCTTATAGACTCATTGACCCAATGTGCAACACATTGACCCAGAACACAATGATTAAATCCACCACTTGCCAACCTTGATCAAAATCGCAAGGGCCCATAGCTAGCCTGGTTAGCTTGAAACAAAACATTAGCTTTTTACAAAATTTTCTAGCAATAGCTTTGACCACATAATTTTTTGACCAAAATGATAGCTCTTTAAAAAGTTCTTTTGTAGTTTTTTTAACCATAACTTTGGGAAATAGGTTATTACAAAATAGTTTTTTTAAAAATAAAATGATTCTTTCTTAGAAATCTATATGGAAATAGATTTTGACCACCAATTTTGAATTTTTTATTCCATTTTTTCACATATTGTCCATGATTTCTTAAACATTGGGAAGCCTATCCTTTAAAATGGACCATCCTTGCATGACCAAAATTTATGTTATTTCATTGTCTTGTTGAATTATAATTCTAACCTATAATTTTTTATTTTTCTTGAACCAGACTTGTAGATGATCTATGACTAAGGAATTCATGTAATGGTAAGATGATTTAGTATTTCTAGTATAATTTTTTTATAATAGAAGACTATAGTGAAACAAAATCTTATGCATGATGGATGATGGTTTTGCTAAACATGA
Organism: Vanilla planifolia; assembly: GCA_023846275.1. Classification (NCBI taxonomy): domain Eukaryota; kingdom Viridiplantae; phylum Streptophyta; class Magnoliopsida; order Asparagales; family Orchidaceae; genus Vanilla; species Vanilla planifolia. The sequence goes on from JAIUJO010000047.1 coordinate 1,560,175, forward strand.
TCATAATAGCTTTTTTAATATTAATATTCTTAAAAGGTCATTGTGGACAAACTGTGTGTGTTCAAGTTTCAACTTGAAAGAAGTTAATTGACTTCTACGAAGAAGTGAATTTTTCAACCCTAAATGCTAACCTTGATAAACATTTCGAAAAGTTTATATTCATTCCAAAGTGTGGGAGATCACAAAGAATTACTCCATGACTAAAATTACTATTTAAGGGATGAAACATTTTGTATAGAAGAGAAAATATTTAGCTTGATGAATATGATAGAAGAAATTAAGAAGAGTAATATAAGAATAAGGTTAATATAAGCTTTTCTATGGACTTGGAGGAAGAGGTAAATTTTCATTATAAAGGTTTAGATAAAAAGTTTGTAAAAAAGTTTGTCAACGAAAATTTGTAAAAAAACAAGAAGAGAGAAAATGTGGACACCAAGATACTATGATTGTGGTCAAGCCAAACATACTATACAAGGTTATCCACAACTCAAATACATAAAAAAGGAAGAGAAACAGAATAGAATGAAAAAAGAAAGATTTTCAAGCTACGTGGAGTGCTTGAGAAGAATTAAACTCCACAACTTCAAGTAAAAAGGTGGAAGGAATGATGTGCTTCATGACAAATGATGATGAATCAAGTATGTCAACTGAAAAATAAAAGTTTAAGGTAAGCTCTTGGCCTAATGTAATTTTTGAAAATTATTACATAAAAACTACAAGTGTTTTAAATTCTTTAATATCTATACATGAAATATTAAAAAAGTTTTACAAAGAAAAAATGATCATTTTGATTATCAATGAAAAGATATTGAAAATAATTTATATGATGAAAATGATTCCATGATTAGTGAGAATAGTTCTTCGAAAAAATAACAAGTTTGGAAATAAAACTTTTTTCTATTGAACAAACAAAATTTTCCAATATTTCATGTGATCTTTAATTTTGTAAACATAAATTTACCTTCTTTTGAATATGCCTAATATTTCAAAATTATGTACTTTAATAGTTGTAAAAAACATTATACCACTCAAGATTATCAAATTAGGGAAAATAAATTTAGTTCAACACCTTATTTTAAATGAATAAGTCAATCTTGTTGGGTTCCTATTATTAGAGATTAGAGAATTTAAAATAACTTGTTTTCATATTTGTTTTATAGAGATATAGTGTTTTGGAGACATTCATAAGTTAAAAGCAATACACATTGGAATTATGCATGCAATAAATAAAATAAAAATTACATTTTATGATCATTAAGTAAAATCTCCATAATTTATGTGACCTTATATAAAGAAAAAAAAATCTAGCTCTTGAGAATTGAATAGTGGATGTTGAAGAAATATGACTAAAGATCGATCAAAATTTATGTCAGTAAGATGTAGTACTAATAGATGGGTAGCACTTGGAGACAAGTCTAAAAAAAAGATAATCAATATTAATGACATGGGATATTCTACATTAAAGAAAACAAGCAAGCTAGATATAGTTAGAGGTCTTCTCATGACAAACAAAAGTAGTTGAAAAATGAATTAGTCATGCTAAAAAGGATGGCAAGTTTAATATTTGTTTTAAACATAAAAATGACTTAACTACTAGTTGACCTTTAGGGATAGTTTATTTATACTTTTAGACTCACACAATCGTAATGTTTTGGTAAAAATAATAAAAATTTATGAATATTAATGTTTCTTCAAGATATAATTGGGTTGAATTTCTTAAGAATAAGAGTATGACATTTGAAATCTTTGTTTATTTGACAAAAGAGATAGAAGAGCAAACTTATCTCAAATTAATTTGTATTCAATGTGATGGTAGTAACGAGTTTAAAAATGAGGGGCATCAATTTACATGTCCTTACTCACATCAACAAAATGAGATTATTACAAGAAAGAAGAGTACCTTGGTAGAGATGGGTAGAATTATGTTAATTGAACACAACCTATCAAAATCCTTTTTGGCCAAGGAAACTTACACAACTTGTTATGCAATAAATAGAATTAATTTAAGGATAATATTTAAAAAATACTCCTTACGACTTATTTAAAAATAAAAAACCGAATGTTGGTTGATTTCATATGTTAGGGTAAAAATGCATCATTCTTAATAATTGAAGGTCCAACTAAAGCAAGTTTGATGAAAAAGAATGGCTAGAAATTTTCATAGGAGCTCTTCTTTTTGAACAACTTATAATGTTTACAACATAAATACTTAAACGTTATAGAAAAATATGAATATAGTGGTTGATGACTCTACTCATATGCTAAATAAAAAACCTTTAGATTAACAAATAAAGCCATAAAAGAACTTATACTTCAACAAAGATGATGGTGAAAGAGAAAGTAAAATAGAACAAGAGGAGTCTAGCCATTAATTACCTAAATCTTTGAAATACCATTCTTCATAAGAAAAAAAAATCAGTTATAGTAGAAGTTAATCACATAGTTATGAAAAAAAACTTTATGATTCAAACTAATAGATATTTAAAAATAAATTAGAAGGAAACATAGTGATGGCTAGAAACAAAAATAGATCTATTGGTAAGCATTATAACCAAGTTGAAGTAGATATTTTGAGGAGGCATTTCTATTAGTAGCATGACTAGAGGCCATTAGACATTTCTTAGTATGTTCATGTCATAAGAATTTAAGGTTATTTGAAATAGATGTTAAATTTCTATTTTAAAATAGGATAATAAAAAAAAGATGTGTGTGTAGAATAATCTATAAATTTTGGGACCCATGCACTTAGTGATTATGTATATAAGTTTGAGAAAGGATTTTTTGGCCTTAAGAAAGCTCCTTGTTTATGGTATCATAGAATGAGTAATTATCTAGTTGATATTTTTTTAAGAAGTGAAAAATAGATAATATGTTATTCATAAAATCTTTAAATGATCATTTGTCGTTTATACAAGTTTATATTGATGACAAAATTTATGCAAGCATAAATGAAAATATGTGTAACTTTGTTGCTTAATCGTAAGGTTGTTTGAGAAAGTATAATAGGTGAAGGGCATTTCTTCCTTGAATTACAAATTATGTAACTAAAAGGTGAGATTTTTATTTTACAAGCTAAGTATTTAAATTGTTTATTCAAAAACTTTGGGTATGAAAATATGAAATATAAGAGATTCTATTGAATGAATTAGTCCATTTACATTTTGATGAAATTGAGAAATACATTGATAAAAAAATTTGTGAAGAACTTGTTAGATCCTCGTTATATCTTATAGTTGATATTTCAAACAACTTACTTATTGTTAGTATCTATGTAATATTTCAATAAAATACTAAGAAAATCTATCTAAAGGTGATTAAATTACTCTTCATATAAAAAGAATGTACAATGAACATTGGTTTAAGGCATCCTAAAAAGTTCATTCATTACATCTTGTCGGTTTCCTAGATCCACACTTTACAAGCACCAGTGAAGAAAAGAAAAATATGTTAGTTACATATCAATTACTAATAAATATTTTAAATTCATGGTCAAGAACTAAGAAAGGATTTCATAGCAATATTGTCCATTGAAATCAAGTGTGTAGTGACTAAAAGTTGTGGTACTCAAGTCTTATGTTTGAGACATTAATTTCAAGACTATGGTTTATATCTCTCACATATTTTCATTAAAATTGATAATACTAGTGCCTTGGCTTAAGCAAAGATCCAATTTCCATATTCTTGGAGCAAACACATAGCATAATACATAACTTTGTGAGAGACCAAGCCATTAAAGGCTTCGTAAAATTCATATATGTTTCTACTAAACAAGAATTGGTAGGCATATTTACAAAATTTATTCCAACTAATGAATTTTAATCATAAGATTTTAATTAAGCATAATACAAATTGTATAAATAATACATCTTTTTTCAAAATATTAAAGAGGGAGAATAACCATGGTTTAAATAAGTGAGCAAGAACATATAGTATGGGGGAGTATGAACTAAGTTGGAGAACCAACTTTTCATTTTTAATACCACTTATCATACTAATATATGTTTATTACTTATATTTTTACCTAAATATTTATTTCTTGTAATCATGAAATGGTAGAGTTTGTTGTCACCTTTGTGCTTGGTGAGTCAAGCTATAAATATTTAGTATTTTATTCTAATGGGCTTATTTAATATAGATTAGGTTTTGTTTTAATGATCAAACTTAACACATTTTAAGATGGTGAATTAGTAGTAGTCTCCAAAATACCTTGAAGTATTTAGTAAGCTTCAATGATTAATGATAGACACATCAACATTGAAAAGGTTAGCATTTTTTTATAAAATAGAACATTAACTTGTTGATTATATGCTACATCTTCATTTATCAAACTTTCGCATCCTAAATTAAGCTTTTGACTTTTTCATCCTTTCCATCAATTTGAAAACTTATAGATTTAATTTTTTACTCATCTTATTTTCAAATTAAATCCATGTAATGCATCATTGCCAAATTTATTATTAATTGCTAAACTTTTAGTAAACTAAAAAATAATTATTTTAAATTTCCATAATATAAAAATTAAACCACACCCTAAGTTGGCCGAGTGCAAAGCACTTTGGTTGATCAAAAACAACTTGGCCTGATAGATTCGAATTAGAAAACTAGGCTAAAAAAAGCCAAACAATTATTTATGGGGCATCCAGAACCATATTGGGGTAAAGTAGAGAATCAAAAGATAATAAACTTGAATTTTTCATGCATATGGGGGTCTTATTGGGCCCATCAACATGAAAAGGCCTTTAAATATATGATTGTCTTAGGTGATGAAGGGTATTATAAGGAGAAAAGTACTTTTCTTTTTAATAATATGTGACTAAGTTTATCTAGCTACTCAATGCAAAAGAGGTGTTCTATTTTTCACCATTCGATCTTCGATTGAATGATAAAGGCTTCATCTACTATAAGTATTTGATCCTAGCTAAAAATTGAATGACCAACTCATGTTCTTTCATTGAAAATTTTTGAAATAGTCTATCCTTGAGTTAAGTCACTTATCTTTCTCCATGTTTGAGTCCTATAATTGAGATCTTTTCTAGCTTTTCCATTAATGAATCAAAGGATTCAAAACTCATCTTATAGGATCAAATGTCTCAGATCTAATCCACCTTGATCTAACCATCTAAAACTCGTTCAATTTTATAGTTTTTGATATGTTGATTTAAACCCTCTCAGTTCAAAGCCTATGGCAGAAATCAATCCCAAATAACAATTAATACCTTAGCCATTAATTAAGCCATCATATCAGTCATTTTAGAAGAAATAATTTATGATGTTTAAAAGTAGTTTTTAACATAATTATTGTTAACTTTCTAATAGCTATGATCAAATTTTTTTCAATATAAATCTATCCTTTATTCATGAAATGACTAATAAATTTGAGCTAATCTTTTGAATCTTAAAAAAGCATTCAGATTTTCCACTACATAATTCATTAACAATACTTAAGGTTTTTATAGTCAAAGAAAACATCATAATTAAGGGACAAAAATATAATATATTAACCATCTAATACTCTTTGCAATGATCATCAAACTATCCACTATCATTTGATACTGACACTATCTCTATTCTATAATATTTTTAGATGATTTGATGAGGACATCATGTTCGAGAAGGACTTTCGACATCCAAGGACCTGATCTTGTACAAAAAAAAAAAAGGTCAAAATCACTATTCCTGCCACCGACTGCCACCTCCACCGCCACAGTGAACCGCCCGCCGCCGTTTCGAACAGCTCGTGCCCGAACCGGATCCAAGTTTGCCCGAACCGCTGTGCATGTGTCCCGCCAGGCGACTACCCAAGCTACCCGGATGACCCGCGCCGACCCACGCCAGCCCGCACCGACCCGCGACCTGTGACCCGCGCCGACCTACGCCAGCCCGCACAGTCCCGCGACCTGTGACACGCGCCGACCCACGCCAGCCAGCACCGACCCGCACAACCGCCGTCGCCGCTCTCCAGCCATCCGATATTAGGGTTAAATAAACTTAATTTTCATTATTTTTCTCAGAATTTTAGGAGTCGGTTTGTAATTTTTAGGTGATTTTTAATTTACCCATGTGTCCTTTAGTATTCCCATGTTATGAGTTAAATGTCTTTTGTACCCTTATGGATTCCTATATAAGGGGAAGTCCTCTTCTGTTGTAAGGATATTAAATAGTTAATGCAAGCTTTTGAGTGTTCTTTGCTTCCATTCTGAGTTCGTGAGTGCTCTGAGTGTCTTTGGCGTGCCGACTCGTCAAAGCTCTGATACTGGGAGGAGGGACACGAGGTCCAAGTGGTGAGACGCCACTCCAGTCTATCATCTTCATTCACCGTTCGACCATCTTCAAGTGAAGTTTTTGTTTTTCCTCGTCTTCCTTTTTTCGAGTAATTTCCATTCCTAGATTGTTAATTTGTCTTCAATATATTTTCATTCTGCGAAGTGCAACTTTTACTATAAATTATATTTTAATTTCAACTGTTACTTAACCAATCTAAGTACTCCCTATTTCTGCGTGTTTGAAAGTGTGTAGCCATAATCGATTTAGCGACTTCTTAGCCGTTATCGATCCTAAGTTTAGTTAGGATTCATTGGTTGGTGCCTTTGCGTTCAACCCTCATCGTATCTCGGTGTGTGTCCCTTAAGGTGACGGCCATGTACTTTGTTGTGCATCAGTCACGAATTTTTCTAACTAAGCAAATTTGGTCTAGTCCTACATCACATTTGGTGTCAGAGCAACGGTTATTCGGTTACTTTGTGAGCTGCACACGCAGACTTTACGAAAACGTTTATACCAACTAGATCTGGTAGGGAATATACAATGGATAATCAATTTGAACAACTCATGGAACAAATGCGACAAATGCAATTAGCTATACAGGAACTATCAACTCAAACAAATGCAAGACTCAATCGATTAGAACGAAATCAAGTGGAACCAGAAATTACTGAAGAAGAAATACTACAACCCCCTAGACTTAGAGTCACACTGACACAACAACGTAGAATGGAACCAGAGATAATAGAAGAAGGAAGCGACTATCAATCAACAATACCCCCACATAGACACAGAAACCAGACCGAAAATGACAATGACCAATTACTCAGATCAATCAAATTCGAAATCCCTAGTTTTAAAGGTTCCCTTAACCCTAAAGAATATTTAGAATGGGAAGCCGCTATAGAAAAATATTTTCAATGGTTTAGACTTACTGAAGATAGAAAGACATTATTTGCTAAAATGAAATTATCTAAGCAAGCACGACTCTATATGGAAGCTGTAGATAATGATAATTTTCAAAGAAACTCGCCGCCAATTGAAACTTCGAATGAACTTAGAAGAGCCCTTAGGCAGAAATATGTTCCAAGAACTTATAAAAATCAATTATTGGACCAATGGCACCGTCACACACAAGGAGGAAAATCAATAAATGAATATATTGCCAAATTCGATGAATATCATCTCAGATGTGGAATAGATGAAGACCCATCTATGACTCTCTCCCGATTTCGTGCTGGACTTAGGGAAGTTCTACAAAGAGAACTTTTAATTCATGGTGTAGAATCCCTACCTGAAGCCTATAGAATAACTAGTGAAATAGAGCACTTACAAAAGACCTATCCTACAAAGAAGTTTGAACCCAAACCTATGCCTAAATACTCTAATAATGGATCATCTACTAGCCGTACCCAGCCTACTATCGCCATAAAACCCAATCCAACCACCACAACACCTAAATAAATAACTTGCTATAAATGTAATGGAAAAAGACATGTAGCAGCCCAATGTCCCACCAGGATAAACTACTTAGGAGAAGGTGAAAGTGAGGAACCTGAAATAGACACCGAAGAGATAACAGAATACAACCCAGATAGTGATCTTGCTAATGAATATTATGAAGATGAAGAAGACAACCCAGCGGAAGAAGCTCTAGCTGTAGTCAGATGCACCCTTACTCAACCAAAAATTAGTGAAGACTGGAGAAGAACTGCAATCTTTCATACTTTCATTAAAATAGGAGAAAAGGTTTGCAAAGTAGTAATCGATAGTGGGAGCAGTATTAATGCCATGTCTACAGATTCGGTGACCAAACTTGGCCTAATTACGACCCCACCCTTACACTGTCTCATGGATTAACGAGACATCTATTCTAGTTAAAATGCAATGTGTAGTTCCTTTAGTATTTGGACAATATTCAGAAGATATAGTTTGTGACATAGTTCCAATGCAAGTAGGAAGCATCATATTAGGGAGACCATGGCTTTATGACCAAGATGCTTTATTAACAGGGAAATCCAATACATGCATCTTTATGCATAATGGACAAAAGATTAAACTATACCCATCCCCTCTCAAGGATAAAGTTCAACCTATCAAGAAGACAAATCAAATTAAGAGTAAAAAAATTAATATAAGCAATGAAACATATAAAAAATTGGCTGATGCACATAGAAAGAACAAGGAGTTTTTTGTGGGAGATTTTGTCATGATATGCGTGAGGCCTGAGAGGTTTCCTCCAGGAACATTAAGAAAGTTGCATGCAAAGGGCATCAGACCTTTTAGAATCATAACTAAAATTAGCCCGAACGCGTACACTTTAGAATTGCCAGACGATTATGGAGTTAGCAACACTTTCAATATCTCAGACTTTGTGGCTTACAAGGAGCCAGTTGAAATACCTAGTGAGCCGTTTGAGCCTGCATCTACTCCCCTTTTGAGTGAACCTCTACCCGAGTGTCCACCGGCCTGTTTTAAGAAATCGAGTGAGCAGATTGAAAAAATTATTGATGATAAAATTACTAACACTAGGAATAAACAATATCGAAAATATCTTGTACATTGGAAAGACAGGTTAAACGAAGATGACACTTGGATATCTCGAGAGGAGCTTCATCGTTTGAACCCTGGAGCACTTGAAGACTATGAGAGGGCCAGAGATTACTCATCAAAGTTGAGTTTTTCCCACCCGAAGGGAAATGATGAGGACATCATGTTCGAGAAGGACTTTCGACGTCCAAGGACCTGATCTTGTACAAAAAAAAAAGGTCAAAATCACTATTCCTGACACCGACTTCCGCCTCCGCCGCCACAGTGAACCGTCTGCCGCAGTTTCGAACCGCTTGTGCCCGAACCGGATCCAGGTTTACCCGAACCGCTGTGCATGTGTCCCGCCAGGCACCCACCCAAGCTACCCGAATGACCCGTGCTGACCCACGCCAGCCCGCACCGACCCACGACCTGTGACCCGCGCCGACCCACGCTAGCCCGCACCGCCGCTGCCACCGCCGTCGCCGCACCGCCAGCCATCCGAAATTAGGGTTAAATAAACTTAATTTTCATTATTTTTCTCAGAATTTTAGGAGTCGGTTTGTAATTTTTAGGTGACTTTTAATTTACCCATGTGTCCTTTAGTATTCCCATGTTATGAGTTAAATGTCTTTTGTACCCTTATGGATTCCTATATAAGGGGAAGTCCTCTTCTATTGTAAGGATATTGAATAGTTAATGCAAGCTTTTGAGTGTTCTTTGCTTCCATTCTGAGTTCGTGAGTGCTCTGAGTGTCTTTGGCATGCCGACTCGTCAAAGCTTTGATACTGGGAGGAGGGACGCAAGGTCCAAGTGGTGAGACACCAGTCCAGTCTATCATCTTCCTTCACCGCTCAACCATCTTCAAGTGAAGTTTTTGTTTTTCCTCGTCTTCCTTTTTACGAGTAATTTCCATTCCTAGATTATTAATTTGTCTTCAATATATTTTCATTCTGTGAAGTGCAACTTTTACTATAAATTATATTTTAATTTCAACTGGTACTTAACCAATCTATGTACTCCCTATTTCTGCGTGTTTGAAAGTGTGTAGCCGTAATCGATTTAACGACTTCTTAGCCGCTATCGATCTTAAGTTTAGTTAGGATTCATTGGTTGGTGCCTTTGCGTTCAACCCTCATCGTATCTCCGTGTGTGTCCCTTACGGTGACGGCCCTGCTCTTTGTTGTGCATCAGTCACGAATTTTCTAACTAAGCAAATTTCGTTTAGTCCTACATCATGATTCCATCAATTTATGGAACCATTTGCTCTCAACATACAATAATAAGTTTCATCTTTCTTAAAGGTACTTCCATAATTATCTAATTTTCCTCACTTTTCTTAACCTTCACAACAATTTGCTATTTCACTCTAACCTATAGTATCTTAGTTATCAATTGCACTCCTCTTGATATTCCCTCTTTTTGAATAAGGAACCTACTTATGAAATTTATTGTTGTTTTTAGGAATAATATATGCAATGAATAGGAAAAAAATCATCTCTTTCTTAAAAATTTATGTCAATTGATCTAATAGCTAACATTATTATTCATCAATTTAACTTACAAAACTTGTTTCTACATCCTAATCATCTACTACTCCTTAATTCATTGGTCATCACATCCTCCCAACAAACCTTATATAAGGACTAGTTCAATGGCATCAATTTCGTATGATAAACTTAATTAGGCAATAGATCAGACTCTTTATTTATCTTGGTTTATATCATTCTTCTTAGTAATACAATTGCTAGTTAAGTAGGCTACATGACATAGATCTTTTAGAATGGTCCAAAACATTTTAATAATACTTCAATACTCAATTTGGATTACTCCAATAGGGAACAATTGGAAAGCACATGCAATATGAATCATTAATTAGCCTAGTGTAACATTTCACATCAAGACTATCATCCTTTATGTAGGTCTCTCGATGGTGGTCAATTAGATCTATCTTTTGTGCTTCCTCTTTGGGTCAAGATCATTTTGATACTACCACTTATTAGAAAGGATTAAACAAGTATGTTTACTCTAATTTGTTTTCCTTTTGTGGTACAATCACAAAATCTATTAATGTAGCATAAGATATCTTATTTCATAACAAGACTATCATCAACTAAATATGTGGCATGGCATGAACCATTTGGATTTCTTTGAAGTCCTATTGATTTGTGTCAAATTGTTTAGTTATAATAATACACTAATACATTAATCAAACTTGTCCATTGAAGCCTATTTTTGTTAGTATTTGAAGTTCAGTTTCTCAATCATCTTGGTTTACCACTTCATTAAACTTTTCATAAAATGTTCATCATATGAATCTCATCATACAATAAGATAGTTCCTTAAAAAAACAAGTCATTGTACTCTTATATGTGTTTATACATTTTCAATGCATAACTTATGTGGAATCAGTCAAGGTCACTTTGGATACCTTTATGCATTGGACTCATTCCAACCTATATATCACATACTAATGATACTTCAATGAGATGCTCCAAATCATTGAATGGAAACTAGTTAGCACATGACATTCACGAGAATCAATGTATCAAAAGCCTATGGATGCTCATAGTCACACCCACATGTCAACCACAATCTTTAGAAGTCTTGATAATAATAAAAATGCATTTTAAGTAAAAAACTATAACTATTGTAACCTCGAATATGTAGTAATATTTTGTCATAAAAGAAAAGGTCGAGAATGGTATGCATAGCAATGTAATGGTCAAAAAGTTGACTAAATCATTTTAGGAGATGTTAACTACTTGTAATAAATATAAATAGAACTTTATAACTTATGATCAACATAATCTTCTAATATTGAAATTACACATCATTATCTAATTATTCAAAAGTTTTAAAAATGTCATTTCTTCATTTTCTCAATACCCCACCAATAAATCATTTTATAACATTATTATGGAAGCATGTGAAACATTTATATCATCAGCATAGCTTTAAAAACTATATAAGCTTTTGGTATCTACATTCTAATCATGCCAACACATCGTATGTAATAAAATTAGACATTATTTCTACTGTAAATAGAATATTGTAGAATTTTATTTGTTTAGAAACATTAAATTAGTTGGACTTCACTCTTTAAAAAACTCATTGATTAGTTATGTTCTAGCATTTAAAAAATATTAGCAAGGTTGTGACATAATTGAATTCTGTACATGACACAATTGTTCGACCTTAAGGCATACTAGTCTTACTCAGAGTTAGAGCCACTCCAAGTTTAGAATCTATACTTTTAGTTAGTCTTAGATATTGTTCCTATTGTGGGGGCTAGTTATAATTGACCCTTGTACATCAAACTTTTTTCATTTATTTATTTATTTATTTGCTAAGTCATTTGTATTTATAATTTACTTGAACTCATTTGGAGATTGATTAGTAGCTTTTGGAAAACATTTTGATTTAAATTCCATCAAAGATATTGTTACACAAGTATGGTTATTCTATTAGGCAAAACTTATTACAAAATAACTTTAAAAAGACTTAAAATTGAGAGTTGGGTTTCTTTTTGCTTCTACTCGTTGTCATCTTTCACCTTTGCCATTACTTGCATCGATTCAAGTGTCCTGCTCAACCCACCTTAACTCTTTGAACTCATTTATCCATTCAATACACACCAAATAGTGTTGATCTACAATCCATGAAATTTTGTAACATGTCCACAAATGTCGACCTAATAACTCATGCTAACCTACAAACTGGAGTTCACTTGTAACACTCAAAATGCATTTGCCAATTTGGGAGCTTCTTATGCTAACTTAATTTTTCTTCATTTCAAACAAAATTTTTGGCTTAATTTAAATTAATGTTTTTATATTTTGAAATGACTTTCAGAGTTTTAAAAATATTTTTTAGAATTGTAAAATTTGTTCCATAGTATTCCAAAAATATCTTTTCTTATCCTAGGCTAACAAAATATTTACTATTGCCTTTATATCTCTATAAATAGTGATGCAACCAACATTATAAGTAATATAACATGAATAAAATAACAAATTACTTCAATTAAGCTTGTTTAATAGAAGCATGTTTTGTATATTCAAAATAATGGTGTGATTCTGGAGGTAACCAAGGAAGTAGAGCTAAAGGCCAAAAAAAGAGATCCTAACATATTATCTGGTATTTACAAGAGCATCAAATCACTAAGAAAGTTCTTATTTACTTTATTTCAACTTTTAAAAAATTAATCACCTAGTCCAAATTTTGAGTTTGTCTTAAAGAACATGTAATTTTCTTATTTAGTATTCAAAAACTCCATTTTTTCACCTTGACATTTCACCATTAACTTGAGTATTCTTGATGTTAGTTATTAAAATCACATTCCCATTAAGTTAAAATTCCCAATGTAAATGACAAATGTATGTCCTAAGATTCTAAGAAAGGTTTTACTTGTGATCTATTTCTAAGATTTTCTATTATAAACTTGTAGCACCTTTGGGTAAGACTTTATATGGATATATTTCATGAATGTAAGAACTTTACAATTATTGATGACATTAAAACATTTTTTAATACATCACTCTATAGTAATTTGGTATCAAAAAATTATTTGCAGGAGGAAATTTTTTTAATTTTTCATCTATCATTAAAAAAAATCTTTCAATTTTATGCATTTCTTTTTAATATTTGAAATGTATTTAAAATTATATCAAAAAAACATTACAAAGTAAATAAGAAAATAATGTTATTTTTATGTGTAATTCTACAACATGTATTTATTTATACGTTCTTCTTCTTTTGCATTTCATGATTTTTATGTTTCTCTTTAATTTTATAATCCTAAAGTACAAACTTTTTTTCAATCCCAATTGTTTATGACTACTAAGTCTATAAAATAATATAGAATGTTTGATTCTTAACCACTACAATCATCCAAGAACATATTAACATAACATATAATTATAGAACTAATTCATTCAATGTAAGAGCAAAGAACAACCTTAGTAACATCCATAGAATGATTGGATTAACGTAATGAAAATAGATGTGGTGAAACCCATAGATTAAGTCGCTCTATGACAAGTAACTCTACAATGAGAAAATGTTTTCTAAAAGTGAACATAACCAAATTGAATTTCGACCTAAATTACAAGCTACTCCATATACCCATGATAGTAGACATGGTAAGGATAATGATCACTAAGTTAACATGATTAAATAAGAGTTGCAACTTTTTATAATATTTTAGACTCCAGAGTATATCAAATTTGGGTAATGAGGATGTAGCATTTTTTTGAAAGATATGACCTTATTAAGCATCAAAAGTACAAATTTGTAAAAACGTAGCCTCTTATCACATGCTAGATTATTTTTTTGCACGTTCAAATGGTAATTTTCTTTTGAGAAGCAAGCAATACCCTGATCATGAGAAGAACTCAAGGTTTTCTTACAAGATAAATTTCTACTTCTTATTTAGGTCAACTATCGGATAAATGGTATCATTTATCGCAAGATTCAAAGACTTCAAACAAATACATAACTTAACTTAAGTATTATATGCTATGATGTGGTTCTTAGCAGCTAGATCAAGTAGCTTTTTTTTTTATTTTGAGATAGGTTCAGAACGGCTATTGAGTTGACTTATACTTGAGAAATATTACTAGTTTATAAAAGGCATATATAGTGGCCTATGGTCTAGAATATCAATTACATGTAAGAGTTAGATTCCTTTTACCACTTTTTACCCTAAAATGAAAACCAATACTTCTACTAATTCCATTACTTCTATGCTAGAAAAAAACTATTTCCCATCATCAATACTACCAGCTCATTGAATCCAAGCCTTGGACAAACCATCTACTACTTCTAGAGTACAATGCTATCATTGTCACAAGAAAAGGAAGCATGTCACAACCTAGTGTCTTAAAAGAACCTTGCACATACATATAAAAAAAGACAAGAATGGAAGTAATAAACTTAAGATAGAGGAGGTTATATTGCGAGATAAGGTTGTTGAAGTCAAATTATATGCACTAGATTAAAAATTTTAATATATTGTACCACCATAACTATTATGAGATGAATTTTGATTACATTAGGAAAAGCTAAAGATTGGTAATGAATTGAAATCTTTTGCACCATCTATGGAGTTAAAGACCATCATTGTAAGATTATTATAGATACCAATAGTTGTAACATTATCATATCATTGAATGCTACGAAAAATATAGTTTTAATATTCACATACCATCTCCATCAACACAAAATATCTTTGATCAACAAAATATCAATTTTCATAAACATAAAAGGTGCTACATTCCTTTACTAAATTAATGATTAAATCTATTAGCTCTTGCAGAACTCACTTGATATGTAGAAGAGTTCACTTAAAAGGGATTTATTAAGAAAAGTAGTTGAGCATGTGCTGTCCCCACTTTGTTTGTTACACAAAAAGATGAAACTTAATGCATATGCATTGATAGACATGTTATTAACAAAATATTGATTATGTATAGTTTTTCAATTCTTATGCAGCCATCATATTTTCTAAAATAAATATTGAAAGTGGATACTATTTTCTTAAAATCTACTTGGTGATGAATGTAAGACTACTTTAAAAATAAAGATCAGCTATATGAATGGTTATGATGCCATTAACATTGTCAAATAACCCAATTACATTTGTGGGACTTATGACTTAGGCTCGTGTCCTTATCTAAGTTATTTTGTCGTTGTCTATTTTGGTAATATATTAGTTTATAACCATAACATATTTAAATATTAAGACATCTTAAACAAGTAGTTTTTATTCAAAGAATGTCATTCCAAGGTTTTATAATTCCAAAAGAATGATTAATTTTTAATATAAAAAACATAAAATCCATTTTTGAATGGCTAGGTCAAACTAATGTATATTAAGTTCATAGTTTTCATAGCCCTCCTACTTGTTATCCCTATTACATTCATGGACATCAGATGATTGTTTCCTTAATTCTTGATTATATTGAAAAGGTTTAGTTTAACTTAAGAAAAGTGGTAGAAGTAGCCTTAGTAAATTAAAAGAAGCGATAACTTAAGCACCAGTCCATTGATAGATTTTTCAACCTTCTTTGAAGTCACTTATGCTTGAGGAGTAAGCATTGGTAGAGTCTTACATAAAAGTGGTCCTCATATTGCATTCATTAGTGGAACATTAAATTAAAATGAAAGAAATACTTACGCAAAAACAATATTATGTGATAATTTAATCAGCAAGATATTGGAGAAACTAATTATTATCCCAAAACTTTATTCTTTATTTTAGTCATGAAGCACTTTAACTCAAGAATAATCAATCTATTATATTCTTTGTTTTGGTAAATGAATTTAATTCATTTTTATGGTAAGTTGTTTGAATATTTACATGAATTCACTTTTGATTTAAAACATAAGGCAATAGTGGAGAACGAAGCTGAAAATGTATTAGATAGTGATAGTTGTATCATTGCCATATGAAAGAATACTACCAAAAAGATAAGCTTAAAATATGCTAACCATCTGCACCCATACCCAATATCTTGGTTGGTCAAAATATCAATTTTCACAAACAAAAGGTGTTGTATTCCTTAAAAGTTTGCCCAATATTTTGAAAATTGTGGTGTAATGTTATCGCAATGTATATAGGTGGCCTTATTTTAGAAAGGCCTTGGTTATCAATTTAATGCTACACTAAATGAAAGAGCCACTACTATAATTTTGGATAAGAAGGAAAAATCATGCTATATCCTTAACTTCCCTCAAATAGAATTTCTAGCCTAAATATTCCAAAAGAAAAAGATAAAAGAAAAGAAATAATTTGTCATTTCACAAATTGATATTGTGAGGGATATAACCAATGGTGAAGTTGTCTAGTTTATGACAATTACAAAAATCCTTATTAGTATAACAACCCCACAACTTATAGTGGAATATTAATTAAAAGAAGTTGTGAAGGGTTTCTTAATGACTTGCTAAACAGTGCAATTATTAAGAGACATTTAGTATACTATTGATCTAGTTTTTCACACTTCTCTACCACATTTTAGTTTTCTTTTCCTTTGTTTGTATAGTGATTTATATCTACACTTAGTTTAAGTTATTTGAATCTCAATTTATAACTTTTTAAATATTTTTAGCTTTTAATCTAGTGTAAGACATCCTTGTATATGTTCTATAATTCTATCAATGAAATTTTTTTTTTAAAATATGTCCTTAAATAAGCGTAAAATTAAGTTTTAGACAATTTTTCATTAATATACATCATAGTCCATCACCGTTATCACAAACATTTGTAACTGTTGCCTCTACCCATGTCGACCAACTTGGCCTTCTCATCCATGCTTTAAGTATTACAATTTGGATGAAGTAATAAAGTGTTGTCCTTAATCTTGATTAATAACACTATGCCTTGTGTAATCAATCCAACAGTGTATTTTTAGAGGTGCCTTGGAGGGATAAGAAGTGGCTAAAAAATGATCTTAACTCTTTCTCTAGTCTCAAAAGTATCAAATCCCCAAGAAATTTTTTAATCACTTAATTTAAAATTTTAGGAAAATTAAAAACTAAGTCCAACTTTCTAGTTTATCAGAGTGAATGATTGAATTTTTTGTTCGCTTTTTAAGAACATTTCTTATGTGTTTACCTTACTACCTCACCACCAATGTGAGCACACCTAGAGTGGATTCTTACAACCATTTTTTCTATAGGTTGTGATCCCTAATGTTAAAGCTCAATGCAAGTCATTAGCATTTGCAAAAGGTTTTACTTGCCCAGTTGTCTTAAGATTTAAAATTTTGATACTAATAACTTACATTACCTTATTTGACTTTATTCACGTATTGTAAAAAGCTTTTTATGCACTATAAAAATATTTCAAATTTCAATTATGTTTTTAATTTAATTTCTTTAATGTTTCGTATTGTAGTAATTCTATCTAAATTTTTTTTTGTTACAATTTTTTGAAATAAAATGAGAACGAAATATTTTAGATAAATAAAGATTTATGTATAAATATAAATATTAGTAATACTTTGAGTAATTAAATATGTTAAATTTTAGTCCATTACAATACTAGTTAAAAGTAACTTTTTAGGTAATGCTAACATTTTATTTTTGAAGAATAATCCATTAAATAAATAAAAAATGAATCTCACAAATAAAATTTTAAATTATTTAGAGTTATGAAATAAAAAATATTTTTCTTTCAAAAAATGGACATATAAAAATGAAATAATGATTGTATAAAATTTTGAAAATTAAAAAATCACAAGAATTATTCAGCATTGAAATTGTTAAAAATAAATTATATAAATAGTAAATTGTCTTATCATTCCCAAAAAATTGTAAGAATGCTTGGAAAAAGCATTTTAATGTTGAATAATAATAAGAAAGAATATTCTTCTATTTAATTAAAAAAACTATTTGCAAAATAAACATAAAATACTAAAAATTAAAAATATTTTTAATTCTTAAAAAATTCAAAATAGGTGAAAAATATAATCATATATAGAAAAGAATAAATAGGTGATGAATTGCTAAAAATTTCAAATGCATTGTGGTATGAAATATTGATAAGACTTAAAATATTAATAAAGCATTTATCGTACTAACAAAACTATGAAAATTATTTTGTATGAAATAAAAAAGTGAAAAACATTTTTTAAATTAGTGAAAATAAAGCATTTATCTATCTGTTCACAATTATTTGTGATCCAATTTCAATAGCTAAAATTAATTCATAAAAATTAATAGTAATTTAAAGGCAAAAAAATATATGTTTTTTTGTACATAGTATGTGAATTATGCACATTATTTTAAAATTTTTACTTATTCTATTATCATAATTATTTTTTATATATTTTTCATTCTTTAAAAGTTTTTTAAATCAATAAGATGCCTTATAATGTTTTTTAGAAAAGAATAACATTGATGTATTTTGTAATTATATATATATATTCTCTCCTTTTAAATAATATTTTAAAGTTTTATTAGACTAACATATCATTTTTAAAAATTGTCTTTTATTATGTCAGAATTTCTCATTTTATGATAATTGCATTAATAAAAAAGGTATGAATATTTGTTATTTCGTGAATCAGTTTGTTCTTTTTATCAATTATGTTTCTCTAATTTTCAATGAATTACTTTCGCATAATTATGAACTTTTTTGAAAAATATTTAAATTTGTTAATTATGGTTGCTTTAACTATTTAGGTATTTTGTAGTTCCTTATTTGCACTCCATAATATCATTTATTTCTATTATTTTGAACTTTTTCTTGATATATCATAAATTTCCAAAAGTATTTAATGTATAATTTTTTTAATATATTATGTAAGTCATTTGTTAATGTTTTAAATGTTTTCATAGAGATATATTTCAATTTTTCTGTTTAATGTATTTGATAATATACAGTGACAAAATGATTTAAAATTGTTTTGAAATAAGATATCTAAACTTTTAGAGCTTTTAATATAATATTTTTGTGAAATAAATGATATGCAAAATTTTATTTTTTTAATGCGACTTCTTGTGAATGTAATAATCACATAATCTATGCATTTGTATATTTTATTATTTCTGTGGTTTTGTTAGTTATGAAACTCTTATTCTACAATACTATCTTTAATGAATGTATTTTTTTAATATTAAATTTTTTATATTTTATTCATAGTATTTATAATATATTTAATTTTTATAATTTTCTTTCTTAATAATTATGCTTGCACTAAAGTTTTGCACTACCTTATTTGTTATATTTTCTACTTTTTAAAATTTGTTTCAATGTAATAGTTAACACTAATTATCTAAGTTAATTATTAATGTAATCCTTCATTATAATAAATTTCATCATGTTCTTTTAATCATTTCATTAAAAATAATTCTCAATGAGTAAAAGTTGTGAGTTTTGATATTTATTTTAAATAGTTTAACAACAAAACTACATTTCAATATTGCCTCTATCTTGTGGTTCATGAAGGATGAAACGTTAACAAAACTAATTTATTGATTCACTCTCAAATGTTTACATTGTTGACATCATTTTGATTGATTCAATTCAAGCGTCGAATATTATAGAACTTGCAATTTGTTTGTTAGAATCATCATTGGAATCTTTTCACATGTTATTGGATAGACATTACTTCACCTAACCATGGGCATCTAGGAATTGAACCCCACATCAAGTTAGCATGAAGAGAGCAAATTACGCTAGCTTTATCACTTTGATGGGCTGAGAGTTGACAAAATGTAGACAAATAGGAACCAAGAGGTTGACCATACAAAAATGAACTTGAAGGCCTCTTTCTTTTAATAAAAAGAACAAAAAAACAATAGAAGCCCACTAGAATCTCCTTCAGATGCTTAAACCCAAACTCGATGAGAAGAAAGAAAAGCATCTTATTGGCCAAAACACATTTGACACCTTCCTCACTCACTCTCTATTAAACCTTATGATGTTTTGATTATTCCAAGTGCTTTGGTACACCTTTTAAACTCCCTTAAATGTGAAATTTGAATGAAATTTGTAGTAGCTCCCACAATTCTTTTCCTTCCACCATCAAGTCACAACAATCCTAATCTTCCAATATGGATTTATTAACAAAAAAGACAATGATTTATTGGAAGATTCACGTTCAACAAAATTCACTAAAGTGTCTATTTAAGTCATTATTCTCTCTCAAGATTTTCTTGTCACTAGAAATGGGCAATATTTTGATGCTAGTTGAAGAATGGTTTAGCTAAATGGAAGAATGTTTAAGAATAAAAACATAGACTTGTGAAAAAAAGGTTTTTTAAAATTTATTTTTATGTAACTATTAGTTTTATTATTAAGCTCCAATAAATCTTTGTTAATTATTTTTCTCAAATTTCAAATTTTTATAACAAATTAACTTTATTTAATTTTAAAAGAAAAAATTAAAATAAAAAAAATTTGAAATGATAAAAAAGTGTAACAAGTTTTGATGATTTACCTCTAATTAAGGCTTACATCAAGACCAAACAAATGACAAACAAAAAATAAATCTAACTAGTATAAGCCTTCCACAAATTGGCAACTCTCACAAAAATAAAATAGAATAAAATGGCAAAAATAGTCTTTCAGTGAAATATAAATGGTGGAAAAAAAATGCAACAACACAATTGAATCTATCCTTAAAGTAATCTTATGTTTGATAAAAAAATTAAGACGAAAGCAAATGTTTTGTGCTTTTAGTTGGTTGAAGTAGGAGTAAACAAAAAGAAAATTTGCTTATTAGAGAAGATAAGAGAGTTGAGAGTTTAAAGGATTAAGGACACAATGAATGGAAATATTAATTAATAGTAGTTGTTAAGACTTATATTTTGTAGCTTCAACAAATTGTTTGTTCTTTCAACAATATTTTTATGTTAAAGAATATACAATTTAAGAACTCATTATCAATAAAAATACTTACCAAACAATACTATAAGTTGATATGGGTAAAATAGCTCAATTTATATAATTATTCAAAAATTTGAAATTTACAATAAATAATGAGTTTATAAAACAACTACAACAATCCATCGAATGTCATTAGGACCTTCCAAATTTATGATAGATTAAAGTTTATAAGAGATGATTCATTTTGTTGTAGATTATTAGATTAAAAAAGTTGTTTTGCCAGTAAAAAGTAAATGATAGCGACGTGATAGATTTTAATGTAAAAATTAAATCAAAACATTATTTGATTGAATCAAGGTAAATGATTGATGCATGCTCGATTTTAATCTACTACATAATAATATAAAAATATAATAATTTGCCAGATTTAAATCTGCATAGTTTAGAAATGGCACAAAATTTCGACCATTCAATCTTGAAAATTGTATGACAAAACAATTGGATTTAAATTTATACATTTTTGAATGATCAATGAGTATTTGAATGTTTAATCGCCAAAATTGTGTGATTGTTAGATTAAAAAAGTTGTTTTGCCAGTAAAAAGTAAATGATAGCGACGTGATAGATTTTAATGCAAAAATTAAATCAAAGCATTATTTGATTGAATCAAGGTAAATGATTGATGCATGCTCGATTTTAATCTACTACATAATAATATAAAAATATAATAATTTGACAGATTTAAATCTGCATAGTTTAGAAATGGCACAAAATTTCAACCATTCAATCTTGAAAATTGTATGACTAAACAATTGGATTTAATTTTATACATTTTTGAAAGATCAATGAGTATTTGAATGTTTGATCGCCAAAATTGTGCGATTAAGCAACTGATTTGGATCGACAAGTTTTAGAGAGGCAAATGAATATTAGATTATTTATTGTTATCACAAAATCAAATATTTCACATCTTCTTTCACAATTTTTAAGTGATATATGCAAAATGAATTGGGAATTTTTTACAAACATTGTTTATTTGCATATGTGAAAGTTGTATATATGCTTTACTTATGCATATACAATTACTCAAAAATATGAGTTTGGATACCACTTGGTTCACTTCGAAGATCATGACCCTTGCTTACTAATAACCAAATAATAGATTTAAGGGTAATTCTGTGACAAGATTGTGTAACATATGGGTTTAAGAGTCACACATTAACTCTATACTTAGGAAAGCTTTGGCTTAACTTGTTATAATAAGGACTTTTTTCTTAATTTACTTTTCTCATATTTGGAAAGAGGTTATCAAAGATGTGATGATGGTAAGATTATTTATTAAAAAAAGTCAAAATTTGGAGTCCTCTATTTCTTAAGATAATTATTTAAATAAAAAATATAGTGATAATGAAGTTTAATTTTGCACCTTATTAAAATTGATTTATATAAATAAAAGCAAAAATTTTAAACATAAATTAAAATTGAATCACTTTGTAATCAATAAAATCCAATGAAAAGAATCTTCATAAGATCTATTGTTTTCTCTTATGTAGATTCTTTGAATAACATAAACATCTACTATCCAAAATCATGAAGTTCACCTCATAAACTTTCTTATAGATACTTAGAAGTTATCATCAAATAAAGCATAATAATGGGTGCTCAACTCCATAATTATTATGTTAAAGGGCCATGTAATTATTTTATTTATAATCATATTTTATTAAATATTTTGTGACAGCATGATTTCAATTCTCATTGGTATAATATTCAAACTATGGTGATTAAACTATTTAAATTTTACATATTCACTATTATTTGACCATATGTTTCACTGTCTGGTCCTACAAACAGAGATTGACATTTTATGCTACATAATGATTGCGGAAGGCGATGCCCCCTATCATGAGTAGGATGAAAATAAACTTATGTGTCATATGAGTATCAAGTGAATGGTTTAACAATTCTAACCCAAAGTACTATGTAAAAGACTTGCTTTTGATGGGAACTTACTACATTAGGAGCTCTAGATTGGTTAATTTTTATCAACCCAAGAATCAATTGATTAAGCTCTATAATGGATTGATCTACTAGATTTTGATATACAATATTTGAAAATTTTAATAGAAATAATAAATAAATAGTATATTGATTTTTTATCACCAAAATATTGTGTAAGAATCAAGTATTCAACATAACTAAAATAAGAAATAATAAAAGTTCTAAGAAATTAAAATTTTATACATAAAAAGGCATCTTGATTCTTTTACTTTATTATATCACCTGCTATGATCCATTATTATATGCTTATGTTTAAACCATGTTCTGGTTCAATCTATATTTTTAAGCACACTTTTCACACTTGCAAAACATGTACTAATAGTTTTCAAACATCTCTTTGTATACTAATTACTCTTGACAAGATTCATAAGAATTATCTATGTCCAACTAAATAAATTTTATAGGAGAAGTAACAATCTTCCTTTGTTTCTCATTTACACTATTTATTTAAAGTTTTGTGCTGTCATATTACCTAATTTTGTTGTTTAAAATAAAGAAATAGTTCACACCATTTTCTTTAAAAATTATTATACTTTATATGATGAAAATACTTTATGTAAATAAATTGTATGCAGCTTTTAATATTTTAATTGCACAATTATCATGATTGTTTTATTTATGTTTGTAGTTTTGAGCATTTATTATTTGTAACATTAAGCATGTTTAATTTATAATATCATGAAAAAAAATTATAGTATGCTATGTTAATAATTTTTTTCTTTTGTTATAATAATTATCTTTTTTTCATATATCTACATTTTTAAGATAGGTAAAATTTGTCATTTTCACTTAATTATTTATTTTAATTTTTTATAAATCTAAGATATTTTAATTTTGTTTTAACTAATTTGTGATACAATAATTAATGTATAAACAGTTTCATTATACATAGTATTTAATATTTACCTTTGTCAAGTAATCAAAATTGTATTTTATATTTTCATACATTGTGAATGTCTTGTGATTTTTCATTTAGTTATTTAGTTATATCTTTTAAATTAATTGTTATTATGTTTTTACAATTTTTCTAAAAATTATACTTTTTTTTTGTTAATTTGTTGTTAAAATTAATTTTTAAAATATAAACCTTTTTATGGTTTAGTAGATATTTGATATTAGCATCCTTGTCTTAAAAGTTCTTTCACTGTACATGTTATTTTAATATCCACCAATCTTAAATAAACAAAATCTCATTTCACAATTTGTAAATAGTTGTAAGAGTTTTGCATTTTTTTTCACTACCATGCTAGCATTAAATATATATTGTTTTAATGCTATTTTAAATTCTTTTGAAATGATTTTGCCTAGGAATGAACCTTTTAAATTTTTATTATAATAATTATTTTAGCAATTGAAAAGTTTTTTCTTTTTTTACTTATATTAGTGTTATGCTTTTGGGCAATTGCTCATATCAAATGTCGAATATAATATAAATTTGGAATGATTAATTTGAAATACAAACATTTTAGCTCATTATATATTTTCTCTTATGCTACAAACCATTGTTTTCATTAATTATTACGATGTTTTGCAATTATATGTTATAAATTGGAAACGCTTAGCTGCAAAAAATGAAATTCTTGATATATAATGTAAATCATTTGGAACATTTAAAAGTTTTATCATGAAGAATGTTTTTTTGAAAAAGTTTAAGGATTTATTTAGCAAAAAATATTAACTGTTAATTACATAAATCATTTGTTAATTAATTAAAACTTGAAAAAGATTTTTAAAAATTTTTATTATTTTGATATATTTTCTATTTTACATTCATTAAGAATTTTATAAAAACTTTTTAATAGTTTGTTGTGCACTTAAATTTGAGAAGTTTTACAGGAATGTTAGTTATTTTCATAATATCTAAACATCATTTTATTTTTGTTACTTCAATAAAGTTAATTTTTATTCTCGCACCAGAAATGAAGCTATATAATTACATGTAATCATTAATATTTATACTTTTTTTATTTTCCAATCTTTTTTACGTTTTTGTACTGTTAAATTACAGCTTTAGAAGTGAACCTATAATGACAAATTACAAAAATATTTAAAATGCATTAATTTTTACTATTTCAATGGTTGTTGTAATTATAAAAGTTTTAGTACGTACAAGTCATTTTTGTGTTGTAATCTTCATTAAAGTGTTACAAAAATTTGTGAACATTGACTTAAATATTTAAAATATTTATAATTAAAAATAAGTTTATATGTAATTATGTTTTAAAATATGTTTTAAAGCACAAATAATTTAACAAAGCAATATGTTTTTATATTCATTGTCTATTTTGTTGCTCCATTTCGAAAATTTATATTTGTTATTGTTATAATTTTAAGGTCGATTTTTACAAGTAAGACACATTGTTCTTTTATTATAAATTTGTTGTAGGTTATGTTTTGACATCTCTCAAGCAAATTTTGTAAAGTGAAGGCTTGCAATGACATAATGTACAAGCAAAGTTCAGTATAAAAGAAATTAAACATTTAAATACTTAAAGTTTTTTTTATAATTCTAAAACAAAAGTTATTTTATTAATTAAATATAATAAATGTGAAATGTAAAATACTGAAGATTTTTAAGATAATTAAAGTGTTTCTCATTTTATAATTAATAGTATAACTATTAAAAAGTCCTTCCATAATAATGTGTCCTTTGAAAGTATTTCAATATAAAAAAATGAAAGAGTGAAGATTAAAAGTAAAAAAGAAAACATTCATATTAACAAAAATTGTGAAAGAACTTTTAGCAAAAAAGGTTTCATGATGTATGAATAAGAAATAGAGATTATCGATAATTGGAAATGTTCATAATATACATATCATATAAGAAAAATAGGTGGCCATAACTTTCAAAATTAGTGAAATATAAAAACATAAAAAAATATAAGAAATATAAAAAATTAAAAAGTTGAAATTATGAAATAAAAGTCATATATTGAAAAAATATACAAAATATTGCTCAATTATTTTTTGTAAGAAGGTCAATTTTATAAAATGCTTCAAATAAAGTGTTCTGTTTAATAGAAAAGGAAAGTAACAAATGTTATTGAAAAAATTAAATTGTTAAGTTATAAAAAAAGAAATGTTTATAGTTATAAGAAATATATAATTATCTAAAATATTTAAAAATTTTAAGTAATTTAAGGTAATGTTAACTAAGAAAAGTTTATAATTAATATATATCATTACAAATAAAAGAGGAAAATAACTTAAAAGAGTTTGAAGTGGTATTGAAATGTGGTTAGTTATCTACGACCATGCAAACCAAAGAATAATGTAAAATTTTTTACCACAAAATCGTTATGGAGTGGTAAAGTTCTGAATTGTTTAGGAGAATTTAGTCATATTAGTTATCTAAAAACCCAAAAATGTAGTTGTAATGGTCATAATCATTTTTCAAACTACCAAAAATTTTATTAATGATGAGCTTTAGCATCCTCCTATTTGATGCTTACACAACTTATTCACATGCTATGTTAGAAAAGTTTAACATATTTTATTTTAAATAAATTTATTAGAAAGTTTAGTTTTGGGTAAATCTTTTGTGTCTACTATGAAAAAAGTAATTAATAATCAAGATATAGTTTTTAACATATAAAATTCCAATAATGATTGTGGATATCAAAGACTTTGAAAATCTATATTCTAGAATTAGAAGCATTGCAGAATTGTATGACTCGAATTATAACACATGAATCTTAATCATGCTTATTGCATAAAAATGAGCTTGCATGTTTATTTAGATTATCAATTTTTTCTCTTATCCCTATTTATGTTGTATAATGAATGCTTGATAAGATATGGAAATGACTCTTAAATTTTAGGTGTTAGTTGTTAAAGATAAAAGGATTGAAAAAACTTTTGGATATGATGCATTTAGGAATATCATAAGAAAATTTGAATGTAAGATAAAGAAATTCTATTACCACATCTCACATAGATTCTTAAATTTAAGGAGCTTGATATAGAACACAAGAAGGGGTACATAGATTCCTAAATTTAAGGAGCTTCATATAGAAGACCAAAAGAGGTGTAATTAGAAGAGGGTAAATTTAAAATAGTTAATTGTGGCTATTCCAACCCAAAACTAGTTAGTCTTAAAGTAAATTCCAAGTTTAAGTTTCTATGGCTAGTGCTTCATAAGCCATTGAAATGTGCTTCAAATTCAAGAAAACTGAACTACAAAAGGCGAGCTTGGAGAGGCCAATTTACAAGATGCCAAGTAAACAAAAAAGATAAAACATGAGGAAGAAGGAGGGTTAAAGCTTTCAAGCATGGAAAGATCTTACAAAGAAAGTCATCTACATAGCCTTTTGAGGTAAGATAACACCTAAGTTTATGTAATAAATTAAGTAATATCTAAGCGAAGATAAAAGGGCATTCCTTTGTAAAAATGTCTATGGAACCATGGAAATTGATTGAGAGAATAATTAGTTATGGTTTTTCTTGAAGTGTGTTCAAACAGGAGGAAATTCTTTTTTTCTATATTAAGGGAAATATATTTAGTAAATGAATGGTTCAATTTTAACTTTTTCTTATGTAGTGTTTCTAGTTTAGCTATCAAAATGAACATTACATTTTTTTCCTATGAATTCTAAGAAAATTACATGATCACATATTACATGTTTAGCTCTTGTTATAGATATATATGGAATGTGATATTACAATAGCAATTTGTTGTTGTAAAGAACTTCTTATCATAGACATCACCATGTAAAGTAAGTGAAAATCTTGCAAACTTTTATGGCTTGTTGGATATTTATGTTCGTTTTTTAAGCATTTATGCATTAAGCTAAGATTATCATGATAATTGTTAAAAAATGGAAAAATCATGAAGAACAACATTTTACTGAATATAACCCTCATAACCTAGACATAATGGCCTTGTTTGTTTATTATATGTTGATAAGAGTTAAGATCCTTAGTGGAATTCTTCTTCTTTCTAAGTTCAATTAATGTTTGATAATATAAATGAAATGTTATATTTACTTCTTGATTATTGCATAAGTAGACGAACAGTTTTGTGCAATGATCAATAAATAAATGTATAAAATATAGACTTTATTGTATATTTTTTATATAAAGCTGTTGTTTGAAGTGTATTTTTAATGTCAGACACTACGATAGCCTTTGGAACTACTCACAAGTTTAGTTGATAACATGACATGACATAAATGGTTAATGCAAGAACGTGGAAGAATTTGGAATAAGATATAAGGCTATGCTAGATTTGGCCAAGTAATATGGGAAAGATGGTTGCTAGATCTTGGATTGAATAGGTTATTATGGTAAGACCGCATGTGATTCAATTTAGGCTTCTTATGTCACATGAAGACACTCTTGATGGTGATATGGGAAATATCTCAAGGCTTAAGAGAGGTATGTTTTTATTAAGAAAAAGTAGTTATATGTTCGAATGAATATAAATAATGGAAGTTTATTTTACTTTTAAAGGTTTATTTTTGCTGTATTATAAAATGGTGATTGTTGTTATCTCGATGGCCTCATGGACGTTGAAAATAAACTAATTATGTAATGTTTTAACATAATCATAAAGCTAGTATATATTTTGTCTAGATAAGTGACGAAGAGGACCTTCAAAATGATGTTAGAAAGTTCTATAAGCTTGGTCTTATGGGGTTGACTCCTAACAATGTTGCTTTACTTGATATCAATAAAACAAAATATTTTTTATGAATTTGGTTGAGTAAAATTTTAAATTTATGATAGCTAACGTGATTTGTAATGGAAGATGTTCAAGAAGAAGAGTGGTAAATATCGAATATTATTAAATTCATCTTGGTTGCAGTGGAGGGCCACCAAAAAAATGTTTTGAATAAAATTTTAGATACCTTCAATTTTTTTAGAATGCTAGGTTAATTTCAAACATTGATGCAATCTATAAAAATTTAAACTAAATTTAAATTTACAAACTTAAAAAAATATATTTTTATTTTTAGTAACTTTGATAATAATATCGTGGTCATCTTAAGAACCATTTTTCTTAACTTTTTTCATTTTTGTTTCTATAATAATTAATTATATTTAAAAATTTAAAAACTTATTCTGCTAAAATTAACAATCTAAATCTATTTGATAATTTTTAAGCATGGAGCATTAATGCCAAACCCATTTGCTACAAAAATCAGATCGAGGCATAAGTCCTGAGCATAGATGGAAGTATCTTTAATCAAGGCACAACTCACTACATTCATAAACCAATTGATCATGTCATTGGAGGTGTAGTTACAAAATCATGAATAAAGTTGATAACATTTATCATAAAATCAAACTACTTCTGGAGCAAACAAAGTGTCTCATAAGGACTAAAAAATAAGAGCAAAGGCACCATTTAGGACTAAACTTTAAAACTTTTTCCTCATTGCTAAGTTCTAAATTACTATTGTTGTGTTAGCGATCTAATCATGTAATTTTATGATTAAAGGATCATTGCCATAATGGCCTTTTTTAAGCGATAACTGTACAAATTGTCTAATCTCTCCATTAAACGATTGCATGGCCCACATTTAATTTACAAGTAAAATTAAATCTTGTCATTTTACAATAACTCAAAATTATCCATTCATATGAAATCAAAATTTTTAAACTAGTCTAGTTTAATCTTAACTGTGCATTTCTACAATTTTCACAATCAAATGTTCTAAGATTATTTTAGTCATGTCGTTCCTGTGAAATAATGTTTTTGAGAAATATTTACTATTTGTTATAAATTTTATTTAAATAATATTAAGTTTTTAATTAAAAAACATCTATTTATTAAAAACATCAAATGGATAGTTTGTCAAATACCTTCAGCCATTACGAAATATTTATAAATTTGGTAATTTTTGATAAAACTAAATTGGCAAAATTCTTAAAAAATTCTAAAGAAATATTTGAAGTAAAGACATTGAAGCCTTTAACAGCTAGTGCTCATTTTTGCCTCTATACATTGTGTCCTTCTCCAATTTGATATTCCTTCGTAAAAACAACAAAGCAATCATTTCCTTTTATCTATTTGATTAAATTAAAGTACATGTTTTTTCTTGACCACTCAGCAAGCATAGGAATTACTTTGCATAGATTTTAATTGCCAATTTTCTTTCCTCTTCTTGCAAATTACACATCATTATAAGGGCTTTGTGGCCCAATTTTTTTATTTAATTATTGTGAGAGTTTAACATGCCCATTTTTTGACAATAGTCTTATATAGATTAGTTTTTTTCTTGTTTTTTATATGAGCAGGTGTAGGTTAGATTTTAGCCTGAATAAGCTAAATAATGCTTAAGTACACTTTAAAATTTTTATTGGACTTCCTTTTAGATAATTCTCTTAAAAACTTATTATTAAATAAAAATTTACATATTTTAAATGAAAATTAAAATTTTTGAAAAATTACTCTTACATATTTGTTTAAGTTTATTACAAATTTTTTAAACATTTTCATAAAATATTTTTGTAACAAACAAATACTATTTTTTTGTAATTCATCCATTCTCTTGTTAAACAAATCTTAACATGATGAAAAGAGCTCATTTGCTCAAGATGAAAGTACAAAACTCAAATGAACAAAAATGAGTAAATTAAAAGGAAGAAACTTAATGATGCATAAGTAGAACAAGTTGATATTTGAAATGAAGAGTTAATGACAGAGGATAAGTGGCAAGCTTAAACAATAAAGAAAAAAGAAAAATTTTTAGCAAAAGTTTTTATTCAATAAAATTTAAAAATATTCATTCATAAGGATTCATTGCATTCTTTTAGGCATTTTTTATTTTTAAAATCATAAAAAGGTTCGTTTTGACATAAGTTTCAAAAGAACTTTACAAACAATCATCAAAGTGAAAATGAGGTGATAGCATTTTTCATGTTTATGTTTTCACGATGACACTTCCAACATGATTGTAGGAACACTTTCTTGTAAATATGCTCCTCTCGAATAATAGGTATATATCTCATGTGTGCATATGCCTCGTGGTCTTTCTTTTATGTTGAATATAGGAAAGTTTTTTATCCTTACTAATCATCATAATGCTAATCTATTTTTTAAAGTGTGAACAAAAGGTCATGTTTAATGATGATGATGTGTCTAAAAAGGTTGCTCCCCTCAAAATCACTATGATAGGTAACATTTTCAATTGGATGACCCACCATGGAATTTCAAAGACTATGAATTTAATAAAATAGGCATCGTTGAATCTTTAACAAAGTGGTAAGCATGTGCTCCTAAGAGTTTCACTAGAATTGGAAAATATTTGATGTGAGGTGTACAATATTTTTATAATTTTAGTCTTTTAGAAGAAGGCCTTCAAATGGTTCCAAATTTTTAGCTCAATGCTAAACATTTGTAAGCTCTAGTGTTGATCTCATAAGAGCACCTTCCAAATCAACTTGGTTAATAAGTAGGCTCTATTCTCACTCATGTTAACAGCTTGCATGTTATTAAAAAGTCATGCTATGACAATAAACTTAACAAGGCCTTCGGGGTTCTGGTCTTCGTTTTGGTCAATGTTGCTAAAAGTATTTCTTTATATATTAGAATCTATAGAGAGATTGGGTGCAACAATGAATTTTGGAAAAGATTAAAGTTATGAAAATTCTCTTAAATACTATTAGCAACTATAAGCAAGGATTTTCAAAGTTGAAATGCAAGCAAGAAAGAGTTCTAAATTCTTATACATCATAAATGAAGAAGATGAGACAATTCCAATTAGTGAAGTAATAAGCAATGTGAAATATCAAACTTTGGTAGGCATCAATATAGAAAACTATATCATTGCCCCACTACATTAGACAACATCAACACAACAAAAAACATAATTGTATCATGAATAATCTATTCAATGACTGCATGGTCAATTACTATTAGCAATTGTAAGGTCAAAGAAAAAAATATTAGTCTAATTTAAAACTTAGGATGGACATGTAACTTAAACATCAAGTAGACATTCAATATCACAATGCTCAAATAAAGATCTCTATGAAAAAGCAAAGACTCTTAAGCTCTCTAGAATAGACTCAAATAGCTACATAGTTCTTAACAGTAACAAGTCAATAAGAAACGTCACTAAATGGAATGTCAAAAAAATGATTTCCTGAAAAATGACTAGAAGAAGCATTCAAGAATCTAAAAATATAAGAGCTGTAGATTGTAATTACTAATGCCCTATTAAACAAAAAGGATGTAATAAGTTCTATAGTAACTTGATGCTTAATAACATGACTATATTACACCAAATAAAGTTAGTTGTGATGATGGAATGCTTTGCAAGTAATAGACAAATGGACATTATTTACAAGATACTGAATTTTCACTATTATGAAGCTACATTTCTAACAAAGTATAGTCGTTTTAGTTACAATAGTTGTAATGTTAAAAATTGAAAATTTAGAATACTTTGCTTACATGGTGATATGTAAATGATGTGATACCATTTGTGAATGCCAACAACTCTTTTATCAATAGAATAGATCTTTCGAGGGATTTAAGATTGATGATGGAGGCTAATTGTCATTTGTGAATAGAAAGGACACTCAAATGTTTTTACTATGTTTCAAAAATGTAAACATCATTATTGTTGGCAAAACCCTATTGAATCATGATTTTCTCAAAGCCTTCCTAACATAGTGGCTCAACACATGAACATGTTATTATTATACTAATAACTATTACTAAACAATTCTCCATTAGCAATTAAATCTAAACATCTTATATTCCAAAGCACTTGGATTGGAAGTATAAAATGCTGTGAAGTGGTTGCTTAGCATTGGAGACTTCCAATTGCTAGGCTAGGAAGGAGTGTCCTAGCTTACAAGTTGAAGAAAGCTAAAGCCCACCTTTAAGATTTGAGTAAAAGTTAATTTGTTCATATATTTTTGAAGAATAAAAAAGAAGAATAACATGTTATGGAGAAGGTAAACAACATCAAAGAGTTTTAGATAAGTTATCAAAATTAGAACAGACAAATGTTAGGATGAACTAAACATGGTTACTAAAATGGTGGAGATGTATGGAGAAGAAATATGGGAATACTAAGGGTTACTTTTTTTTAATTCTAAATGAAATTTTAGAATTTTGATTGCCACCACAAATTACAAAATAAATAATTAAAATTCTTTAAAAAATAAAAAATTTGACTTAAAAGTGCTACAAAATTATTACCATAATTTGTTCACAAATTGGAATTTGCTTTTTAAGTGGTTGTAATGGTGAATGGTTAGGTAACGGACAATGCACGATGCCACATGGGTCAATTTGTGCATCACTTTGGGTTCAAATTTCAATGAGTAGCATCAGTAGAGAAGTATTGATACTTTGAGTCTGCTTTGGGTTCAACGAGGAATGAAAAGAGTTAGCACGAGTTTATGAGTAGGCACTGATAGTGGTGGTGATGACTACTGTCAATGGTGGATGATAGAAAAAAACACCAAAACTAAATTTAAAGACCTTTTTAAATCAATGTTTAAGAAATTTTTATACTAACAAATAAGAGAGATGGTGGAAGGGAAGGTCTATACTAAATATAAAGTTGAAAATCTCTAAAAGTATTTAATTATCTTATAAATAACTTAAACTTATGTATAGATACAAATAAATTAATGGACTAATAAAAAGAAATAGAAACATATAATAAATTAAGCTCAACTATAATTGATCCTCACAATGACAATGATAACTAATACATCTTCCATTTGAGCTTCTACATAATTTATTGGATTCAATCAAAATAGATATATAAGAGAAAAAGGATAGGTACTATGTAGCTTAAGAATGGTGATAATAACACAAATGTCTTCTACATAATATTCAATAATAAGCAAATGAAGTGCAATATATAATGACTTGAAGATCTAATTGGTAGTTGGCAATAGAGGAGGAGTTAATTGCAAAAAATGTTGTCGATTGCTGAACATCTCTCTATTCCTTGCTATAAAAAAATGAGTGGAGCTTTGGTTTATGATTCTTAGACTAACTAAAAATTAAGGTGATGCTAATTCAGCAAGATAAAAAGGAGAAAATACAACAAATTATTTTTTTGGACCCTTCATGTGTTTACAAATGTGATCGATTTCTTGTTAATTTTACAAGCATTGTTAGTCCATATTTTAGGATGACATTTATGTTATCAATGATTTTCTTATTGGTAGCACATCATGTAAAGAATGTAGTGGTGCTAATTTTATTTTTACTCTGGAGAATAATTGCAAAACAACTTTTAAAGACTTTATGACAATTGGATGTATAGTTTCTAAAAAATACTCTAAGTCAACAATAGTTAGTCTATGCTATTTCCTACCCACCATCATCTCCATGGAGCAATCAACTTTATTAAGGAAAGGTAAGTCACTAAAAATATCTTCCCTACATACGAAATCATACTTTCATAATAACAAACTAATGATTTACATGCGAAGATCGAAGCTAACAGCTCTATTATCAAGCTAGACATTAAGAATGTGTTCACTAATATATTATGAAGAAAAGAAATACTACATAAGTTTAACTTCAATAGTTAATTTATTAATACAATCATGAGTATTTATAATATAAGTTGGTTGATAGTCATAATTAACGAAAAAGGAATTGGTTCCTTCTAACTCTCTTATTAGCTAAATTATGGCAACCCTCTATCCCTATTTCTTCTCCATATTATTATTAAAGCACTAAGATGAGGTTTAAATAGTCTACATATGAAAGGTAAAGTGAAGCACTAAGCCTCTCATAGTGGTTGTCCAACAAAGTCTCATTTATGCTTTGTAGATTACTTCATTCTCTTATAAAGAGGCGACAAATGCTCAACCAAAAATATCAAGCTATTCCTTACTGATCGCTAAAACACATCAACTTTATAAATTAAGGTTTAAAGGATCATTTTTATGGGATGTTCAAACATGAAACAAAAGTAAGGGAACATCGACAAGGGGCTCCTCCTTCAAAATAGATACTACCTTCCATTCCCTCAACTCAAAAGCACATTATTTAAAGGTAAGAAATAAAAGGACCACTTCAAGCACTAGATTGACAAAAAAGTGTAAAAAGAAATTGCTCTGAATGGGAGGTAGTACTTGTTAGTCATGTCCTCTATCTAATAACACATTATAATCTATTGAAATCTCATCTTCTCAATAATATTATTTATTTTCTGAAAGTGTGATAAATGATTTCCTTTAGGGTGATAATGTTTTGGATAGCAAGCACCATTTGTCTTGTAAGAAAAAGATTAGCTTCCCTATGAAATGTATGGCTTATTAGTTAGGAAAATAAAGGATGCTAATGATGCATATAATGTTGAACTTTTTTAGAAAGTCTACACCTCAAACATTATCTATTATAGATACATGAGATGTAATTTCCTTAATAAAAAATGTTATGGAGCATGCAAAATGACTTGGAATCAAATAAAGAGGATCATTCTCACTGTTTTATATTTTATAATACTTGGAACAAAATTGATAAGGATCACAACAATTACTAGACCCTTGCCAGGGATGGTAAATTCACTATCAATTTATAATAAGATGAGCTTATAGGTGATTAGTTTCCTTTAAATCACAAAAATAATATAAAATAATTGTCAACATTTCAAAATTTTTCTACTTATGTGGGGACTCCTTAATAACTTACTACCTTTTGATAACAACTTGGTGGAGTTGAAGTTGAAATTGTAAAAAAAATGCTCTTTTTGTTTATATAGGGACTCTTAAATGAATCTTGTCGAATCAATTTGCGATTAATCTTGGCATTAAATAAACTCAACATCAAGATTGATGAAATGCTTCCATAGTGCTTGAGGTCTAATCACCTAAACTCAATAGCTATTAAGGGATTTAGTATTCTACCATCTCTAATATGCTAAAATATCTAGAAGATATAAATTCAAAGCAATTCAATGAGCAAATTTTCCATATTCCTTGATTGTGTTCAACATAATACTTATGCAATTGTCAAATGTTGTCTAATTATGTAAAGAAGTTCAATAGATCCTCGAATGGTAAAATATGCATTGCTTCCTTGATTTTTTGAGATCAATTAAACAATAAAAAAGTTTCTTAATGGACTCTCTTATTAGTGGATTTAGTCAAATTTAATTCTAACGGATTGACTAGAAGGAGCCAAGGCCTTATTGGTAGTGTTTGTGTGATTGGAGACTTCTCGGTAGAGCTATTAAAGCACTCTCAATTTACATAGTATGTTAATAAATATACAAGTTGAAGCCATTGAAATTCTATTTCGTTTAAACTTATGTAATAATTTGGGGTTACATAAACAATATTGTCGAATCAAATAATTCATCAATCCCTATAATGTTCCATAAAAGCATTCGAATCCCTTATTGGATCTTAATTCTATTAAATAGATTGTATCACTTTCATTTCAAAGTACTTTAATTCTAACACACATTTTGGGAAGGAATTGTAGTAACAAACTAAATATCTTCAATAGCTAATAGTTGTATTCGTTTAAAGCTTCTATGTTCAAAACAAATTCCAAAAGTTTGCAATGCTTTAATTAAGCATGAAGAGGATGGATGTCAATGTGGCGATCATAAGGAAAGTAATCCATCTAACTACTCCATAATAAAATGTATGAAATGCAGTCACATGATCATTTTGGTTGACTTGGATTTGTTCTTGTGGGAATTGTTAAGCATTCGACCATTTTTTTTCATATAACTTTTATTCTAGCTTAAGAAATCAATTTTGATAAACTATTTTTGGTTCACATAACTCTTGTCAAGTTAATCATATTCTCAAAAAAAATGAGTGAACCTATTTGCTGTGGTTCATTTCATGACAGGGAAACCAATGTTGATATAATCTCTTAATTTTAGCAAATGATAACTATTCTTCTTAAACAATGATAAAATCCAACCCATTCCCATATATTCCAATATATTCCAATCAAACATGAACTTAATTCTAGAAAAAATATAAAGGAAAGGTTCATAAAATTATGCTTAGTTTTGCTAAATAAATTGAGTACATCTTGTGTTACTATCACAATAAAAAAGGTTGTTGTAGTGTTAATACAATAGTAGATTTATGAATTAAGAAGCTACCTAACAAATTTATTGTTATTTTTAGGAATATGTTACGTAAAGAATGGAATAAAAGACATCTCTTTCTCAATAATTTCTTTGTCAATTAATCTAATAGCTAACATAATTATTCATCAATTTTTGTTGCACATGTTTCTACATCCTCGTCATCTAATACTTCAGTCATCAGCTAGCACGTCCTCCAAATCAACCATATGTAAAGACTAGTTCAATGGAATTTGTTAAGTATGATGGACTTAATTAGACAATACATTAGACTCACTACTTGTTTGGAATCATAAGAGACTTTGTTTGGATTGTTTGCACCTTTACATTAACTTTGAATCATATTGTTATGGCCATTATTGACTAAACAAATAGATGAAACTTATCGAGTATTTCAACATGTATGTTTATAGATTTCATAACTGTATTGAGTTATATCTTACTTCATAACAATACAATCACCAACTAAGTAGCTAAACTAATACAAAACTTTCAAATTGATCCAAAAATAATTAATAATGCTTCAATACCAAGTTTGAATTACTCTAATGCTAAACAATTTCTTAGCATGCATAATATCATTCCATAATTAGCCTAGCATTACATTTCACATCAAGACTATACTCTTCAATAAACATTTCTTAATGCTAATCAATCAGATCTATCATTTATGTTTCTTATGTGTGTCATGGACATTCTAATACTACCACTCATTTGAAAGGATTAAACAAATTTGTCGATTCTAATTTGTTTTTGTGCATCTTACAATCAAGAAATCTATAAAAGTACTGCGTTATATCATACTGCATAGCAAGAATGTCATCACTTAAATATGTGGCATGGAAGGAACCATTTGGATTTCACTAAAATCCCTTCGATTTGTATGAAATTTTTTGTTTACAATAACACACAAATACGTTAATCAAACTTG
This sequence comes from Vanilla planifolia, assembly GCA_023846275.1. NCBI lineage: Eukaryota > Viridiplantae > Streptophyta > Magnoliopsida > Asparagales > Orchidaceae > Vanilla > Vanilla planifolia. The sequence goes on from JAIUJO010000047.1 coordinate 1,598,339, forward strand.
TCCATTGAGGCACATTGTCTCAATTTTCATTATTAGTTCCTTAATTAACTTCCTTTACTATTCATCAATCTTTTCATAAAAAGTTTATCAACATAGTTCTCATCAAACACTATGATAGTTCCTTAGACCAAGGTCAATCAATATACTCTTATGCATTCTTATACAATTTCAATGCATAACTATTATGGAATCAATCATAGTCACTATAGATCCCTGTATGCATTAGACTCATTCCAACTAATAAATTTAATTTGTAATGTTGATACTTCAATGAGACACTCCAAATCACTTAATGGTAATGAGTTAGCATATGACATTCATGTGCATCAAAAAAACAAAAGCTTATGAATGGTCATCCTCACACACACATGTCAACAACAGCCTTTAGAAATCTTGATAATAATAATAATACTTTTTAAGTAGTAAACTATAACTATTGTAACGTCTAATATGTAGTAAATTTTTTTCATAATTAAAAAGGTTGAGAAATGGTCCACATAGCCTTCAAATGTTCGAAAAGTTGATTAAATGACTTTAAGAGATATTAAATACTTCTAATAAATATAAATAAACTTATATAACTTTTTATTAATATAATCATCCACTAATGAAATTACATATCATCATTGAATTATTCAAAATTTTGAAAACCTCAAATTTTCTCATTATCACAAATAAAGCCATGTAATTATTAAAGAAGTTATGACAATCATTTATATCATCAACATAGATCAAAAAAAGTTATATAAGCTTTCAATATCTACATTCATGTCATGCTAAACATCATGTGTAATAAAATTACATTATCTCTTCTTTGAAGAGAAAATTGTAAAAATTGTTTTTACTTTAGAATTATGCAATAGGTTAGACTTCACCCTTTAAAAAAGTCATTGCATTATTATGTTCTAGCATTGAAAAACCATTAGCTAGGTTGTCACATGGTAGCACTCCATATGTCACACAAATATTCCACTTGGAGACATACTAGTCTATTATGATTTAATGCCACTCCAAGTTTTGAACCTCTACTTTTTTAGTTCTTAATATTTATTCCTATTTTGGGAGCCATTTACAATTAACCCTTGTTAATTGCACTTTTTTAATTTTTTTTAGAAAATTTTAAACCATTTTTATATATAATTTAGTTCAAGTCTTTTAGAGATTTATTGGTAGCTTTCCAAATACTTATAGCTTTAAATTCTATCCAGGATATCTTTGTAGTAGTACGATAATTTTGTTAGCAAAAACTTTGTTTCAAAATGACTTTAAAATGTCTTAAAATTGAATGTAGGGTTGCTTTTCACCACTACTCATTGTCGTTCTTCACCTTTATCACTACTAGTGTCGATTTGCGTGGCCTTCTTGACTGACCGTAACACTTTGAACATATTAATCGGCACAGCACACACTCACCAGCGATGATCTACAATCCATCAGATTTCCTAACCAATCATCACATGTTGACTTGTTAGGTTGTGCTTACCTACAAAATTAGACTTGTGGGGTTACTATTTCTATTTACCTCTATTGCACTAATCATGTAAGCCACCTCCTTGCCTCTCACTGCACTGATGCTCAAAATACACGTGCCAATTTGGCAATTTCTTATGGAAAATTAATTTTGCTTCATTTCAATCAAAAGTTTTGGCTCAATTAAAATTATGTTTCTTTATAATTTTTTAGGACAATTTGAATTTTTGAAATGTACTTTATAATTCTAATATATTATCCATAGTATCCTAACAATATCCTTTTATTTCTTAAGCTAACAAATTATAATTGTATCTTTTAGGTCTCTACAAATAATGATGCTTACAACATTGTAAGTAATTTAATTTGAATGAAATGATAAAGTGCTACCACTAAGCTAGTGTAATAGAAGCATGTTGTGTATATTCAATATAATATTGTGATTCTAGCGATAACCTAGGAAGCAGAGTGAAAGGCTAAGAAAAGAGAGATTCAAACATATTATTTAATATTTACAACAACATCAAATCTCTAAGAAGGCACTTAATCACTTAATCTAAACTTTTCAAAATTAATCATCTCATCTAAATTTTTAATTTGCCTTTAATGAACAAGTGATTTTCTTATTTAGCATTCTAAGAATTCCACTTATGCACATTGATACTTTGCTACTATCTTGATTTGTTTTGATGTTGACTATTAAAACAAATTTTTCCTTAGGTTAGCATCCTATATGTTAATGAACAGTGTATATTTTAAGTTTACAAGAAAGTTTTTACTTGTATAATGATACTAGGATTTGTTATTGTAAACCAATGTCACCTTTGGGTATGCCTTTATAAGGATATGTTTCATGAACCAAAGAACTTTTCAATCATCGATGACATAAAAATAGGTTTTGACATATCATCATATATTAACTTGGTATCAAAAGATCGTTGGCTATAAGAATTTTTTACAATTTGTAATTTATCATTCAACTAACATCTTTTAATTTCATGTATTTTTAATAGCCAAAATTTATTAAATCATTTATGAAAAAACATAAAAAATAAAAAAATAAATCTTATTTTCAATTCTAAAGCTGGAACATGTATTTATTTATATGTTCTTTTGCTATTATATTTCATGATTTGCTTGGTTTTCTTTGTCTTTATGATCTCAAATTAAAAACTTTTTTCAAAGAATTTATAACTAGTAGACAATAAAGTAACCTAAAAGTCTAATTCTCAACGAGTCAACCTTTTGTAGGCTTAATAATATAACATGTAATTATAGAACTAATTCATTTTATGTAACAACTAAGAGCAACCATAGTAACATGAGTTATACTTATTTTTGCAAACTTTTGGATAAATAACAAAATTTATCTTAAAGTTTGAAGTGTTCTAACAAATACAATGCTAAATTTTAGGATTATATGCTTTAATGTGGTATTTAAGAGCTAGATCAAGTAACATTATTTTGATTTTGAGGTTGGCTTAAAGGCTCTATTCATTTGAGTTATACTTAAGAAATGTTATTAGTTTAGAAAAGGCATATAAAGTATCATATGATTTAGAATATTAATTATGTGCAAGAGTTATATTCTTTTGATGACTTCCTACCATAAAATGCATATCACTACTTCCACTATTCTACCACTTGTGCTCTATAAACAAACTGTTTCTCTTCACCAATAGTACTAACTCATTGAAGTTTGGACAAACCATCTATTGCTTCTAGAGTAGAGCATTATCATTATCACAAGAAAGGGCATGTCATAACCTAATATCCTAGGAGAGCCCTACACATAAACCTAAAAAAAGGAATGAGAAAAGGCATTAAAGTTAAAGGAACTGAGGTTATATAACTAGGGGAGAATGTTGAAATAGAATTACAAGCACAAGATTAAAAATTTAATATATTGCATCACCTATAACTATTGTGAGATGTAGTTTGATTATGCTAGGAAAAAGAATAAATAAAAGTTGTTGACAAACTAAAATCATTTGTACATTCATTAGAATTAAAAATTGACCTAATAATAATGATATAGATAACAACAGTTGTATCATTGTCATATCAGAGAATACTACCAAAAAGATAGGTTTAACATTCATAGACCATCTCCATCCTTGCAAAGTGTCGTCAATTAACAAAACATAAATTTCTAAAAGTACATTTTTGATTCCTTTCAAGTTTGGTCAAAATTTTAGGGAATTATGGTCAAATGTTATACCAATGTGAGTAGATGGTCTTATTTTTGAAAAACCTTTCCTATTTTATTTAGATGTTACCTAAATGCAAGACCAAATACTTGTACTTCCAAACAAGATGGAGCAGAGATCACACAAAACATTTACCTCCCTCAAAAAGAATTTCTAACACAAATGCTCCAAAAAAAGATAAAGAGGATGAAGAAGCAGTGTCATTACACTAATTAAAATTTTGAGGGAAGTTACCAACAGTAAGGTATCTTGTTTGTAACATTGCGAGCAGCCCTTAAAAATTTGTGAAGTTACCCATGGTCTAACCCTAATTTAAAAAAATTTGTGAAGGTGTTTCTTGATGACTTGCAAAGCACACCCCAATTATCAAGAGAAATTTGGGATGCTATTGATCTAGTTCCTAACACTTCACTATCACATTTACTAAATTATAGATTAAAATTATTGTCTCAAGTAGAGCTTATTTGATAAGTAAATGAGCCCATTCAAAAGAAAATTATTATGAAATGTATTAAAGTATGTGCTGACCTCGCTTTGTTTTCTCAAATAAATGATGAAACTTGGTGCATGTACATAGATAATCATGTCATTAACAAAATAATGGTAAAGTATAGATTTCCAATTCATATGCTATATGATTTGTTAGTTCAAATAGTTGAAGCCATAATATTTTGTAAAATACAACTCAAAAGTAGACATTATTATGTTAGAATCTGCCTAGTGATGAGTTTTACTTATAGTAAGTGTTTTTGTTTATTACCATTCGTTTTTTTAGAAATCAGACAATAATGTACGTGTTACCTTTTTCTTCAATGTATCCACCACATTTGCTTTTAGTGACATTCGAATGTGCTTATCTAACTTTATTTATATTACTTAGAACATCCTTAACCCATCTGATTATGCAAAAAATGTTTTGTCAAATACGTTATTAACCCATTCAACTACTTGATCTGATATTTTGAACTATTCAAAGGGTGAGTAACAACATTCATAAGCATATAGCATCAATCTCATCAATGTTCTAATTCCACTCCATATTCCAATTTTACTATCTAGTCCAATATCAAGCTGACTCAAATTCTTTGAGTGATCATTAGTTCATTTCTTTGTGTTAGAGTAAAAAAATAAAACAAAAATGCTAAATGATTTATATAATTCTTTGCACACTCTATGTTGTGTGTCTTAGAAAGATGCACATGACTTTCTTGGAATAAAAATTTTGATTCCTTAATGATTATTCAAAGAAATCCTTTAAACTAATTTCTTAATAAAATTGAGTACATCTTTAAAAGTGATTATTAACAAATGATAATTCTCTTTTAAAAAAAAATTAATTTAATTGCAAAACAAACTATTTTTGCAATAATAAATTTGAGTTAAAATTAAGAAAAATAAATAAGCAAAAATAAAAAACATAAATAAACGATGATTATGTATTTTTTATTTAAAATGAAGACTATACATACCCCTAATAAAAATCAAGTAAAAATATAACAATAAATATAAGTCTTTCACTATAAAACAATTACGTTAAACTCTTACAATAACAAAATAATAAAAATAAGATACTATGGTCTTATAACATAACAAATACGAAAAAATAAAATGATTCAATGACACAAAAATGAAATTAATACAAATAAAAAACCAATGATTGAAAAATACATAATAAGATAAAAGTGTTCTATGTCAATCCATTAAAAATAAATTAAATTGAGAACTTTATTGATTTAAGAAAAAAGTTGAGATTAAGAGTTTCATGAATGAAAGACCTATGAAAAGGAAGTGACAATGAGCAGTGGATGCTAATTTCTTAAATGTGATGATATGAAAATGTTTCTTCAAGTTTTGTAATTCTTTTAATAGTTAATTTTGTTCAATAATTCAACTATTTGTACATGTGTTTAATGATTAAAAATATTTTCCAAGTTGATTAATTAGTGATAACAACAAATTATAAAAATCTCAATAACTCAAAACAACTGTTAAAAGAGCTCTTACATTTGAGTTGGGACCTAATGTTTGGATCAGAAAATTTTGCCATTAGATGACTGACATAATTATGTGTTTAAAGGTAGATATGATACATTTATTTGATCACATAATTGTGCAAGTAGATGGGAAAATAACTACTACAATTCTAATTACTATCATGTGAAATAGATATATGTTTTAGTCCCATATTACATGAACAATGGATCATTATGGCTTTATAAGAGTTTTCTTACACTACATAATAAGTGTATTGTTTGGAGTTAGCTGCCACTATTTTGCTCTAAAGTGCTTCCTCTATTGCTAGAACATTCATGTTTATATAAATATAAATTATTGAGTTATATGTTGAACAAGAATTGTTTGAAGAGTTTTGGTGTCATTTTCCTTATCCAATAGGTTCATTTAACCATATTTTGTTTTGTTACTCTTGTGTTTAAAGGGTCAAGCCATACTAATATTTTTAAAATAATAGACTTAATTAGAGTGAATAAGATTTAGTTTCAAAAAATAAGTCATGCATTTTTTAAGATAATAAATTAAGGGCCTTCAAAGTACCTTAGACTATTCAATAAGATTCAAAGATAGAAGACGTATGCATCAAGTTTGTAAAGATTTTCTTTTTTACTATAAAATATCATATTAGCTTTTTGATTATAATGTGCATCTTTATTCACTTTGAAATCCTAACTTAAGTACCTAACTTATTCAACCTTTCCATGATTTAAGAAACTTATAAGATCACATTTTTTTGCTCAATCCATTTTTTATCAAATCCATCAAACAAATATTTGCCAAATTTCATGTCAAATGACAACTTTTGGTAAACTAAAAAATTAATTTTATTAAATTTTTCTTATTAAAAAAAATAAGCATCACCTTATGCACAGCAAGTCCAAAGCACTCAATCTAACTATGCCCAAGCGAGCCTGGAAGCATTGTGTTAGGAAGCTTAGTTAGGCCTAAAATTTCTTAAAGGTGCATTCATGAACTTTGTCAAAATAAAACAGAGGATTGATTGGGGTTGAACATCAATTAAATATGATAATAAAGATCAAGTTAGGTCCATAAAATGAAATTATGTACAACTATATGAGTTGGCAATGAGATGACATCCCAAGCACACTTGCATTATGCACCCAAAAGTTAGATTGTGAGACTAACATTAGTCCAACTGCTCAACACCAAAGGCATGTGTTATTTCTTACCATTAATTTTTCGAACTGATTGTAATTGTTTCAGCAAATATAAGCACTCTATCTTGGTTCAAAATTGAATGATCAAGATCACTCTGACTTCATTTGGTTGCTTTAATTGTTTCTACCTTTTGAAAGCTTGTCCTCATGAATTATATGGCCCAATACTTTCCACGATTGTATCCTTTAGCTAAGATAATTTTTTCCTTTGCAAATGATGAATTGAATTATCCAGATCTCACCTACTTAATTGGATGACCAAGTTTTAATCCATCTTGATCCAATCATCCAGAACTATTCTACTTTTATAATATTTGATCTAATGGTCTAGAAAATCTCTAATAAGAGCCAATGATGCTGGTCGATCTGACCTAATGGCTAATTCCTTAATCATTATTTGAGCCATTGTGTTAACCACAAAGAAATATTTTAAGTTGTTTAGAAGAGCTTTTTAAACTATTTGGAAGCATTATTTGAAAAAACCTTTCCTTAACTTTCTAACAACTTTAAACAAACTTTTCCATATAAACTTAACAATTATTCATGAAATGACTAGTAAACATGAAGAAACATTTGAGATCTCTCTAAAGCATAACATGATGTTCTGAAACCATAAAATCTTTTGACATCGACTACAACTTAGTTCTTCACAAAATGTAAAATTCTTTAAACTAATCTTATTGCTTCTAAATTTTCAATTTTTTCTTGTCAAAGTAATTTGAACCTCATCATGCCTTTTTTTTATTAATTAACAAGCATCAAAAGTTGTACAAATTAATCACAATTTGTCCCTCTTAATGTATTTTTCCATGTTCTTTTGGGTTGGCTGGCCTAACATTTATAAAAACTTTAGTTTAGTTTGATGCCCAAAAAACCAAGTTGGTGTTAAGCTTGTAAACTCTTGTGTTATAAGTGAACCCACAAAATCTAGTAAGTTAGATGCGAGTCGTAAGAGAAAACCTCAAGTTGTAAACCTCGTGATTGTGGCAAGTTTTTTTACCTTAGTTGCTTGTGGACGTAAGATCTAATTTGAACCAAACAGTTTAGAAATTTCTTTGTATTATTTTAATATTCATTTTTTTTAATCTAAAAAATAAAGAATTATCATATATAAAATAAAGATTTTTCATGAACATAAAATTATTTTTATGAAGAATTTTTAAAATAGAAATAGAATCTAAAAAACAAAAAGTATTTTAAAACTCATAAGTCACCCACTCATGGGGCATTCATATATTTACTTTTATTTTAATTAGTATCAAAGAGGGTTCCCTATAAAAAAATGAGAGACAAATCTTTTGGGTGAACCATCATGTATGTTTTAATTGTCGATTATGTTTACTTAATTATTATTTAGGTTATAAAATAAGTTTAATTTCTACTTAACAATTTTTCTATGCTCTCTAAACAATGTGTTTATAGTTTTCTTCCTAAATTTAGTTTTTGATATATCATCATTCACGATTAATATTGGTGCAAATCTAGATGAAGGTCTTCTTCAATCATTCTATCATTATTTAAGATAACTTTTATTAATATTTGAAAGATTGATTTCGAGTTTTTATCTAATCAATTGACATAAGACATTAGAAAGTACAAACAAAAATATATGATTTACTTAGAGATTCATGCAAAAAAGAAATCAGGTTATTTAGTGTACTTAATAATGATCAATGGAGAATGATATAATTAAATGCCGTAACACTAAACTAGCTCCATCGTGGAATATCTCCAAGTGAATTTAATCAAGTTATGAATTTTTATATCACACATAAGTTTGAAAAAATTTTGAACTAATTTATGAAGGTACTTAGTAAGTTTAAAAAAAAAAGAAAAATCTTCACACACATGATTTTAAGACCTTAAGAATAAATTTGAGATTAACAATAAATATGATGTTTATGTGATTTACTAATATTATTAATAGATTAGAAAATCTTGGAGAAACACTTCTTAATATAGATGTTGAAAGAAAAGTAACAAAGATTCTATCTAATGAGTATGATTCTCTTGTCATAGTAATAAAGATAGCCAAATGCATAACAAGCTCATATTGGATGACTTATTTGGAGAATTATTAATAATAGAGATTGAGAGGAATAGCGGACTTGAAAAGGAGGCCTTAATTTGCAAAAAAATCATAGAGCAAGGTACAAGGAGCTGTTATCTTTCAAATCTAACAAAGATAATATAGGTGTAATATCTATCGTTTTTATGGACTTGGAGGATAGGTAAATTTTCATGCTAAGGGTTTAGATAAAAATTTGACAAAAAGTTTTATAAATAAGAATTTGCAAAAAAAAAAAAGATAATGGAGGAGATGAACGCACCAAGGCTCCATGATTGTGGTCAAATCAGCTATATTATACCAAATTATCTGCAACTCAAATACCCCAAAAAAAGAAAGAGAAAAAAAAGAAAGATTTTAAAGCTACTTAGTTACTTAAGGAGAATTAGACTCCACAATTTCTAGTAGTGAGGACAAAGGAATGACTTGCTTCATGGCAAATGATAATGAATTAAGAACATCAAGTGAAGAATAAAAGATTAAGATAATCTCTGGGCGTCATGAACATTTTGAAAATAATTACATAGAAGTTATTAGTAATTAATTTTTTTAATATTTATACATAAAAGATTAAAAATGTTTTGTAAAGAAAAAATAATTATTTTTATTTTTTTTATTAAAGGACATTGACAAAAAATTATGTGATGAAAATGATTCCACGATGACTGAGATTACTTCTTTGAAAAAAGAAATTACAAGCTTGAAAACAAAAATTTATGCTATTTAACATGCCAAACTTTCTAATGTTTCACATGATGTTTATATTTTTAAAAATAAATATATGCTTTCTTTTGAATATGCCTAATATTTCAAATATTGCATACTTTTGTAGTTGTAGAAAAGGTCATGCATTTAAGGATTGTCAAAGTGAGAAAAATATTATGAGTTTGAAACGCTGTTTGAAATGGCTATGTCAAGCTTGTTTTGCTTTCTAAGGTTAGAGAATATAGAATTTAAATAAGTTGTCTTCATAACTGTTCTATAGAGATATAGCATTTTCAGACATTCATCAGTTAAAAGTAAGACACTTTCGAATTGTGCATAGAAATAAGGAAAATAAATTTATTTTTTATGAATTTTTAGTAAATTTTTTATAATTCATGTAGCTATATTTAGAGAAAAAAAAATCTAGCTATTGGGAGTTGGATAATTGATGCTCAAGATGTTTGACTAGATACCTATTAACATTTCTCTCAATAAGGCATTGTCATAAAAGATAGGAAACACTTGAAGACAAGTCTAAGAGGTTGATAATTAGAATTGGTAACATAGGATATTCTACATTAAAGAAAACAAGCAAGCTAGACACAATTAGAGATCCACTTAAGCTAAACAAAACTAGTTCAAAAATATGAGTCATGCAAAAAAGGAAGGCAAGCTAGATATTTCTTTTAAACCTAGAAATGACTTAACTACTAGCTTGGGGATAGTTTATTTAGGCTTTTTAACCCTACATAGATCTAGAGTTTAATAGGAAAAACTAGATTTGTGAATAGTCATGATTCTTCTAGAAATAATTGGATTTTATTCAATGTGATAGAAGAGAAAAGCTATCTTTAACTAAGTTGTATTCAATGTGATAATATTAATGAGTTTAAAAATGAGGGCATCAACTTACATGTCCTTATTCACATCAACAAAATGACATTGTAAAAAGAAAAAATGAGACCTTAGTAGAGATGGATAGAATTATGTTAATAGAATAAACCTACCAATATATGCTTGGGGCAAGGAAATTAAAAAAAACGTATTATACAATAAAAAGAATTAACTTAAGGCAAATATTTAAGAAAATATATTTAAGAGTTATTTAAAAATAAGAAATTGAATGTTAACTATTGTCGTGTTTTTGGGTATAAATGCATCATTGTTATAATGAAAGAATCAACTTGAACAACTTTCACGAAATCCTATGCCTATAAATTTTTATAGGATACTCTTCTTTTAGAAAAACTTACGAAGTTTACAACTTGGATACTCCAAATCCATGCTTCACGTTAAATAAAATCAATTATAAGAGATGTTAATTAAGCAGTTAGGGCTAGAGCCATTATGGGAGAAGTTAAACATAGTGAATTAATTTCTTTCATAAAACTAGTATGTAGAGAACAAGCCCATATGGTTGACAATTAGTTTTAAGTAATAAAAGTAGAGTCAATTAGGTTTGAGGGAAACAAAATGTAAGAATTAGTTCTTTGGCTTAGTGATAAACAAGTGATTGGAACCAAATGGATATTTAAAAATAAATTGGATAAAAATAGATTGATCACTGATGGTATACCAATTGCTAAAGGTTATAGCAATGTTAAAGGTATATATTTTGAGGAGGAATTTCTGTTAGTAAAAAGATTAGAGATTATTAGACTTATCTTAGCATATTCATGCCATAGGAATTTTAGATTATTTCAAATGGATGGAAAATATCAATTTTAAAATGAGATAACAAAAGAAGATATCTGTGTTGAACAGCCCCCAAGCTTTGGGACACATGCATATGATGATTATGTATATATGCTTAAGAAGAAAATCTATGGCCATAAGTAAACTCCTCATTCATTATAGCATAGACTAAGTAATTATATAGTAGATAGTTGTTTTAGGAATGGAAAAATGGATAACACATCATTCTTAAAATCATTAAATAATCATTTTGCTACTTGTGCAAGTTTATGTTGATGACAAAACTTTTGGAAGCGTAAATCAAAGTAAGTTTATGGAACTTAGTGATTCAATCATGTGGGATTTTGAGATTCATATAATAAGTGAGATGAATTTCTTCTTTTGATTACAAATTATGTAACTAAAAGTTGAGATTTTATTTTATAAAATAATTATTTAAAATATTTATTCAAGAAATTTTTTAATGAAAATATAAAAAAGAAGAAGATACTAATGAATCAATCATTGTATTTAGATTTAAATAAAAATGCAAAACACATTGATAAAAACTTTACGAAGAACTTGTTAGCTCTTTACTATGTTTTACAGTTAATAGACTAAACATCTTATTTTTTGTTAGCTTTTGTGCAAGATTCTAATAAAATCCTAAGAAAAGCCATCTAAAGGTGACAAAATTAATCTTCAAATATGTAGAAAGTATAATGGACAAAGGTTTATAGCATGCTAAAAATCCATATTCATGAGATCTTATAAGTTTTACAGATTTCGACTTTGTAAGCTCTATGGTTGAAAAGAAGGAACCTTTGGTGCATTTTAATTACTAGGAAATATTTTGAATTTCCTAGTCAACTAAGAAGAAAAAATTGCATAGCCATATTGATCATAGAAGTCGAGTATGTAGTTATTAAAAGTTGTGTTGCTCAAGTGTTAAGTTCGAGAAAACAATTTCAAGATTATTGTTTATATCTCTTACATATTCCCATTATAATTGATAATACTAATTCCTTGGCTTTAGGAAAGAACTAAGTTCATCATTTCAAGAGCAAACACATTGTATAAGATACCACTTTATTAGTGATCAAGTAGCTAAATCTTTAGTAAAATTTACTTATGCTCCTACTAAAAAATAATTGGTAGTAATATTTACAAAATTTCTTCTGATCGATCAATTTGAAACCATAAGACAACAATTAGGTGTAATAAAAATTTTATAAATTATAACTCCCTTTTCATAATATTAAAATGGGAGAATTATAATGATTTAAATAAGTGAGAAATGAAAATGTAGTAAGTGAGAGCATGAAGAAAAACTTTTCAATTTTAGTACCACTTATCATCATAATATATTTTTTGTACTTACTATAATTTTATCTAAACATTAACATCTTATAGCCATCAAAAGGAAGAGATTGTTAAATTACTCTTGTGTTTGATGAGTGAAGCCATAAATGTTTAACATTTTATTACAATGAATTTGTTTAGTGTGAGTTAGGTTTAAGTTTAGTGATGAAGCCTAACACTTTGATTATGCTGAGTTAATGGTCACAAAAAATACCTTGAAGTTTTTAATAAGCTTCAAGGATTAATGATATATGCATCAACTTTGAAATTCTTTTTATTTTTGTATAAAATAGAATTTTAACTCATTGATTATAAGTTACCACTCCATTCATCTCACTTTCTAATCCTTTTCTTGATTTAAGAAACTTATAGAATTTTATTTTTCATTCAAACATTTTTTCTAATTAAATCTATGTTACATCATTGCAAAACTTTATGTCAATTACTAAACATTCAACAAAGCACTTGGGCCAACCAAGTCCAACTTGGCCATGTAGCATCGAGTTAGGAGACCAACTGAAAATAAGTCAGCAAATTAGTTAGGGTGATCAAACTACTTTTCTTTCCAACAATATGGGACTAACTTAAATATAGCAACTCAGTACTAAAAATGTGCTCTATTTCTCACCATTTGTTCTTCGATTTGAAAATAAATGTTTATCCACTATGAATACTTGATCCTAGCTTGAACTTTGATAGCCAAGATCATGTTTGACTCCACTAAATTTTTTTATTTTTGCACTTTGAAAATAATTTATCCTTAAATTAGATAACTCATCTTTAACTATGTTTGAATCTTATGAATGAGATCTTTCTCATCTTTTCTAATGATAAATCAAATGATTCAGATCTCGCCCTTTCTGATTAGTAAGCCAACATCTAATCCACTTTGATTTAACGCATCCACCTTTATAGGGTTCGATATGATAGTTTAGAACCTCTTACATTGTAGTTAATGGCACCAGTTAATCCCATATAACCACTAATTCCCTATCAGTTAATTGAGCCATTGCAATAATCATCTTTTAAAAAGTATTTTAAGCTATTTAAACGTAGCCTTTGAAAAAACTTTTTGTTGAATTTCTGATTGCTATGATCAAATTTTTTCTATAAAAATCTATCCCATGTTCATGAAATAACTAATAAATATGAAGCAATCTTTCAAATCTTAACCAAACATTGCACATTATTCTACAAAAAAAATTCATTAGTAAAACTTAAGTTTTTTATCATAAAAAAATAATATAACTAGGGCTAAAATACATAATAAAATTACCATCAAATACTCCTTGAAATGATCATGAAATTATCAACCATCTTTTGATAGTGCCATTGTCTCGATTCTATAATATTTTTTGACCATTCCATTTATTTATGGAATGAATTAGTCTCAATTTATAATAATAGGTCGCAACTTTTTTAATGGCACTTCCATAATTATTTTATTTGTGTCACTTTTTCTAACATAGACAATAATTTTCTATTTCACTCCTACCTATAGTATCTTTGTTTTCGATTGCATTCCTCTTGATATTCTCCTCTTTTATTACATTTATTTTTTTTATTAGATAACCCTTGGAATAAAAACCTTATAAAGATTTGTATTTCTTAAATGTTCTATCGCAATGACATCCAAAAATCCTTTGACCAATTTCCTAAAAGACTACTCCAAGAGCTATTTTTTGGACTAAAAAAGTCACATGTTTCTAGTTTTGGTACTTTTATTATTTTTCTTCAAAAATTATCTTAGAATTAATTTAATGTTATTTTTAATATGTTTTGGTATTTCTTTTATGACATTTCCTCTTCGAATTCATACTGAATTATTATTTGAGGTTTCTTTTTATTTTTTCATTGATATTTGCCTTCCCTTACATATTATTAGTTCTTTCAAATAATATTCTTTATGATCTTATACAAGACTATCCATATGGAAATTCATTTCATGACGTTTAAAATAAATTTTGAAATGCACGTACATTATTTCAACAAACATTAAAAAATATTGAAGTCTTTTGGTTATTTTGTAAATATTACTCCAAATAAGAATTTAATCGTTCAAATTTAAAAAATGTTGGATGACTCGAAAGCATCTCCTTTACTTTCCAAGTAGCAACTAGTTTGTATCATTTGTCCACAAGATGCTCTTTTTCCTAATTTTGTTCATTTCTATTTTTAAGAGTGCCATTGTCATTTCGTTATAAAATAATTTACGATACACCACCTTGTTACTTTGATCATATTTACATATAAAAATACCATTAGCAAAAGCTTTACAAGGACTGAAAGAAAAATACATACTGTACTACAACAATGACAATGACAATTGCTTTGTATGTAATAAAGCAATTTATTTCATTAAAGTATGAAAGCACAAAATTTCTTGTCTTTATTTATTCTTTTTTTCCAAACATTGTAATGCCTTTCATAGGTTTTGCCTTTACAAAATACTTGATTCTCCTCCTAAAAGCCAATTTTCTTAATATTGTTATCATATTTTTTGTGGAGTAATTCTACTCCTTTTGAATTCATATTTTGATTATTCAGATGTTCTTAATATAATATAAAATCATATATATATATATATATATATATATATATATATGATTTTATATTATATTAAGAACATCTGAATTAGAGTATTGTTAATTTGTTTATACCAATATAATGATAATTAATGCTTCATATTATATAATATTTGGTATGGTATATCTCTATGCTAGACTAATAATTGTTGTCTTATGAAAAAAAATTAAAGTGAAATACTTATTCTAGTTGTTTTAGAAACATAAAGTTCATAGTCCTAACATATTCTTAAGTGATTTAAATATTCTCTTTCATTGACTTTTAATTTGGGCCCAGAATGTTTTGTTAGATCTTAATTCTGTATGGCATGAATTAAGAAACTTTTTTCAAAAGTATGGTAAAAGTTTGAAACCCTTATGTAATATAACTAAATGTTCTATACCACATAAGCCATACTATTAATCAACATATATTTGACTTATTCTTTTTTTAGAAAAGTTTCTTTGGTAAGTAAAACTGAATTCTTGCGGTTCAGAATCTCATTTTCAAACTTACAAAAATTTTATTTTAAATCTTCCACACATCACCATGTTGGTTTAAGACTTCTTATTTTTAATATGCCACAATGGCCAATAGTAAATATCTAATTAAGCTTCATCTATGTTATACATCATAAATGTTTTGACTAATTATAGAATTGGCATCTACTTTTAGTTTTTTGTTGTTGATATAGGTCTCCAAACCATAATGCCTAAAATAAGATGTTTATCATCAAACTAATTATAAATAAGATGTTTTATATACTTTGGAATTGTAAGAACACCAAAAATTTAAAATTTTTGGATGTAAGTGTTACATCAATAAGTAGGATAAGAATTGTAGACTAGAAACCAAGTTAATGGATAGATGTTATCTCTTTATTGTATTCTACAAATAAATAGACCTATAAACCGTCTAAGAAGGGAACATAAGTTGTAAAGGAACATACTCAAAAGATATTTTATGGAATTATTCATAAAAAAAGTGGTAGATTGGTAGCCCATGGAAGATTTTGGAAAAATAAAATTGGAAGAAAAAAATAGAAAATAAGGATATAATTACATCATTATCAACATATATTTGACTTACTATTTTGCATAACATTTCGAGCATAGTAGGAAAAATATGTATTTTTGTGGTAGATATTATCATTCTCATTTAGTTAAATGAACTTCTCTATGACAAATATTTTTGTTTTTATCTTACACATTATCATGCTAGTTTAGGGCAACATTGTCTCCCTATCAGTATGTAATAACTACCAATATAATAATATTCATTCTATTGGTTGTAGATATGGCATTAATCAACCAATTATGTATCAAAATACTTCATTGAGCTTCTTCAATTTTGTGAAACAAATGATGCCTCTATCCTGTTAAAGCATTATAGCTTCGATTACTTTTCTTTTGATGGTATGGGATATCCAATCCATAATGTCATAATAAATCAAGAAATTCTATTCATCTCCATTTTTAAATATATTTACAATCAAACAAATAAGGAATAAGATAATATATTACTTTGGAATAACAATAAGCTTAAAATTAAAAATTAAGCATTTTAGATGAAAGTGTTACTACAAAATGTAGGATAAATATTGGAGATTAAAAACCAAGTTAATGGAGCCCATCTGTTTACAATATTTTAAAAATAGATAGACAAATAAGTAGTTTAATAAGGATACCTTAGTTGTAATGGAATCTACTCTAGTTGTGTTTATGAAACTATTCATAAAAAACCTGAAGATTTGGAAGTGTTGGAAGATTTTCAAAAGACAAATTAGAAGACCAAAAAAGATTATGGTATGACAATCTTAATAAATTTCTAGTTAAATATAATTTTATGATGGGAATTTATATAGGTTTTTGTTCAAAAAGATCAGCACTGATCAACGCCTTCAATTAAAATATAATGTAGACGATATAATATTTGGATCAACCATGTTCAATTTATATGAACAAATTAGTAAGCTTATGTGTGTCGGATTTGAGATTGATTTAATGAATGAGTTTTGCTTATTTCTTGGATACGAAGTTTAGAAAAATGAGAAATGCATCCCTATATCTTACATAGTGCTTATAACCGATATGTTAAAATTTTGAAAGATAGGATATGGTTTCCTCAAAGGAGCTAGTATACAATAAGAATCATCTTTGTGATTTAATTCTAAGTGACCTATCTTTTTTAGTACAAAAGCAAGCCTCTATTTAAAAAAAATTATGAATTTTCCATCAACTTAAAATCTTATTCCTCAAAATACAAGTGAAGCCTCAAGGAATGAATTTTATTATGTAGGCTACTGGATGATTTTAAGTTGTTTGTTAAAATGAATGCTTTGGACGTATAATGTAGGATATGTCACCATAATATAGTCATAAAAAATGGGTATTAAAAAATAAAAACAAATCATCATGTTGTTATCATTTAAAATATGTAAAGGATATTGAAAAAGGGTTATAATCAATTGGAAAGGTAAACTTAGATTGAATGCTTGAACTAATCATAAATTTGATGGCAACATGGTCATTATTTGCTTTTTATTACAAGGTATTTAAACTATACCAAATGAACTTTAGGAGCACATTCATAAATGTTATTGTTTATGAGGAAGTGTATGTAGAATAATTATATTGCTTTCAACATTGTCCTCATCAAAATCATCTGCATAAGCTAGCTAAATGCTTATTTGATTTACAATAAGAGCAACGAACTTGTTATGAAAAACTGAATATATTTCTACTCAAACATTATTTCAAGATGGGAATATAATTTGAACTTTCTTTAGCAAGAATTACACTAATGAACTTCTTCTAGCCAAAGCTTTTATAAATAATACATTTTTTGGATCAACCAATAGGGCGTTATGTGAGTGATTTATAAGTTTATGGGTGTTGGATTGAAATTAATTAATGGCTTAAGTTATCTATTTTCTTAGATTGAAAGCTATATAATACGAGAAAGGTATCCTTGTTTCTTAACTAAACTATATAAATGTGATGTTATAAATGCTTGACCTTGAGAACCTCAAACCTATTTCTATTTTCAAGAGTTTCTACCAAAGTATTAAACAACGAAATGAATGGAAAACAAATAAATTTCATGGAATACCAAGGGATGTAATGTTCTTTACATAACTACAAGAACTCTTAAAAAAATTTTTACTATGGGACTTTTGCAATCAATTTAAGCAAAGCTCCCACGACTTTGATTTAAAATCTCTAAAAAGAATCTCCTAGTACTCGCTTGGCACAAAGGTATTATTGTTTTAATATCACAATTTTAATTTATGTTATTATCTCATAAGATAAAGCTACAAAGATTATGAAGGTTCAAGAGTACATGAGAAAAGCATTGTAGGTATTTAATCATTTTTCGGACATACCTCAAACTCATGATCTATGAAAATAAAAATTTAGGGGTTAAATTGGTAAATAGAAGATATGGGATTATGTTTGCAAGAAAATACTCATAAAATATGACAACATGTGTGTCATTTTCTTAACTCAAAATCTTATCTAGTACTCTAATGACAAACTAATTGATGTTAGGAACAAAGTCATCATGAACCTTGCAAAATGATATATGACAGACATTTAATTTGTTGCTAACAACATGAAACTTGTCGATGTCTTAATGAAGTTGCTTGGGAGAGATTTATTCTATAACACCAGAAGACCTTTTTATGATGGCACAAGTATGAGACATTAATGTTGGTTTTAAGAGTAGTTCCTTGAGTCAAGAGGACTTCATCTATGTGCTTTTATTACAAATAAAAATCAAGCTTCACTTGATAATATTTAGCAAATGCCTTCTTGTACTACATTTGATTAGTTTATAATAAACTTAGAATGTAAGTAATAAAAAAAGATGTTATCGATCTAATATGTAATACTCTAAGATATTTTGATAATAACATACTATTGTAGTAGCATACTAATTGATTGTCTAATTTTGCTTCTAAGTGTGATAGTGAACAACATTAGAAGGAAGATAATTTTAAAAGAACATGTCAATTGATTAAATATATAGATGTAACCATTTGTCAAATAACAATAGAAAAGATAACTGTATGATCATGAAACTAAGTGTTCCTTTTGAGTAAGACATTTTCCCTACCGTATAAATTAAACTTATGGTTCAACTACACTATGCATGATTTTTCAAATTTCAAAAGAAAACATTTGATTGACTAGACACACCACATGATCATGTTTCATAAAATATGATTAGTCATTGGAGAAAAGAGATGATTTAGTAATATACTCATGGATCTGGCCTAACAAGTGGATCTAATAAAATTTGTTGGAACAATTGCTTACAAAGATTAAAAGAATATGATTAAATGTCTTCTTTATTAGCTATAGCAATAGGAAAAGTCTTTGTTGAAATATTATTGTTATTGCCTATCCTTTTTACATATAAAAAAATCTTGTTTTAAAAAGCTTTTCTTAAAATAGAAATTCTTTCAAAATTAAGTTGTCCCAATAATTGACATATTTTTAGTTTTAATTATAGTTTTAAAATAACTAACACGATTCCACATAGCTTTGAATTATTTACTTTATGAATTTGAATTTATGCTCACATGTTTAATTTCTTAAATTGCTTTGCTTCAATCACATAATCTAAATTTTTTAAATAAATAAAACTTTTCTATATATATATATTTAATATTAATTTCTTTAAATATTCAATTCAAAAAAATGACAATGATTTCTAAATTTGAAAACTTTAAAAAATATCAATATTTTATTTATTTTAATTTAAAAAAATATTTTTTTAATATTATAATTACTTATAGTATTTTTTAATCTTCATAATTTATCTTTTTAAATGTTTTTATATTTTGACAAGCTTTTGAAATTATTTTGCTAAATAATTATTTTTAATGTGGCAAATCGCTTTAACTTCTATGATTTTCTTATTTGTAAAATGCCATTCATGGCACTTGCATGAATAGAAAATCTTTATGACAACAAGTAATATTTCGATATTTCATATTAATAAGTAAGTAAAGAAAAATTAGCCCTTTACAACATATATAATACATGTGTAAATATTTTATATTTTGATATCTTAGACATTACTAGAAAGTAAATTATAAATTTATGATATAAAGCTATATTTTAGTATATCATTTTATTAACATAATGTCAATATTGTTTCAAATTCATTGAAATAATTTACAAAGAAATTTGTTTATTTATTCTTTTTATATAATAAATGGGAAACTAAATTGTAGCAAATTGAACTATTTTTATTACATTTTATTGACATTATTTTATTTTTTTATAAATTTCTATTAATCAATTAGCATGTAGTTTTGTAACTTTATTTTTTAATATTATTTTCATAAATATTTTATTTTTGTTGGCTTATAATTTATTGACTTTTTGGTTTGATTACTTGATATATTTAATGTAATGATTAAAAATTTATATATTAAATTATTTTGACAATCCTATATCCTTTAATTGTTTCAAAATTTTATATTAAGAACTTTGAAACCATTACATTCGTAGGAAATTTGTGATCATTTATAATGCTTTTGCTATGATTATTTATGTCATTTTTTGTGGTTTTGTTATTTAGGAATTCTTTTTTTATATTAGCAAATCTGTCTTGATTTAATTACCTTAATATTTTTTAATATGTTAAACATGTTGTTTTAAAGTTGTGCTAAACTTCATTAAAATTTAACATTTTCTTGTCTTCCAACATTTTTATTTAAATGATATTTATATACTATTTATACTGTGATATTCAATTTATTGCTTTCTATACATTTCTCTAACTCAAAATGACTAGCATTGTTTTTCTTATTTTTTATAGATTCATCTTCTTTTATTATTGAGCTAAACTTTAGTTTGTTCCATCTCCTAATATTTTTAAAATTCTTAAGAATTCTATCGCTCTTACTTTTTTTCTATTAATTTTATTTTAATTTATATTTTAAAATTATAGGAACTTACAAAAGTCTTTTTAATTTAATAATTGCAAAATTTTTTAAATGCACAGAATTTTCATTATTATTCTTTAATACAAAAATATTTTAGCAAATATAGAGTACATATATTTAATTTTGTCATAAATTTCACTTTAATGTAAATAATATAAATAATATGATTTATTATTCCTTAATTTTGTTAACAATGTTATGTGCATCCTTGATTGTATTAGCATATTTTCCATTACTGTACTATTAAAAAAATCTTTTTTCCCAGTTATTAATAATTAATTTCAATATTTTAAAATTTTTCACATCAAAATTTTCTTGAAAATTATATATTTTTGTTTAAATTCAAATATCATTTATTTTTAACTTTTAGGATGAATTTAATCTTTAAATCACAAAAAAATCTAATAATTTATCAATAAATAATATTGATTTTATTTAATATATTACAAATATGTGAATAAAAAGAAATTTTGACTTGAATATAATTAATAAAGTAACATTTAAATAATAAAAATAATTTTAGTATTTTATATATTTACTTATTTGTTTTGTGATATTTTTTGGTAGTCATGTCTTTGAATGTACTAATATAAATGGATTTGTCAAGCAAGGAAATGAAAATGATTTTTACATTGAAAAATCCAAAAATCAAAATTGTGATAGAAAAGGAACAAAATAATTTACATAAATCGAGCCAAAGAAAAACTACTTTACTTTTTGAATTGTAAAAACTAAAAAACATCTAATTTTTAGACATATACAGCACACAAATTAGAAAGATATAAAGAACTAATTTACATATCAGTAGAAATAAAAAAACAAGATTAAAAAAACAAAACTATTAAACAAAACATAAGTAAATGAGAACACAAAACATAAAATATTACAAATAAATTCACAGCACAATATTATAACAATGAGACGAGAAAACATGTTTTACCAAATAAAAATAAGACTAAAGTTTTTTATGTCAAAGAATGAAAATAGTAGACACTACCAAATATCTATAAAAACATCAAAATATTATGTACAACTTGTCATAAGACATTGCACATGTATTGAAAAAATTAAAAAAGATAAAAAAAATTAATAAAAATAACTAAACATATAGTTTATGATTAATCATTGAATATTTTATTAATAAATTATATATAAAATGCATAAAAGTATGGCAAATTTTTTATTACAGATAAAATATGAAATCAAGAATTATGAAGAAAAACGTAGGATGAGATAATGTTTAAAAGTTTTATTATAACAATAAGAATTAAAATGAAGAGGACATTATTAAGATTTGATGGGTTTCAGTGAGAGTTAACTTAAGTGGGCATATTTTAGAAAGTTCTTTTGGTTTGTATTTATATTAAAGAAATTCAAAACTTCACATTAGAATTCATCATTGATGAAATGTAAAAAAGAAGAATTGAATAATAAGATGGATATTTAAGGTGATAGAACTAACCAAAATGCCAAGAACATACTTAGCATAGTTAAGTACTTTAAAAGTATACTACAATTGTAGCCATTTAAATCCATCACAAAAAGTATTATGCATATAATTTCCATAGTTAATAGCAATATGATATTTTAAAATTTTTTCAAGTTGAACGGCTATGTCAAGGTTCACTGAAATAGGTCTAAGAAGTATAATAAGATTAATATTTGTTAGTTTACTTAAGATAATGTTAAATAAAAAATAATGTTCTGTTTAATAAAAATTATACCTTCTAAAAAAAATTAATCTTAAATATATTAAGAGATTTAACATAATAATCAAATAATTTTTTTATAGTGAATTAAGAAATTTAATAAGCAAATGTGCAACGAGAATTATTTTATAATTTGGGTAAAAGTAAAACCAATGTAACTTAGGCATAATTTGAGATGCTCATGATTAGAATATTGAAAGCAAGGGTGAACATCTTTCAAGGCTAATGTTTTCATAAGATAACTCTAAATTGGTCAAATATTTTATAATTTAATTTCTTTTAAAATATAATTTAATCTTGCAAAAAATATACCTAATGTAAAAATACTAGGCCGTGAGTGCTATGAGAAAAACATCAAAATTTAGTAAAATTTTAATGAAATTTTTTTTGAAACATTGCTTTAAAAATAAGTTACAAATAATCTAAGGAAAGGATTTGAACCTCCGTAAGCCATTTTGAATTTCAACTAATGTTGAAGTAGTTATGATGCAATTACTTTGCTATCTTAATTAATAGTTTGAAGGAAAAGGAGAGAAGTCACTTGAAACTTTAACTCTTATGGGAGCTACTAGGCCAATACGAAGCATAATAAGGTTTACAAATACATGATAGTGAAGCCATGAGAGGAGTAACTAAAACACTATTGCTCAAGAATAATTTTAAAAAACACATAGAAAATGTGCTAACATCATTCCTGCATTCAAAGTACAACAATGTGAAGACATAATGTGGGTTTCAAAAAATGTTAAAAATGATAGAAGAAAAGTCTAATGCAGCAATGCTACATGTAGTGGTTTTGAATCATAATGGCTATTTCAATAACTTAAAATAAGCTTCGATAAAAAAATGACTTTTTTATAAGATTTTTAATCATTATCTTTCCACCTATTATGTAATGTTAATTTCGTTGCTTTGCATGATCATAAGACCAATGCTATGTTTGATGAAAATTTACTTAACACACTACATGACAAAGTTTCTCTTAACAGTCATCATTGATGCACGATAAATTAAATTATAATAATAATTGAGTTGAACTATTGATTTTTATTTATTGTTATTAGTTTATTATATTCTTTATTTAATGTTTTTTTTATTATTTCATATAATTTTCTTATTGTGTCATGATCCTTTCTTACAAATGGCATAATTTTTGCATGTTTTCATTAAGAGTCGCAATTTAGTTGATTTTTCTTTTGAATTTATGTTAAAAATTACAATCTATTTAAAGCCATAAGATGGAATGAATATAAAGACCCCTTTTTCATATTGGTATTATATTTCTAGAAATAATGTTTTCTTTGTCCAAAAGAATACAGAACCATTGTTTGTTATACAGGTATTTAAGATGATTATATGACATAAATTTTGATTAGAATTTATGTCCTCCATTGTTGTCATTCTTTTCAACTTTACCTTTCATCATACATCAAAAGATTCCCTAATACTTATATTATATTAATAATGTTTGGCCAAATCCTTAATCCCTTAAGTCCTAAAACTCATAAATCATTTGGCTTTATAATCATTTTAGTAATGCCACCCCAAAAAATGGCTCAAGTTATGAAATTAAGTGCAACAATAATCCCCACTATGACCATGTCGCCACTAAGAGTGCTTATATGGTCAGCCTTAAATACTACCTTAATAATAAATACCCTTCTAGAAATAAACTATTGTCTTGGTAGCCTAAGCCACATCTTTGTTCATCACTTTTCTCATAATATGGCTTTATTCTTCATTTTTGGGATTTCTAGTTATAAGTGATTATAATACAATATAAATTGGCTTTCTAATTTTTAAATAGGTAGAAATCATTTTCATTCATATCATTAACGTTCTCTTACTATACATTTTTTACTCATTTAATAAATGTGTTATACATTGCCTTATAGGCTATTCAATTTGCTTCTAACTATCTAATAAGACATGTGAAACATAAGTTCTTAATATTGTCAACCAAAAAGGTGAGAAATTCATTATGATTATGGAAGTGGGTATGCTTCGTGTGTGTCATTGCAATATGGAAATAAAGTTCTTACGCTTTTCCCAGTTTTCATATGTTTGATGTTCATGTCCATATCATTTTGAACATATCTTTGCATTGAGCAATGCAAATCATATTTGTCCAATGTAAACAATGTTTGAGTATATTTAGTATAAGAGTTGAGACGCTTTTCCTATGCCCATATTGGAGGTTGTATTGAGGAAATCATTGACTAAGATGAATAGTACTTACACCTATTGTAATTCCACTATTTTTATGCTATGATTCTTAATGCACAAGAAATATTACCTCTTAAAAGTAGAAGTAACTATCATACAAACATAATATTTGTATTATACAAAATAGAAAAAATCTCATATAGCTTAATTCCACTGCCATGTAATATAAAAGTTATTCTATATTTTAAACGTCATGCCCTCTATTTTTGCAAAATGTGTGGAAGCGATAATTTCTCTATATCAATAACAACTTTGCATTTATCTAGAATTGATATTCCATCCCTATGTGAGTTCAATTTTTTATTGTAGTTTTTTAGCAAGAGATATCGCCACATTATTATTTTCTTTCTATACTAAGTGCCACTTTATGTTTAGCAAACTAGTTTTTGTATTCACAACATTCAATTTGCTAATGTATAAATTGAATATCACACAACAATCCACTAAAATTTACAAATTGCAAATTTACAATTTGTTGCATAATTAAAGACCCTTAATTATGGCCATTACATTGAATTTTGGTGTTATTTGATTTATTTAAGTATTAAAAAATCTAAACTTGTTTCCTCTAAATTGTTCTAATAAATCTAACCACAATAGCACCTCAATTCATGGATAACTTCTCACCAATTTTGCTTAAATACATCCAAATCATCGATTGTAACCACCTAATCACTTCCACCACTTTTCCTAAGTTCTTGCTAATTAATCTATCATTCCCAAAATCATTTGTTTTAGATTTTCCTAAAAAGTTTGAATGATTAAAAAAAGTAAATTAAAAAGCAATAATTCTCTTTAATATTACATACATAATGTTTGTTACGATTTGAACTAATTCCTCAAATTTCTTAATTGTGTTAGCTTTATGAATATTCTATGATATTAAAGTTGGCAGTGTGATTATGACCTCTCTATTACAAATTCCATATTACCTTTCTTGTTACACAATGTAATTCATTTTATGATTTTATATGTATCAAGTTTCATAATAGGTAATTTATATTCAATAGTATCCCTTGCTTATTCAGCTTCTTTATAATAAAAAAACATGAACAATTGAATCTTCATTTCAACATAGTTGGCACGTTAAAGCAATTTGCAACATTACGTTCATTAGGTTATTTGGCAATGGCACATGTTTTTGAATGTCATCCATGTAAAATAAATTCATTGAGTTAGAGCAATTTGCATTCTTTGTAATCAAAAGTTTCATCCTTTGCATGCTATCCCATGTGTTTGATTTTATTCATGATGCATCTGAGGATTTGTATTTTGTTGACATGTAGTTTGACCACAAAGTGTTGTTGCTGGGCATCTACCAATTGATGTTTACATAAAAAGTTACATCATCTTTTTGAATTCTAAATACCAAGGCTATTTTCCTCCAATACGAAATTAAAGTTTTTCCAAGAAGTCAAGTGATGCTTAAGATTTTCTTCATTGGCTCCCCATAGAAGTCAATTGATTCCTTTTTTAATCTATTATAAAACTACATTAGCAGTTTACTTGTCATTACAATATATACTAGAATTGAGGAAATCACATGCTTAATGACATTAAGTCCACCTTTTATAGATAAAAATTTGATTTTTAACCTACGAAAAATATATTTTTTATTTTATCAATTAAATTTGGAAGTAAACTACTTTCTTCTAACTTATATAGAATGTGTACCACAAATAAGCCAAAGGAAGATTTATTTAACGCAATCTTGAGCCCTGAAGAGTTTTATTTACCTAGTATATACTCTTTCTATTTCTATGGATATCCTCACTTTTAATTTTTAAATTAAAGAATCTTGTAGAGCAGTAGATGAGTAGTAAAAATTTACTATGGTTAACATTAGCTTTTAGATGTTCTGTAATAATGATAACTATGTTGGTTGCATAGGCTAGGAGAGTGATTGATATAGATGATCTATGTTGTCCATATAATATCATTCTTTCTTAAGCAAAAATGTGATTATGGCTTCTTTTCAATAACTCCATGAATGAGGTGAAAATAATGAATGATAGAGGATTCCCTTGATTAAGACTGATTGAAAGTTTAAAAAAGTTACTTGGTGATTTACTAATGATTGTTGAAATCCTTGTATTGTAAAGATAAATAAGTTTTCTTTATTAACGTTATATTTAAAAGGTGCCTTACAAATAAATTTCCATGATATGTGTAATTCACATTCCTAAAATCCATGTTAACAACAAAATTGTCACTTTATTTTTATTGATAAAAGAATATACTAATTACCAAACTTATAATATTTTATTTAGAATATCTTTACATTTAAAAAATGTAGTTTGCTTCAGAGTAATCACCTTATGAAAATAATGTTATTTTTAATCCAAAATGAGCATTATGTATGTTATTTTCATGATGTTTTGAAGAATATTTGGTATAAAATTAATAAAGATTTCTAGGTTATGAGATTTATGAATATATAATTTTTGTGCTTAAAATCCCCCGAAGAATTGGAGATCTTATAAAAATTCTTAAGCTCCATTTAACATAACCTTTGAGATTAAATACAAACAATTAATGAAGAATTTTCCATTAAAATAATCTAGGCTTAGAGTGCTATCTAAATTCATATTAAAATTTATCTTTTTATTTCATCCTTGGTTTTGCTTGCTTTTTTATCAAGGAAATGATGAAGTTAATCATATTTTCACCTTTAATTACTTAAGAAGACTTAAAAAGATTCTATAAGTGGTTGATTACAACTGTCATTATTTTGTCCTCTTTGTTTGCTTCTTCACTTCATCACTATTGTATAAAAGAGTATTCTATTTCTTTCCAATTCTTGTGAATAACAAGAATTAACAAGATAAAACACTTTTCAATAATTCTCTTTTGATGTTTTTAAGAAAACTATGTATTTGTGATTCACCTCTTCCTTTTCTAATTTAATAAGATAAAAGATTTTTGAAAATGTTGAGATTTTCAAACTTAATGACTCATTTTATGTCCATTTTATTTTAAAGCTAGGGCCATTATCCCAAAGTAGTTTAAAGAAAAATTCTAATTATCTTCCATTATTTATGCAAATATAGGGTGATTCAAAAAACATTTTTTAAAATTTAAATTATTTGAGAGATGAAGGATGAATTTTGATGACATTTTGTACAAAAGGAACATGACTTGATCTTGTTCTAATATGGTGAATAATTATAAAAGTTGAAGGTAGTTCTATTTATTTCGTATTAACCATCACCCTATGTAATCTTTTCCAAACACATATTTTATTACCTTTTCTTGACTACAAAATGATTGTTGCTTCTGGTGAAATAGAATTATGCAATCAACAAGCTCTTGCATTAGTTTTACCTTTGGAGTAAATTGCATATTGTAATCATTTGAAGATGTGATTTCATTAAAATGCCTATCGACCATCCATGGATTTGTAGTGTCATTGACAATTTGAAATGACTCACCATTAATAGGCTTCTCCTAGATACCTTGCTTTTATCATAGGTGAAAGCATACCTAGCTTTAAAAACCTAGTCTTGATGCTTGATGTTGATATAGATAAATAAGTTTTCATTAATGTCAACATTGCATGTGACATCCTTGAAAAGAATCTGCCTTGTTTCATTGATTGTAATATTAATTCCAAAAATTGACTTTAATAGCAAATTTTTATGTCACATCCATAGAATACATATGTTCCAACAAGGGAACTTATCTAACTATATAAATTCTAATAAATTGACTAATCACTTGGCCAAACTATTTTTTGTAGCATTGTAAATATTTGATAATAACAATTTATTCATTAAGACAAGCATTATCTAAAATTTGGATGGCGAAAGCATCCTACAATACTTCCTGGGCTAATTGAATATTTCTGAATCTTTTACAACTTTTTTCTCATCCTTTGACATTTCAGTGGATTAAACTCTTTAGTTTAAATTTCAAATGCAGAGGTTGTTGATCTCTTTAAAGTTCACTAAAACTTTTAAGATCTATATTATCATATCAATGTTAAATTTTTTTATATAATTTTTTTGAATGAAAACCTTAATCATTGCCTTCTCTTTTTTTATAATTTTTGAAGGAACTATAGTCATCCAATAACTAGCTTGCCAAATAGTTGCACTCTCTTGTATATATTCGTTGTCTCTCATTACCATCAAGTATGTGCTCAATAGTTTTTGTTTTTATTAAGTCATGTAGTTGATCATCCATAATGGATTTCTTAGGCAAAGAGTTAACAAGTAGTAATTTTGGTGGTTATTTTTCTTGACATCTTTATTTATATTTTGTCTATTAATTACATGACACTATTCCTTGATACAGACAATAAAATGATCTTAGGAGTAATCTAAATATTTTTAATGTTTGCCTTCAGCTTCCTTATACCTATGTTTGTGGCATCTTTTGTACAGTTTTGGTAAGTTATCAAACTAGAGTTTTTAAAAAAAGGCCACTGTTTGAAATTCCTTTAATTAAAATTCCAAATTGGATTAACTCTATTGCTAACTCCACGTCAATACATAATCAAGAAATTTTAGGATGTGTGAGATTTAAAGTAGCAACATCTACCTTCAAAGGGCCTAGTCTATCACTTTGTTATGTGAAGTACTAAAACAACGAAATGGTAGGTGCTTTGTTGCATTTCAACATAGGCGATTGTTCCAAATTCAATTGAAAGAATGGGTAGAAGCCATACATAAATGAGATGGATTATTAATAATCCGAAAGCATTCACTCAAATTCATATATGAATAGCTTGTGCATGAAGAACCATGTTAAGTAACATTTAAGAAGTTTTCCTTCAATTAAATAAGTTCCTTATGAAACATAAGTGAATAATTTTTTTTTTATTTCTACATTTTTTTTCTTAATCAATTATTCTATTAATTCAAAGAATCGATGCAAGAATTACTTACAAATAATTGTTTTCACAATAAAAATATTTGTTTTCGAAGTCATTTAGAAAATAGATATTTGACTACGAGGCCTCTTAAAGTGATTCATTACTTAAAAATTTTCATGCCTCTTATAACTCATTATTATGTTGTTCATGCTTGTTGCTTTTAACTTCTAAATTAGCTTAAAGTTGATTATCTTAACTATTTATTCACTAATTAATTAATGCATTTAGATAAATTATCATCACATTTAACAAGTGACATATCATCAAGACATCAATTAAACATCACACCTTTGATTGACTAGCTTAGTTTGAGAGTACATGATATTGCTTTCCTTTTCTATTTGTTTTGTTTCTTCTCTTTCTAGTATAAAATAGTGATTTAAAACAATTTACAAAACAATCCTAAATCTTGCATTCTTCATAATAAGAAGAAAAGTTGTAGGCTTTTAGACAAAGTAAAGTGTAAAAGTTTTGTCCTCTTGTGTTAAGTTGAATAATTGTACATGACCGATAACATCTATCATCAAGAATAATGATAGGATGGACAAAAACAATAAGAAAATTATAGTTTACAATTCAAAAAAAATAAAAGATTTTTTCAATAATACTTAATGTTTCTATAAAGAATAAAAGATGACAATCCACAATTTTAATAGATATTCGTGAAAATCAACCTTAAAAAATAAAAGAGAATGATCTTATATAAGAAACTTCTACTTTTCATAAAACCATTACGACAACTATTGAAAGGACTACACTTTGTACAAGAGGAGGGGAATGATGCCTTTTTGAGTTATTAACATAAATGATTTTTTTATGTAACAATTATTTTGATAATTTGAAATCCATCCTTAAATTTATAAACATCCTATTATAGAATAAAAATGATTAAAAGAAATAGAAAAAATACATAAAGCACTTAAAGATTTAAAATGGTTTTACCATGAGCACAAAGCCATCATTAAACTATAGTAGACGAAGCCAGGCTTCCACTAAACTAGCAACGTTTGCTTTATTATGGGCATACTAGAAATCCTTGAAACAACTTCATCAATCATTCATTCAACACAGCACCCACGAGCTAACAAGGAGTAGCGAAAGTTGACCATAACGCAACAATTACGATGATTGAAAGATAAAAATTTATAACACAGAAAACTTTTTACAGCTTTAACTTTGATCAATTTTTGACAATAGTGACATAATATCTAAATGTATGACAAAGATATTATTATGGTTAGAATCAACTAAGCAAAGATAAATGAATGAAATGTGTTCATCCATTTATTCTAACATAAACAAATAATCCTCTTTATATTGTTGATTAATCACTCATTTTTAAATGAAAGTATAATAGCTTAATTTGCTTTCTAAAGTGAATAAACTACCCATTATGAATTTAGCAATTTTCTATAAACTTACAATCTATAGAGGATTCTAGTGTAATAGGTTGATATAGCTGATTTCAATAATAAACCAGCTATCTCATATTTACATATTTGTAGCACAATTTTATCTTGCAAGGATAACACAAATGAATAGACAATGCAATGAAAAGCTTTATTGTTTTTTATATTTTCAATTTTTGTTCCAAATGATCACTCAAATTATGTAGGCATGACAAATTTATCACATTAAGATAAAGTGATTGTACAAGTATAAAAAAGGGGATGCTAATATAAACATACTTTTTTCATAATATGTAGATCTATTAGGCTTGTTTTGTACCATGTATGCTCAAAATAATATGATAATGTTTTTGTTAACAAATTTTAACTTAACAAAAAAGTCATACACATAAAGTGAATATGATATTGTTATAAGAACATTGTAATATTTGTTTAGTCATCTATGCAATGAATGAAAAGAATTAAATCACACAAGTAAAACATTCTACTTCATACTATTTCATATTAAAGTTATGAAAAACACAAAACAAAATGCCTTCTCTTATACGAAAGATACAACTTAATAGTAGGAAGAGGCTTGTCATACATGTTAAAGGAAGAATCATATCAATATGACAAATTGTATGATACATGTTCAACTAAATTATAGTTTAATTAATTCTTGGGATTCTCATAAGAAATATAAATTTTACACATTAAAAAGAGTTTGTATAAGTATTATATGTAGAGGAACTCAACTATTATAACATTAAGAGAATATGACAAGATAAATAACTTGTAAATCAATGTTAATACTTTATATTTCTAACTCAAATGATAGTCATACATACATAATGAGATCATTGTAAATATATGATCCATTTATGATTCTAATTTTTATTTGTAAATTAACATGAAAACTAGATCTTACATATGCAACATTAGTCATCAAATTTGATGACCATAAACACGAGAAATATTATTTATTTTAAACTTATTTTCTTAATTTATATAACATATTTTGAATCTATGATATTTTCTATTGAATATCATGTGTTCCAGAGCAAAACAAGTCAAATGAAACTCAAGAAGAATGGTTTAATTGGAATGATTGTTTCATTTTTTTAACGTAATTACAACTTATCTATAAAGGAAAGTTTTAATGGTTTTACTAATTAAAATATAATGAACATAAGATCTTGAAATGGTCTAGCAACAGCATTTGCAGCAAACCAACTAGACCCTAGATCAGAAAGTTAATCAAGCCATTAAGCGAAGTCATCAATCTAAAATCAAACTTTAGGTGTATCTAAGCCATGCTACCTCACAATTTCTCACTTTCAATAGTTATTACGACTATTCATAATAGCTCAATAAACAATTACTGCACATTATCTTTATAGACTTACTCTCAAATAGTTTTTTTGGCTTACTCCAAAAATGGGATTTAAAATTGAAATGCAAATGTTTCCATGTCATTTTATATTTTTTGTAATCTATTCTTGCATTGATTTAATTTTCGAATAATTCTTTAAGATTTCAATATTTTCAACTTAATTATGTTTTATACAAAATATTTATATTTATTTATTGTGACAATATTTTTTGTCAAATACAACAAAAATAATTTTTAAGATTTTAAATTTTCATTAGATTTCAAAAGTTTTTGTTTTCATGGGATTTGATTATCTTTTTTGATTTTTTTTAGAATTAGAAACTTTTTGTAGACAACATATGCACTTTGTGTTTAACATTTTTTAGTGTAACAATAATGACATATTTATATGTTAAAATTCATAATAACTTTTATTTAAAAAAATCAGTTTATTTGGCTTACGTTACTAAAAAAAATACATGCTAATATGTTTTAAGGATATTAATATCTTTTGTTTAATTAATTTTCTATATTTTTTAGAATAAAATAATCATATTTTTTAAAATGGGTTTGTTATTTTTTAAAATAATGGAATTTAAGCATTTAAATCTTTTCTATTTGTAATAATAAAACTTTTTTGTTGATGCACAAATCAGAATATTATCTCATGAATATATTAAATAAATAAATTTTACATGTCTATTATCTACTTCTAAAATTTTTTTATTATTGTTATATTTTTATATTTTGTGAGATTTTTAATCAATTATTGTTTTGAATGTCATCTTTTGTTTTATTCATTTGTATCACATAACATGCCTACTTCTAATTAAATAATTAATAAATTCATATATCATATAATAAATAAGTGAACTTTTTCAAACTATTTTATTGGTATATCGTCTAAATTATTTTAACTATTTGATAACATTTCACATTGTTTGTATAAAAATTTCATGATTTAAAATAATTTATTTTTAATTGTTTGTTATTTTTATATAATGCCTTTTGATTTTGGATATTTGTTAAGACTTAAATATTTTGAGTATTGTTTCGTAAAGCTATGTACAATTTATTTTTTTTAGTTATTTCATTTGTCATTTTTTTCTACTTTCAACATTCTAAATTTCTTGATTTATAATATTATTTTTATTTTTCTTGCATTTTAAGAAAAACCTTTTGTTAATATACTATGTAGATACTTTGATGACTTTCAATTTTGTAATATTTATCATATATATTTTATGGATATTTTAAATTTCTCTTTTAATCTAGTATTAAAGATATTCTTTACACAAAAGCTATACGCATGTTATATTCTTGTAATACGACAACTAAATTTTGGTGTATAATTTCTTAGGTTTTCATTTGTTAAATTTCTTAACAATAATTACCACCTTTAATTTTTCATTGCTAAAAATTAAAAGTTCGAAATATTGCTTTTCTAATAAAATTTCATTGCATGTTAGTAATTTATTTAAGTGTTATATCATAAATTTTCATTATATTAGCGCCTTTTTTCTATCTCTAATAAACAACTTTTAATTCTTATGTTAGTAAAAATATATTTTGATGGCACACATTTTATTAGATATACCAAATGAATTATTTTTTAAAACATCTTTTACTTGTTTAATTTTTTTGAGATATATTTAATTAGATGTGTATAAATTTTCCTTTTTTTTATACAGTAAATCTATTCTAGAACATTTGGTTTGTATAGTTTTTTAGTGACATTGTATTCTTGCAAATCTCCATTTTTATCCTTTGTATTATATGTATCTCATTTCGCTTGCTTCAAATTTTCTTTTTTATTTACTGATAATTTTTAATGACTGTTATTTGATTTTATATATCATCTACGATTAACTAATGTTTTATTTTTGTGGGGCATTTTATTTTAAAATGCTTCCTTGCTTTCCATAACATTTTTCAAATTGGATTTGCGCATACCTTTTATCAAGATGCTTATTTTTCCATTTCCTTTTTAATAATTATTTTTTCTAATATATTAATTATATTTTTTTTACTATTTGAAGACCATGTTATTATTGATATAATGTTGATATAAAGTGAGCTTTAGTAAAATATGAAAATATTATTAAATATAGGTAATCTTTGACATTAAGATTTTTTTATTAATATAACTCGTAATTTGTTTATATTTTGTTATTTTTTGTTCCAATATTTAAAAGTTTTCTTCAAAAAACATGGTATTCTTGTTATATTTTGTACATCGTAATTGATGTGGATGTATCATAATTACATGATTAAATTCATTTTTTATTTAATTAATATGATAAGTGCTTAAAAATTTTTTTGATAAATATTTAGTAATTCATATGATATTATATATAATTATTTGGCATTATATATGAATTTTAGAATTTTAAATATTTTATTTAATTTTATCATTTTAAAAAAAAGACGTAATTTTTTCTTTAATTTTCAAACTCTCGATACAGCAAAATTTTTTAAATTTGCTGTAATCAAGTGTTTTTAAATTGTAATACCGATAAATTGTACAATTTTTATTCTGTAGCACGCTTTCTTTATTCACTAAAATATTAATTATATTACTATGCAAGAAATATTATATAGTGGCACTTTGTAATCATATTTTCAATATTATTGAGTTTTAAATTGTAAATGAATTTTTATGTTTTTTTATATGTACATTACTATTTTTATTACATTTTTATAAAATATATTGTTGACAAATTATGCGCATTGTTTTTAATGATTTAAGGTTTAAATATTTCAATATTTTTAAAAATTTTTATTTCTTTAACCATTTCCACGTTTCTTGAAAATGTTTTCTTTTTAAATATGTTTGGTATTGTTTTTACAACAACAATATTTGGCATTTGCAAATTACGTGTAATTCCTTATGTTGTCAGGTAGTCAAAACTTTTACATCATATATTTCGTGTATGTTAATAATTTCATATTATTTTTTTAATTCTTTCTTATTTACCGTCTTTAAAAGTTTGGGCTATGCTTATACTAAGACAAAGCACTGTTTTGTCCCATAAGTTTTTTTATTAAATATTTTAATATTTTTATTATTTTATTAATATTTTACTTTCATTTTCTTTAATAATTTTTGTGATTATTATTTATCATCAATTTTCGTTCACAGATGTACTTAATTAGTTCAAAAAACAGTGCAACATTACTTACATTTTATTTCTGGTTATGGTATATTTTTTTAACATGCAACTTGGCATGCTTAAATTTTTTAAGAAGTCATTTTCTTGAAATGTGATGCAAGTTCGAATATTTTAATTTCCTATACTTTTGTACTTTTTAACTATTATTATAATTTTAATTTAATTTTATTTACTTATAGAACATTGAAAATAATTATCTTATTTATTTCAAATGCTAAACTAAATTTTATGCATTTAGCATTTAATAGTGATGGTAGCGACCTTCTCCTCATGTTAAAAATATTTTTTTGCACAAATATTTTTTCTATTATACTGTTGATAAATTTTTGTCATAGTGATTTTTATTTTTAATATTTTATATAGTAAAAAATTTTTGTGATAAAATTACCCCAAAGTGTTGTTTTTAATTTGTGTGTACCCAAATTTTAATAGTTTTAGCCAGCTATCTCTTGAAATTTTTTAGTTTAGCTTATTATAAAAATTGTTTTGTATTTATTCTAACATACATATAATAAATGTATTGAAGCTTTTTATTTTATTCTTTTGAATTATTCTAATCAAACAGTATTTGTTTGGAGCACCTACATTGAAATAGTAGTTGTACCATCATTTTTTTTCGTATCACTATGTTGGCTAGTTTTCAAAAAATCTTATTTTACTTATTAGTGGAACTATTTTTAGCTATTAGTTTTGCAACTCTTATTTTAAAGATTTAAAAATGTAGAAACTGTTTCATTCAAAATTTTTTAAAGTTTCCAAATTATTTCATAAGTCAAACTTCTTTTGTAGATTTTATTATCTCATTGGAGTATCTATGTGTATTAGGTTTACTGACATCGATGATGAGTGATTAGTAGAAGTCCGATTAGTCACCAGGATGAATGTGGGCAGGAGTTTTCACTGAACCATTTAAAAATTATTTCGTTTTTCATTTAATTTTGAGAAATCTCATTTCGAAATTATTATTTTAAAGAAATCTTTTTTTGGCCTGTAAAAAGTTTTTCCTAAAGTCTTAGAACAAAAAATTTGTTAAATACATAAGTTAGACATCCGATCTTGTACATCTTGCCTCATATAATTTATGACAAATTTCACATCTTAGTTGACTTCATCTCTTACTAATTGTATATCGTACTTGTCAAAATGACAATATTATTTTTTCTTAAGAAATTATAATAATTTTATTATTTTAATTATTAAGTTATGTTCATGGCTTTTATATTTTTATATTTTTTATATTTTTGCTTATTTTTATATTTTCGACTGCAATATTTTAATATTTTGCAATACTAGTCATAGTTATTTTTTTTAAAACATTCTTTATTACATTTATCATAATTAATTTTTAAATCATTTAATTTAAAAATTAATACAAGTTTTTAAAATGGTACAAGCATTTGCTATTTGTTATAACTCATTTATGACACTTGTAATAATAAAAGAGATCTTGTATTATTGAAAATATTTTTTATTCAATATGTTTATAAAAAAAGGATATTATTTTTTTAAATTTGTTTCAAATAATTATTGAGTGTTCTATATTGCTACTATTCAAACAATGGTATATCTTTTTATGTTATTAACGATTGTTGTTTACAACAATTTATTTTTACTTGGCTATGATATTTTATGTTTTAATAATCTCTTTATATTCTATTATATTTTTTTAAATGACAAACTATCCTTGTTTCTATTTATTGTGACTTTTCTGGTTAGGATATCATACAATTTAAAAACTTCTCTTTCATGTGATACTATATTGATATATTAAAATGTCCATAAAAACTTTTAAATACATGTTAAAAAAAATTTCTCGTTTTATTGAAAAGATAATTTTTATTCCTTAAATAATTTGTGTTTATATTTTATATTATTTTTTTCTAAAATAGTTTCTAATAAGTTTTTGGAACTTTTTGTTATTTTATACATTTTAGGATTTTTAATTAGTTGCTTAATTTTGGCAATTGTTTTGCTAAAAATTTGTCAAGCACACATTATATAGACATTTTTTGTCAACGTCAAAAAATATCATTTCTAATATTCAAGGTACCCTATGATCTATATGATTGATTTTTTATTTCTTGTAAGTTTTTATATTCATTAACAATAAAGTTGTGCTAATTTATCTTGTTTATGTTTTTATAATGATAGTAATGCACAAATTTATCAACATATAAATTTGTTACTTGTTTTATGTAAGCACTAAAATTGTTAATGACCCAATTTCAAACTAATGCATACTACTTATTGAAGAGTATCTTTGTTACTTTGTCTTATTCACACCATTTTGATAAACAAATATTTCTTATTATCTTAGTGTAACATTAATTTTTTAACATGCTACTAACATATAATATTTTAAATGTTTTTTTGGTACACATTTACACGTGTATTATTTAGAAAATTTTTGTGACAAAGTTTCTTCTAAAAACTAGAATTCTCTTTCACTTTTTGTTTGCTTTTATTATAATTTTTTTTATTTTTTGATGATATTATTAAGGCCTATACAACTATTTTTTAAAAATATTTGATGTGTAATTTCAACTTTTAGTTTTGTTCATCATATTGTACTTTTGTTTTTTACTTTATCATCAATAGTAGTATTTTGGAAAAGATTTATATTGCCTAAATACTTTTTTGGCTTATTATTTGCACAGATAATTTAAAATTATAATAAGATAAATTAATGCAATGCAATTTTTGAAATTTTCTGAAAATAAATTATATTATCTTGTTTTATTTTATTATAATAAAAAAATATTTTTATGTATTATCAAAAATTCTCATATCTAGATTAATTTTTTTAATTTAATTTATTTATCATTTTGTATCATAATAATGCCATTTAAGTTTTTTCTAATTTTTATACAAAATTTATTTTTTGGTACTTTTATTGTTATAATTTTGTGAAATAGATGACATACACATTTTTATTTTAAACACAAATTTTGTCAATGAATTCACATAATTTATGTATTATTATTTTTTTATTGTTTATGCGCTTTTGTCATAGTTATAAGGCTTTTATTTCACATAAATATTTTTGGTGAATAGGTCTTTTGAATCATAAATTATTGATATTTTATAAATATTATTTAAAATATTTTTAAATTTTTTTTATACTATTAATTGCACTACATTTTTTGCATTGTTCTATGATGTTATATTTTCTATTTTTTTAAATTTCTTTAAAAGAAATATTTAGCAGTAGTGTACTAAGTTGATTGTCAACATATTCATTTATTAGACTAACATTTCTCATATTCTTCCAATAGATTCATTGGAAAGAAAATAAACATCTCATAATTGTGTGCGGTCATATTTCTTTAAAATTATTTAACAACAAATGTATATTTCTATGTTATCTCTTTCTTGTGGTTCGTGAAGGTTGAATCGTTCCGGAATAAGAATCTATTGCTTCTCTCCCAATTGGTTTGATGATTGACATGATTTTGACCGATTCAATTTAGGTGCCAAATTTGATGGAAGGTGTAGTTTAAAAATATGAAAATGAATTACTATAAATTATAAAATTAATTTGAATTATCAAATTTAAAAATGATAAATTTTAAAAGGTTATTATTTAAATATTAATTTAGAATATATTAAAGTTAAAATTAAGAAATTTGGGCTATGTCAATTTACATCTAAATCTGTTCAATATTGATAATTTGTACAATAAAGTTGCATTCAAAGATACTATAGAGATCTAGTATAACAATCATGAGTGTTACTTCAAACATATTCCAGAATATTTTATAAAGCATGTAGAAGCGAAAAAAAATAATTTAAAAAAATTAGAAATGAATATTTAATAGAACTGAGCTCATTAGGAGAAGGTTAAAGACATTTTTTTCATATAAATTACAACTTGTTATAAATTTTTTCAAATTTTCTAAACAAATATGGATAAAAATAATAATTTACTATTTCAAAATTATATAAATGAAATATTAAATATGAATTTAGATAAATTTAAGAAATATAGCATAACTAAAATATGATAATGCAAAAGTCATGATAGAGGAGACTAAGAATTATAAAGTAATATAACTAAATGAAATGAAGAAAGCTAGTTTATTTAAATAAATTATACGAGGAGGTTGTATTCTAAGATACTAGTTTGATCAAGTGTAAACTTCTTCAACTTCAAATGAGGTGTGATTAAAATGCCTCATAGGTTGAGGAAAGTGAAGAAACATAATATAAAAAATTTAAAACAATGTAATGGTCACAATAGAGGAGATCTTGTATTGTATGGTTAAGTTGCATTCCAAGATGCTGACACCCTAGAAACTAAATTTATGGACCAACAAATTAGGTACAAATCAAAATGTCCAATAATTAATATCAAAATATTCAAAAAAATGACATTTAAATATATTCAAGTTAATATTTAATTAAATGTTTCCTTGTAGAGGAGTCCAATGGCTTTTATTTCATCTTAGCTGAAGCATATTTTGAATTAATATGGGTCAACATGTAAAAAGGCATAAATAATGTAAAAATAATTATTTTGTTGTTATGTATATAAATATCATGATTAAAATGAGATAAACTACAACAACATAACATATTTAGATCAAAGCAATGTAAAGATCACATTAGAGGAGATTTAGAGTTAGATAATAATATAACAAAATTAAAGAAAAAAATTAAATGAGCGAGGGTGCTCAACGAGATCAGTCTGCTAGTATTTGTTTCATCTTGATCTGATCTTGTTTTAAATTATTATGAATTATGAGTTTAGATAAACAAAAATAAAAATAAATACTTTTAAAAATTAATTAGAAATATTTCAAATTTGATATAAGGTAAAGTGAAACTTTGTAATGTAACGAAATCAAACTGATGCAAAGGTTACAAGAGAGGACAATTAGGTTTCAAAAATAATATAACAAAACCTAGGCAAAGATTTGAAGAAATAAGATAAATTCTACTAAAAAGTTGCATTAAAAGATTCTATGGAGCTCGTGTATAAAAATATCGTTCATTAAATTTTGCATGAATAAAAAACATCTCTTAAAACATGTCATAACTTTAGAATATAAAAT
Organism: Vanilla planifolia; assembly: GCA_023846275.1. Taxonomy (NCBI): domain Eukaryota; kingdom Viridiplantae; phylum Streptophyta; class Magnoliopsida; order Asparagales; family Orchidaceae; genus Vanilla; species Vanilla planifolia. Next base: position 1,639,347 of record JAIUJO010000047.1, read on the forward strand.
GTTTAAAAAAATAAAGTTAAATACTTAATTTGATAAAGTAAGTTGAGGTGAGTTTAATGATGATTTTTTTTAGATTGAACATTGTTTTTAATTTGAATTACAAGAGCAGATTATCATAAATAAAATGAAGTTATTAATTTAAACTTAAAAAAATATGCATTATAGTTGAGTTTAGATAAATTAAGGCCATGTAATATAATGAAATCTAGGTGATGGAGATATCATATGTGCTTAGAGTTGGAGTAATATAGTAATATAACAAAATCAAAGCCAAAAGTTGAAAAAAATTGTGACAAATTGTGTGAGAAAATGGCATTCAAAGATGTTAAGGAGATCAAACATAACACTCTCAATTATGAAATAAATTTTGAATCAATGGATTTTTTAAACCATTCCAAATCCTTACAAAAAATGTTTAAAGAGAAAAAAATAATGTCTTTAAGAGAAAGTTGCATTAAAAGATATATGCAGACCCACTATAAGATCGTCAATGATCAAATCTTGTATGAATTGAAAAATGTCATATAGCATGCCAAAATAAAAAAAATAAAATATTTATAAACATGAAAATGAATATTTAATTGGATAAAGCCAATCAAAATGTGTACAATAATGTTTGTCTCATCTCAATCAGACCATGTTCAAAAACACTAAGATTTACCAAAATAGATAAGCATAAATAATTTGAATGTTGTTCTTTAATGTTAAGCAAATATATGTTAAAGTTAAAATGAAAAGAATTGAATTAATGTAATATGACCAAATCACAGTGATGTAGACCTACACGAGTAAAGAATTAGTTGTCATAGTAATAAAACAAAATGAAAGAAATCTATTTGATAAAATTAAAAAAAAATTGTACAAGAAATTTGAAGTTAATGATTTCAAGATAATCAAATATAACATTCCTAATCATAAAATCAATAATAGATCAAATTATCTGATAAATAGCCAAACATCTTAGAATGCAAAAGATTAAAACAACAAAAATAAAGATTTAATTGGATATAGCACATCGATATGACTTGAATGATGTTTTTCCATCTCAATTGAACCACATTTGGAATTACTATAATTACCATTGTAAATAAGCATTAACAATAAAAACATATTAACTTAATTTCAAGTAAATATGTAATAAAGTGGATAAAAGACAAGTTGAAGTAGTATAATATAAATTAATCAAACTACTGTAAGGGTCATATGAGAAGAGGTATAATGTAACATAGTAATATAGAAAAATTAAAGCAAAAACCAATTATTACTAAGATAAATTTTTTAGGAAAGTTCCACACTTAAATAGAAAATAGATCTTATGTAACATTTTTACCATTAACGTAGGTAAAATAAGAATGCATCATAAAGCATGTCAAAATGCTAAAAAAAATATTTGAAAATATAAAAAAGTTATTTCATTGACATATACGTTCAAGGCTTGTGCAATGCCGGCAATTTGTTCTCCCTCAGAAGTCATTCGAAATTTCTATGAATTACCAAAATAAAAAAGCATAAAAAAATAAATAGTTATTTTGAAATTAAAATATACATTAAAGATAAAATAAGAGAAATTGAAGCAATGTGCTCAAACTAATTAAAATGATGTAATGATTGCATTAGAGTAGAATTAGTGTTGCAAAGTGAAATAACCAAATAAAAGTAAAACATTTAGTAAAATGAGAAAAGTTTACAGGAAATTTGTGATGAAGGATGCTAAGAATTTCTAGCACAACATCTTTGACTATCAAATCAAGTGTGAATCAAAATGACTCATAAACCATGAAAGACACCCAAGAAAATAAAATATTTTTGAATAATAAAATTAATATTCAGTTGGATTTAGCTGATGAGCAATGGTTGACTGAAAGTTTTTTCTTCTAAGTTTGGCATCCTTTTGCATTACTATGAATTAAAAAATTTAATAAGAATAAATACTAACAAATAATTATATTAATTATAAGAAACTAAATAATAAAGTCGAAATGAGAGAAATTGAAGTAGCATAATATATCAAAATCAAAGAAATATAAAGCTCACATCAGAAGAGATTTAAAGCTACATTGTAATTTAACCTAATCAATGTTAAAGTCATAATCTAAGGTGATAAGGAGATCAAGTGTGATATACTAGATCATCAAATTATCTTTAACTCAAAATATGTTTTACAACATGCAAAAAACATAACAAACTTTTTTTGAAAAGTCTAAGATTGAATAATTAATTTGATAGATCATGTCAAGATGAGTAGAATGATCTTTGGTTCACCTCAATCAAATATTGTAACAAATTAATATAAATTTATAAATCAAATAAGCATAATTAACAATAACTTATTATTTTAGTAGAAGTTAATATATATTAAAGTAAAAATAAAATAAAATTAATTAATGTGGTACAAGAAAGTCAAGGCAATTCAAAGATCACATGATAGGATATTTATAGATAAATTTTTATATAACAAAATCTAAGAAAAAACTTTTAATAAATTAGATAAATTGCTTAACAAAATTACATTTGAAAATAATTAAATGTTTCAGTGCAACAATCATGATTGTCATATTCAAAGTGTGTGAAAAAGATTTGCAATGTATGACAAAACCTTAGATAATAAAATATTTGAAAATATAAATATTAATATTTTATGGTATAGTGGTCAATAAGATGATCCAATGATGCTTTGTTCTTATTGATTATACCTTGCTTTCAATTTAAAAATTAAATAAACATAATAAAAAATAAATTATTATTTTAATGTTATGTAAATATGCATGGAATCTAAAATGAGATAAATTGAGACAAAGTAATATAACTAAATCAACATGATGTAATGTTCAGAGGTATAAGGGTTAGAATTATATAGTATTATAACTAAACCAAATTAAAAATGTTGAATCTTGAATGTTAAATAACTAGTTATAGAAATATCATCTAAGGTTTGACAAAAGCCTGGAAAATAAATTTCTTAAAAATGTAAAAAATAAATGGCTATGGCTCGTTGAGATGCATCCAACGAAGTTTTTTTTTTTTTTAATTGTACTACATTCGAAATAATAATAAAGGTCTAAAGTAAATAAGTATATATAATAATAAAACATTATTTTTATGTTAACTAATATAAATTGAAGAAAAAATATTATAAATTGAAGGAATGTAATATAACAAAATTATAGTGACGAAAATATCGCATAATATAAGACTTGGAATTACATAATATGATAACCAAATCAAATAGGAAAATTTGAAAAAATGTGTTAATTTATATGGGAAGTTTGCATTCCATGATATAAAGTGGATCAAGTCTAGTATCTTTGACCAACAAATTAGAAATGATTAAAATGTGTTGTAAAATGTACCAATAGAATAAAAATACAGTGTCTAGAGATGTAAAAATGATATTTAATATGATGTGTTAGAGCAGTTTAGGAATTACTACAAACTATTAAAACAATGAAAGATAAATAATAAAATTTTCTTATTCTTAAGAAAAATAAATATTAAAACTAAAAGAAGATAAATTAAAGTTATAACTAAGTCAGTGAAATTTAAAGTTCACATGATGTGAGATTTATTGTAATGGGGCAATATAACTAAGTTAAGAAAAAACTTTGATAAGTTGTGATCAATTATATTGGAAAGTTGAATTCCAAGTTGCGAAGGAGATCATAGACAACATCGAGATGGATAGTGCACATCGAGATGAGGCTAATAACAATTTTTTCTCTTGATGGGACCTCATTTTGAATTGCTGAAAATCACCAAATTAAATAAGTATAAACAATGATTAATTATTACTTTAATATTTATTAAATATTTAGTAAACCTAAAATGAAATAAAATGAAGTAGTTGAATATACAAAAATGAAAGCAATGTAAATGTCAGACAAGAGTGAATTCATGGAATTTAGTGAGATCAAGTTTAAAGCTTGCAAAACCACATGAACAAATATTTTAAATCTTAAAAATGAATATTATTTGGATAGAGCTTATGGAGGTGACTACAATGACATACTTTTTAACTTGATTGCAAATTATTTGGTGTTATTGAGAATTTTTAGAGTAATTACACATAAAAAAATAAATAATTATTTAAATATTTTGTAAATTTATATTAAAGCTTAAATTTCATAAATTTAAATAATGTAATATCCCATTTCTATAAATTTATTATGTAAGTCTACATCTCCTCTTATGTGACCATTTCATCACTTCGATCATGTTACATTACATTTTTTTAAATTGTAACATTTTAGCTCTAGTATATATTCAATACATATTAAATTTATTATTAATTATTTTTTGTGCTTAAATACTTATGTAATATAGAGCAACTAGAAAGATGGTCTAAACAAGACAAATTGTACATCGTTAGACTGAAGTTCATGTGCACTTCCAAATTAAATTTTAACTTTTATAATTCAAAATATTTTAGTTTTTATAGCTTTTAAATGCTTTATGAGAAATTTATCTCATTTTTCAAGTTTTTTTTGTTTTGATTTTTCCATTTTAAAATGTAACACTAAATGTGCACCTTTGTGACTACTACATCCTTTTGATTTGTTTATAATATATTTCTTAAATTTTTGACATTTTAGCTTTACTATATATTTTCTTAATAATTTATTATTTATACTTATTTACTTTTTTAATTTTCTATAGTTTGAGTTGAGGGATTGATTGAGATGAAACGAGTGTTATTAACTCCTCTATTTAAGCTCTGTGAAATTAAATATTAAATTTTATATTTTTTAATATATTATTTTCCATGCTATTAGCAAGCTTTGTCAGAAACTATTATTTGTACCATATTCAATGACTGAGGATTTTACACTCAATCTCCTTAGTGTGTTAGAATGTAGCTTTCTTGTACCATTTATCTCATTTCAATAAGTGTTTTGCTTGGACCTCAATATATTACTATAAAACTCTAATTGTCCTCTCCTTTTGAATTTATATCATTTTGACTTAGATATATTTCTTTACATTGAGTATGTTAATTTAAACTTTATTATATATTTAGTTAATACTAAAGAAATAATTTATTTTAAATCTTATTTATTTTGCAATTTGTAAAAAGTAAAACGATGTCCAACCAAGTTCAAAAAAATATCGTTGGAGTCATCTGAACAAGTTATATTGAAATTAATGTTCATTGCTATGTATTTAAATATTTTATTTTCTTGTGTTTTTCTATCATTTATGAGATATTGAGATTTGTATTTCATTTAACGAATGAGAATGTTATAATAAATCTCTTAGTATTCTAGATGTAAGCCTAACGTAGAATTGATCTCATTTCTTAAAACGGTTTAATTTGATCTCATTATATTACTATGAAAATCTAATTCTTCTCTAATGTGACCCTTAAATCACTTTGATTTTGTTATGTTATATCATCAAGTTTTCTAATTTTTGGAGTTAATATATATTTAGATGATCAAGGAAGTTTTACTTCATCTTCTTAGTATGTTATTTAAATGAAAATTTAATTATAAAATGAAGATTTAGTTTGATAGATATCGTCTAGGGGAGTGGAACAATTTATATTTTTTGTTAATAAGATTTTGTTTTGAATTACTATGATTACCATTACTGAATAACATAATTATAAAATATTATTGCTATAGAATTTAATAAATTATTATTTTAACTAAAATGAGATAAATTGAAGCAATTTAAGATAGCAAAATAAAAAACTTGTAAAGGTCACACAAAAGAACATTTAGAGTTTCATAGTAAATTAACTATATCGAATAAGAAAATATTAAGAAATTACATAAAATATAAAAGTCACTTAATTCGAATATACTATGGAGAATTACTGCAATAGTCCTGATCATCAAATAAAGTTTGAATAGAAATATCTCATAAGAATCCGATAACTAGTAAAAATATTTAAAAAATAAATACGATTAATAATTAATTAGATAGAGAGCATCATGATGAGCTGAAATATTAATAAAGAATAATTTATTGTTGGTTTGAAAAATTAAGAGATTATATATCAAAGCTACAATAAATAAAACTTAAACAATATAATATAAGCTAATCAAAGAGATGTAAAGGTCATACTTGAGGATATTTAGTGTTTCTTCATGAATATACTGAAATCTAAGTGAAGCATTTGAAGAAATAAAACATGTTTTACGAAACATTTGCATTATGATATAATAATAGCATCGAGTGTAACGTCCTTGATCACAAAATGAAGTATGAATCTAAATAATTTCTAAAGAATTCCAAAATTATATAAAATAAAATATTTAAAATATAAAAAGGATTATTTTGAATAAATTGAGCTAATTGACATGGTCATAAAAAATTTCTTTTGTCACGACTACTCTTCATTTAAAATAAATAATTATTATAAAGTTAAATTGAAGAATTATAATAGAAGAAAATCAAAGTGATGTAGACAACACACGAGAGGAGATTTGGAGTTTCATAGTTATATAACAATGTCAAGTTAAAAAATTTGAAGAAATGAGAGATATTTAATGAGAAATCATTTATAAATTACAATATCTCTTAAACTATGTTAAGACCCAAAAAAATAAAGCATTTTAAAATTTCAAAATTATTCTATAATCTATAGAGCTCATCAAGATGAGTTTGATGATGTTTTTTAGATCTTCATCAAACTGTCTTTGGAAATATTATGAATTAGTAAATTTAAAAACATAAATTAGAAAAAATAATTATTTTATTATTGAGTAAATTTATGTCTAAACTTAAAAAAGATAAATTGATACAATGTAATAATTCCAAATAAAACCCTTACAAAGGTCACACGATAGGAGAATTCGAGATTTAAGTTGATATAACAAAATATATGAAAATAATTGAAGAATTGAGCTGAATTGTATGAGAAATTTACATTCAAAGACACTATGATAATGAAGTGAGGCATCCTCTTTCGTTAACTAAGGTACAAGTTGAAATGTTTCATAAAATATGCCAGATTTATTGAAAATAAAATATTTAAAAATATTAAAAATTAATATTTGGTTTTACAGAGCTCATGAAGATTTGTCTAATGACATTTATTTTTGTTTGGTCAAATGTCATTTGGAAGTACTATAAATTTTGAAAGAAAATAATCATAAAAATATTAAACTATTATTTTGATAATAAGGAAATACAAATTAAGGCTTTAATGAGTAAAATTGATGTAATATTACATAATCAAATAAGGAAAAATAATGATCACAAGACAAGAGATTTTGAACAACACATTAGTACCACCAAAACATTCTAAGGAAAAAGATAAATTATACGAGAATGTTGCATTAAATGATATATTATGATCGAGTGTAGCGTTTTGGATCATCAAATCATGCATGAATTAAAATACCTCTTAATGGAAGTAAATGCTCTTCAAAATACAAATTTTTTTAAAATATATAAAAGTAAATTTTTAAAAAATAGAGCACATTGAGAAGAGTCTAACTACTTTAGTTTTGTCTCAATCAGACCTCATTTTAAATAACCCAATCAAGGTAATGCATTGGGACATGGATAAAGAATTCGAGTTTCATTATATTACAATAAAATCTACTTCAATACTTATAAGATATAAGGCAAATTGTTTGAGAAAGTAGAATTCTAGGATACAAAGGAAGTTGAGGTAACATCCTGAATTCTTAAATAAGGTATGAATAGAAATGTTTTTAAAGTCTGAGAAAATAATAGCATATAAAATATTCAAAAATATAAAAATGAATATTTAATACAAGAGATCTTCAAGGTGAGTCCAATAGCATTTGTTTTAAGTGATCATGCCTCGTGAAGAATTTCTACCAATTACCAAAGAAAATAGTCATAAATAAGATATATTATTTTTTTTAAATATATATTAAAGATGAAATGATAAAAATTGAAGCAATGTAATATAAGAACATGAAGCGCTACGAAGATCACATAAGAGAGGACTTATAGTTACATTATAATATAACTAAATCAAAGAAAAAAATTTGAACAATATAAGATGTTTTAAAATTATAAAATTGATTACAGGTCCAACAACATATATTCTGCCTTGATTGGTCCTCATTAAAATAATTTTGTATTAAAAAGTCAAATAAGGATAAATTTGGATAATTTATTGTTCTTATATTAGGAAATATTTAATAAAATTTAATTAAAGTAATTTAAATCAATATATATATATATATATATATATATATATATATATATATATATATATATATATATATATATATATCAAAATCAAAGTGATGTAAAGCTCACATAAGGAAAGAATTAGAGTCATATAAAAATATTAAAATTTTAATGAGAAAAGTATTAGTAAATTTGATAAACTGTATGGAAGAAAGCCACTACAAATAATAGAGATATTATGTGTAGCTTCCTTAATTATCAAATTAGTTTTAAATCAAAATGATTTATAAAGAAAGAAAAAAGTACTAAAAATAAATATTTCAAAATATAAAAAAAAAATATAGAATGTAATAGAGCTTATCAAGAGATTTGCACTTGATTGGTTTAGCATCCATAAAAAATTTTTCAAAATTACTAAAAGCTATTAAATTAAATAATAATAAATAATATTAACTTTATAATTCATTTAAAGAAAATTTTTTATAATAAAAATTCAGTTAAATTGAAGTAACATACCATAAATAAAATAGAGAGATGTGAGGAACACATCAGAAAATGTTTTTACAAAATAAAATAACCAAATGAAGGTGAAAAATTAAAAAAAGAGGTAAATTATGTAAAAAATTACTTTTCTAAGATATTACGGAGATTGAGTCCTCCATTCTAAATCATCAGATAAAAGTAATTTTTAGCTGCATAGAGCTCATCAAACGTGATAAGACCTCCTCAAGAGTTCAGGTAAATTACCAAAGTAAATAAGCATTTATCCTAATAAATTTTCTTTCTAATATTAAGTAAATAAAAATTAAATCTTAAGTTACGCAAATTGAAGCAATGTAATAAAATCAAATCGAAGTAAGAGTAATGTGAAAGAAAAATTAGTCATTCATTATATGACAACAAAATCATTGTGAAAAATTTAATTAAATGATATTAATTTTATAAGAAAGTTGTATTCCAATATACTGAATAGATTGGGTGTAACATCATCAGTTGCAAATGACAAAAATTTTTAATGTCTCATAAAGTAAGACAAACTTCATGAAAAATAACTTTTAAAAATATTAACATGAAAGTTTAATTTGATAGAGCTTAGTGAGATAAGTTTCACAATGTTTGTTTCTTTTAAATTCAACCTTGCTTTGAATTACAGAGAATTTAAAAAATTAAATAAATTAAAAAACAATTAATTATTTAATTAATTTGAAGTAAATAAATATTGAAATTGAAAAAGGATATTTTGAAGTAATTTAATATAACAAAAGTGAAGGCATGAAAAGGTCACATGAGAAGAGAATTAGAGTTTCCTAATATAATATTCTAAACAAAATGGAAAATAAAGAAATGATTATTTAACAATAAGATTAAACCTTATAAAATAAAATTTTAAATATATAAAAATAAATATGTAATTGATAGAGCTCGCCAAGATGAGCACAACAATGTTTAGTTACTCTTGATCAAACCACGTTTGGTGTTATTGTGAATTACAATTTTAAATAAGCAAAAATTATAATAAATTATTATTTTATATTAAATAAAATTAATAATATTAAAATTACATAAGTTAAAGAGACGTAATAATATAAAAAAGTAGGAAGTGGTTACAAAAGAGAAGTTTGAAAGTTACATAGTAATATCACCAACTAAAAAATAAATAAAATCAAGTATAGAGATAAATTATATGAGAAAATTGAATTCCATGATACTAAGGTGATCAAGTGTGACATCCTTGAATATCAAGTTAGGTAAGAATCAAAATGACCCACAAGAAAATTCAAAAAAATAAAAAAATATTTTAAAAACATAAAAATGAATATTTAATTAGATAAAGCCCATTGAGATGAGTTAAACGACATTTGTTTTATCTTAATTAGATGTCACTTCGAATTATTATGAAATAACAAAGCAAAAATGGGTAAAAAATAATACATTTTTATTTTAATATAAGGTAAATATATTCTAAAGAAATAATTAGATAACTTAAAACAAGTAAAATACCCAATCAAAGTGAAGAACTTGAAATGAAATTGATTATATACAAAAGCTTGATTCTAAAAAAACAATGAGATATGGTGTACATCCTAGATCATAAAATTATATATGAGTCAAAATATTTCATAATACATGCTAAAATTAAAAAAATAAAGATTTATGTATATACATATGTAATATATTTAATTGGATACAACTCATTGTGATAAGTCTGATGATGCTTTCTTCATCTCAATCAGACATATTTTAAAATCAAGTTAATATTTGTTAAAATTGCAATGAGAAAACATGAAAAATATACTTTTCATAAATGAAAGTGATGGAATGGATATATGAGATGTGATAGTTATATAACCTAATTAAAGTACAAAATATAAAGAAATAAGAAATATTGAAGGGGAAAGTTGTATTATGTGATACTATCAAGATTGAGTTTAAAAACCATGATCATAAAAAAAATCAAAATCAAAATATCTCATAAATAGAAAAAAATCATGAAAATATAGTTAAATATTTAAAGATTAATAGTTAATCGGAAATAGTTATTCGAGATGGCCTTAACAACCTTTGTATTTGTGTTGATGAAGCCGTGTTTATTTATTAAGTAAATAAATAATGATGCTAAAAATAAGATATATTAAGGAATTATAGTATAAGGAAATTAAAACATTTTAAAAGTCACATGATTGGTGCATTAGATTTTTATAGCAATATAACAAATAAAATAAAAAAGTTTGAAGAAACGAAAAAAATTGTACGAGAAAGTTACCTTACAAGAAACTAACAAGTTCGAGTGCGATGTCCTCATTCATCAAACCATGTCTTAATGGAAAACATCTCCAAATGCATGCCAAAAGAAAATAAAATAAAGTAATTTATCATCTAAAAATGAATATTTAATTGGATATGGCACATCTAAATCGGCTAACGATGTTCACTTCATCTGGATCAAAGCTCATTTAGAATGCTACGAGGTAAAGGACAAAAGATAGGAAATTTATTGATACATTATAACATCAAGAAAATAATGTGAAAAATTTAAAGAATTAAGATAAATTTTTTTACTTTATTTAGTATATTTAAACTTTAATATATATTGACTTAAAATTAAAGTTCTAATTTAATATTATTTATATTTTTAGTTTGGTAAATCACAATAACTTAAAAGTAAGTTTGATGGAGAAGAAATAAATTTGTTAAATGTTCCTCCATAAGATTTATGCAATTAAATATTCTTTTTATATTTCAAAATATATTATTTTTAAAGTTTTTTCTTACTTTAAGAGAGATTTCAATTTGGAGTTTTGTTATAGGATAATACACTCAATTCCATTATTATCTTAGAATGCAATTCTCTTATTTAATTTGTATCATTTCTCAAATTTTTTTTTAATTTGGATAAATTATTATGTAACTCAAATCTACTCTAATATGACCTTTACATTTCTTCGTTTTTGTTATATTTGTTTGCTTAAGTTTATGTCATTTTATGTTAAATATATATATTTGCTTAATATTAAATTTATTTATGCTTATTTAACTCTCCAATTGGTCGTAATTCTAAAAAAACTTTGACTGAGAAAAAAAACTATCGTAAGACTCATTCAAATAAGCTCTATTGAATTAAATATTTAATTTTCTTTAATAAATATTCTACATGAAATAAGTTTTTTGATGTTTTACATGCCATTTTAATTGATAGCAAATTTGATGATCATGACCACGAAGCCCGATATTCTTAGAATCATGGAAAGCAACTTTCTTATACCATGTTCTCCATTGTTGAGCATTTTAGGCCTAAATTGGTGATATTACTGAGCAACTCTTTCTTTTTTGTGACCTTTGCATCCATTTGATTTAGTCATATTATATTCTTTCACTTTATATCATTTCAGCTTGAATATATATTTACATAATGTTAATAACATAATTTAATATTATTTAAAATTATTTATTGAGTTCATTTATAGTAACTCCAAATGTGGTTCAATCATGAAGAAATATCCTTTTACTCGTCTTGATGAACTCTACCCAAGGAAGTAAACTTAGTTTTATAGCTTTTGATTATATTTTTGACGGATTTGGAAGCCTTTAAAGGCTATTTTGTTTCACAATTGATAGGAGGACAAATGATGTTACACTTAATCCCCTTATTATTATGCAATGCATATTTCAAAACAACTTCGTCTCATTCTTAAAGTTGTTTTTCTCTGATTTAGCAATATTATAATGTAACTATAATTCTACACTCATGTGACTATTACATGTCTTTGATTTAGTTATATTACATTGGTTTACTGTATTATTTTAACAATACCTTATTTTTACAAGACATTAAAAAAATATCTTATTTTTTCTTTTTTCTTATTTACTTTAGCAATTCATAGTTATCCAAAAAAGGTTCAATCGAGGCAAAACAAGTGTTGTTTTACTCCCCTCATAAGATTCTAACTAATTTAAAAATCATCTTCATATTTCAATTGTTTTTTTATTTTTTTTGAAAGATTTTCAAGTTATATCATTTGTATCTTGTTTGATGATCGATGATGTCATACTAGATCTCCTTAGAATCTCATAACTCTATCATACGAGAGATCTGATTTCTTGAAATTTTTTTCTTTGCATTCTTTTTATTTTCCTATATTACATTGTTTCAATTTAGTATATTTTTTTATATATATTTACTTAATATTAAAACAATGATTTAAAATTTTTTATGCATATTTACTTTTGTAATTCAAGGTAATTTTTAATGAGGCCTGATGAAGGTGATACAAAAATCAATATATAGATCTCAACAAGCTAGATCTCATTATATATTAATTTTTATCTCTTTTATTGTTTATTTTTCATTTTTTATTAGAATTTATTATTCAAATTATATTTGATAGTTAAGGATATTGCTCTTATTCTCCATAATATATTAGACTATAATATTCTTGTAAAATGTTATTTATTTGTTCTGATTTTGTGCTTCAATTTTTTGTATTACTTTTAAGGTCTAATTGTCCTCTCTTGTAGGCTTTACATCAATTTGACTTAGTTATGTTATGTTGATTAAATTTATCTCATTTTAGCATTACCATAACATAACATAATTTATTTTTTTTAATGTTTTTTACTTTATTAATTCATATTAACTAGAATTGACTTTTGATTAAGATAAAATAAATACCATTATGTTCATCTTGATATGCTTTATAAATTTGTTTTTATTTTAAGCATTTTATTTTCTATATATTTGGCATGGTTTATTGGACATTTCATTTCAAACCAGATTTATTGAATGAGGATTTTATACTCGAGCTCCATAGTATCTTTCATTGGATATTCCTTATGTAATTTATATCATTTCTTCAAAATGTTTATTCTTGATTTCATTTTATTATTATATAACTCTAAATTTGCTCTTATGTGGCCATTACACGTGTTTGATTTTTTTGTTATATTGTTTCAATTATTTGTTTTCAATTTCAACATGTTATTGTTTAATATTTAATTTTTTTTATTTATTTATGTTTTTGTAGTTTTTTAATTCATAGTAATCCCAAATAAGATTTGATCAACTTGAAACAAACATCGTTAGACACCTTTTTAATGAGATATTTCAAACTATACATAAACCTTTTTTAAATTTTTGGATAGATTTTCTTAGAAGTTTGACACATTTTATAAGATTTAGTGGTTGAGGATGTTTTAATGGCTCGTTTTAGCATTAAAGGGCAAATTTTCTATACAATTTATCTCATTTCTTGAAAGGATTTATTATGATTCCGTTATATTATCATTGAACTCCAATTCTCCTCTTGCATTATCTTAATCAATCTATTTTTTGTTATAAACTTTTCAACTTGATATAAAAAATAAAATATTGTTATTTATATTTGCTTACTTAGATAAGTTGTAATAATATAGAGCAAATTTTGATTGATCAATAATGTTTTTTAAATTTTTTAAATGATATGCCAATTATAGCATGTTTTGAAGATCAATGATGTTAAACATGATCACCTTATTAACATAGAGTGCAACTTTCTTGCCCACTTTATCTCATTTCTTGAAATTTTTTTCTTTTGATTGGTTATATAACTATATAACTCAAAATCTGCCATCTCATGCCGTTTACATCGCATTGTTTTTGTTAGATTATATTGATATAATTTATCTCCTTTTAGAATTTATAATTATTTTCTTTTATTAAAATAATAATTTAATATCATTTATTTTTGTTTAAGCTTGAAATTTGTAGAAACTACAAATGACATTCAAGGAAGTTCAAATAAATTAAATTAGAGTACTCTCTGTGAGCTTTATCAAATTAAATATTTACTTTTATATTTTTAACATTCTTTTATGTTCTTTTATCATGTTCTATAATGCATTCTTGACTCATACATGATTTGGTGATCATGGATGTTGCACCAAATCTTTTTAGTATATTGGAATACCACTTTCTCATAAATATTTTCTCATTTCACCACATTTTTCTCTCTGATTTAGTAAGGATACATTATAACTGCAAACCTCATATCACATGGCCATTACTTTGTTATGGTTTGCTTATATTACATTACCTCAATTTGTTTAATTTTAGTTATAGTATATATAGACTTAAAAATTAAATAACAATTTATTATAATTTACATTTACTTTTGTAATTCATAGTAAATTGAAACAATATTTGATCAACATGGAATGAACATCATTGAGCTCTTATTTTCATGCTCTACCAAATTTAAAATTTTTTAAAAATATTTTTGTATATTTTATTTTATAAGCTATCAGCATAATATAAGAGTCATTTTGATTAGTATATAAATTGATGATAAAAATTCTAATCTAGATCTCTTTGTTATCTTGCGACTGAACTTTCTCGAACAATTTAAAAGATTCCCAAAAATATTTCTATGATGAACTTGATAAATTTTTTTCAACTTATCTTATTTTAATTATTTATATATATCTTCATAATATTTTAAAAAATAATTTTCTATTATTTATACATATATTTTTTGTAATTTACGTTAATTACAAATGAGGTTTATCTAAGAAAATGAATGTTATTTGACTCATCTCAATGAGCTCTCTCAAATTAAAATTTTATATTTTACTTTTAATAATTTTTAGTTAAACTTTGCATGGCTTAGTAGGTATCTTTATTTGCAACTAATTTGTGATTGAAGATGTTTTAGTAGGTCTCCTCAAAATCATATAATGTAACTTCACCGTGTAAGTTATGTCATTTCCTGAAATCTATTCTCATAACCATTGCTTTGATTTAGATTTACTACATTGCATAAATTTTCCCTATTTTACCTTTAATATATAACACATATTGTTAAAGTGAAAATTTATTATTTTTTTTGCTTGTTTAAATTGGTAACTATGGTGATTTCAAACAAGCTTCGATTTAGAGGAAATGAACATCCTTAGACTCATGTCGACGAGCTCTATCCAATTAGATAATCATTTTTATATTCACACATAATTCATTTCATGAGATTTAGAACTTTTAAGAGGCATTTTAATTATTATGTGGCTTAGTGATCAAAGATTTTGTAGTCGATCAGTTTATTATCGTTAGATAAAAACCTTCCCACATGATTTATCTCATTTTTTCAAATGTTTCACTTTTATTTAGTATGTAATTATGTGAATCAAAAAATCTCCTCTGTTATTTATTTTTAATACCATTAATTTGTTTTATTATACTACCTTAATTTATCAATATTTAACATTAATATATATTTACCTTTAAAGTAAATTGTTGTACTTATTGTTTTTATCGTTTTATAATTTGGAAGAATTCCAGATGTGGTTCGATCAAGATGGAACAAATGAGTAATCTTCATGAACTCTATCCAATTAAATATTTATTTTTCGTATTCTCAAATATTTTAATTTTGATTGTTTTAGAGTTGTTTATGAGATATTTTGACTTACTAAAGGTTTGACTATTGAGAATGTTACAGTAAACCTTTTTAGTATCATTGAATGCAACCTTTTTGTACAACATTTCTTATTTTGTGAAATATTTCACTTTTATTTTGTTATGTTACTATACAACTCCAATTCTAACCCCTTGTGATGATTACTTCACTTTGATTTGTTGATTTTATATTACATCAATTTACCCAATTTTTATTTTAAAATATTCTTACTTAAATAATTATTTACATTTTTTATTTTAAAATATGCTTACTCAAATGTTTCACTACGATTTTGTTGCATTATTATGAAACTTAAAATTTTATTTCTTTCTACCAATACTTTGTTTTGATTTGCTTATATTAAATTGCATGAATTTTTCAAATGTTTAATTTGAATATATATTGACTTAACAATAAAATAGCAATTTGTTATTACCTATCTTTACTTTTTTTAGGTAATTTGTAATTGTAGCAAATGACATAACATTGATATGAAAAAGGAATCATTTGTCTTCTCTCTCAAGCCCTATCTGTTTTAATAATAATGTTTATTTTTCACATGTGTTCTATTTTCTAGGCATTTGGAATAATTGAACAGATATTTTGATTTATACATAATTTAATCATCAAAAATGCTACATTAGAGCTTCTTAATATCTTGGAATGCATCTGTCCCATACAATTTATCACATTTATTGATATTTAACTTTGATTTTATGTTATTATGTAACTCTATATTTTCTCTTTTGTGATCATTACTTCACCTTAATTTAGTCATATTAGTTTTCTTTATTTTATCACATTGTAGCATTAATGTATATCTACATAATTTTAAAAAAATAATTTATTTTTAATTATACGTATTTACTTTTGCAATTCACATTAATTATAAATGTGGTCTAAGGGAACCAAATATGTTGTTTGACTTGTCATAATGATCTCAATCTTGTTAATATTCATTTCTTTAATTTTAAATATTGTTTCTATGGTTTTTTACAAGTGATTTTGATTTGTAATTAGTTTGATGATTGAGGATGCCACAATCAATCTACGTAGAGTTTTGGAATGCAACTTTACCAAACAACTTAAGTCATTTTCTTTATGATTTTTTCTTTCATTTCCTTATAATCTTTGGTAGCTCTAAATCTCCTCTCATGTATCTTTTTATTCCTACAACTTGTTTATAACACATTTCTTCAATTTATTTCCTTTTAGCTATAATATAAATTTATTTATTATTATAATAATGATTTTTTTGTTGTTATTGTTACTTAATTTCATAATAAACATTATTAGACTCATGTCAACTTGCTCAATATAATTGAAGAATCTTTTTTATGTTCATAAATATTTAAGTTTCATTGGTATTAAGAATTTTCCAAGTCATTTCAATTTGTGGAAAATTTGATAACCTATTATGTCATAGTCAATCGCTATAGTATCTTCAATGAAACTTTCTTCTACAATTTAACTCATATATTCAAATTTTTTTTTGATTTGATAATGCTATTATGTAACATTGAATATCATATAGTGTGACTTTGACATTGATTTGAATTAGATATATTACATTGCTTCATATTAATTAATTTTATGTTTATAAAAATTTTATTAATATTTAAATTATAATTTATTATTATTTAAGAATATTTCTTTTATAACTTCTGGAAATTTTAAATGTGATTCTATAGAGACGAAATAAATGTCATTGGGCTTGTCTGGATGAGCTCCATCCTATTTATGATGAAGGATGTCAAACTCAATATCGATAGTTACTTGGAAATTTCGTTTACAATATTTCACAATTCTTTAAATATCTGACATCAATTTGGTTGTGCTACTATTTAATTCCAACTCACATCTTATGCGATCAATACAATGTTTTAATTTACTTATATTAAGTTTCATGAATTTATCTAATTTTAGTTTTAGTATATATTAACCTAACATTAAGATAATAAATTTAAACTAGGTTTAATTTCTAAAACGAAAGCACTGTTGGGAAGCTATCAAATGCTCTACTAGTTTAATATTCTTTTTTATATTTTTCAAGTATTTTATTTACTCTTTTTTGAGCAATTTAAGTGTCACACTCATTCATACATAATTTCATTATCAAAAATGTTACATTAGAGGTTGTCAGTATCTTGGAATGCACCTTTACCAATCAATTTATTACATTTGTACAAATTTAACTTTGATTTAATTATTTTATTATGTAACTCTAAATCTTTTCTTATGTGACCATTACATTACCTTGGCTTGGTTGTATTAGTTTTATTCAATTTTTGTTTTTAAAAATTTCATACGTATCAAATTAACATTAAAGAATAATTTATTAATATTTATTCTTATTTTTTTTATAATTCAAATTAATTACAAACATTGTCCAATTGACGCAAAAATTTGTTATTTGACTTATCATGATGAGCACTATTAAATTTAAAAAATTGTTATTTTAAAATATTTTTTACCTTTTTGGCAATCCTTACAAGGGATTTCGATTCATCAGAGATTTTATGATCATGGATATCAAAGTCAATCTACTATGAACCTTGGAGTATAACCTTACCATTCAACTTATATCATTTCTTTAAATGTTTAGTTTGATTTACTTAAATTACCACGTAACTATAAATCTCCTCTTATGTGGCCTTTACATTACATTGATTTTGTTGCATTGCATTGAATCAATTTATCTCATTTTCGCTAATATATGTTTAATTATTAATAAAATAATATTTGTCATTATTTGTTCCTTGTTAATTTAATTGTAAACATTGTTGGACTCATGATAATGAGGTCTATATAATTAAATAGTCATATTTATACTCCTAATTGTTTTATTTTATATGGTATTAGAACATTTTATAAGTTATTTCAATTTGTGCATGAATTGATAATCAATTATGATAGAATTGATTACTCTAGTATCTTCGAATATAATTTTTTCCACAATTTATCTCTTATCTATGGAATTTTAATTTTGATTTCATATGGTTATTGCTTAGCTCTATAACTCATCTTGTATAACTTGCACTTAGATTTGAAATGCAAATACTTCATAGACTCTTGAAATGCAACATTTCCATAAACTTTATTTGCTCAATTTTTTTTCGCATTTACTTAAGAAACGTTAATTCTCTTTTATGTCATCATTAGAATGCGTTCATTTTGTTATATGATATTACTTTAATTTATCTCATGCAAAATTTAATATTTATTTAACAAAAAAATAATAGTTAATTATTTTTTAAACAATGGAAATTTATAGTAACACTAAATATAGTTGAACCAAAAGTCATTAATCATCATCATAGGCTCGATAAAATTTAATATTTAATTTTATAATTTAAAATATTTTATTTTCTTTATTTTTGAATGCTTTACAAGTAATTTTTATTTCTATTTGATTAGATGATCAAGGTTGTGACTCTCAATCTTTTTAATATGTGGAATGCAACTTTTATGTACAATTTATTCATTTTCTTCAATTTTTTACATGGTTATTTTACTATTTTACTTTATAATCCATATTGTGTAACATTTACATTGTGTTAAATTTTTTATATTAAATTGCTTAAATGTTTTTTAAAGTTTCACTTAATTTTACTTGATATTAAAAATAATTTTATATTTACTAGAGCATTTTTGCTTTGATAATTCACAATATTTATAATGATGTTTGATTTAGATGAGACAAACATCGTTGCTTTGGTCTTGATGGGCCTACAAAATTAAAATTTTATTTTTTATTTTCTTTACATGTTCTTTTAAGCCATTTATCCTATGGTTTAAAACATTACAATTCTTACATTTGTTAATAGTAAAAGCTTTGCACTAAATCTCGATAGTATCTTTGAATTCAGCTTGTCCATAAATGTTAATACATATTTTTGATGTTTTTGTTTCCATTTGTTCAAATTATTTTGTACCCCGCAATCTTTAGCCTTGTTAACTTTAAATTCCTTTCCTTTGCAAATATTATGCTACTTCAATTTAATTTATTTTAGCTTTAATATTAGTTTATCTAATATAAGAAATTTTAATTATTATTTATTTATGGTTTTTTAATTTGGCAATTAGTTGTAATTTGAAATGCAAATTGATTGAGATGAAATGAACATCATTATTTCTAATTTAAAATGCAAAAGTTTTTATATTTCTTTATATTTTATTTTTTAAAGTTTTGGCTAATTTTAAGAGGTATTTTTTTATTCTTCATTTTTAAATAGCTGATATTAAACACAATTTCTTTTGTATCATGGAATGCAACTTTCTTGCATAATCTATCTTATTTCTTAAAATGACTCGCTTTCATTTGGTTATATTACTACTTATCTCTAAAGTTCCTCTAATATGTCTTTTATATCACTTATATTTACTTAAAATCTTCATTTGGATAATGTTAAGATAATAATTTATTTTTATTTATAGTTTTTTACTTTCCAAATTCACTTTATTTACAAAATGAGATCCATTCAAGAAAAAATGTCATTGAACTCGCCTCAAAAAGCTTTATCAAATTAAATGTTCATTTTTATATTTAAGTATTATTTTATTAGTTTTGAAAACTTGCTAAGGAATTTTTATTTGTAACTAATTTAATAATTGAGGGTGTTGCCATTGCTATCCCTATAATCCTATAAACCAAATTTACAAAAGAACTTATCTCATTTTTCTAATTTTTTTAACATTATTATGTGACTCAGAATCACTGATTATGTGTCCTTTATAACATTTTGATTAGTTATATTTTGTTATTTCAATTTATCTTATTTTTATTAATAACTATTTACTTAGTATTAAAATAGTAATTTATTATTATTTATTATGATTCACTTTAGTAGTTCGAATAATTTCAAACATGATTTCATTAAGATGAAATTAACTTTGTTGTACATATGTGAACAAGCTGTATCCAATTGAATAATCATTTTTAATTTCTTAAATTATGTTCTATTATTTTTTATTATTATGCAAATTTTTTAAATTCTTATACCATTTGATGATCGATGATGTAGCAGTTGATTACTTTAATGTCTTCGAATGCAACTTGTCCTTACAGTTAGCTTCATTTTCTTAAATTTTTATTTTGATTTTGACATGTTACTACATGACTACAAATCTATATAGAGTGGCCCTTGTTTTGATTTAATTTTGTTACATTGCAATTTTTCATATTATATAATTTTAGCTTTAATGTATATTTATTAATAATAAAATCATGGGTTGTTATTATTTATGCTATTTGTAATTTTAAGTAATTTTAAGTGACATCTAATCAAGATAAGACAAATATCATTGGCTCTACTAAATGAGTATTGTCCTATGAAATATTTGTTTTTTATATTTTTAAAATTGCATTCTCTGTTGTTTCGACATGCATGATGAGCTATTTCAATTGGTATATGATTTAATGATTGCAGATATTGTGGTGTTGTTAATCCCTAACCAAGGTACTTTATTTGATGATAACAAATCCTAAGTATTTATAATGAAATAGGTTTAGTGAATTTTTAGATTCTAATTAGCTAATGCTCGTATTCATAGGAGAATTAAAGAAGAGATTAAAGTACGATTTAATGAAAGGGATCTTGGTGGAAGTTGAAAAGAACGAAGAAATAATTTTTGACATTAATTTTAGGTATTTTAATACCTTTTTAGAATGTTAAACTCTATTAAAATTATTTTTCAAGGCACAAAAGTTTTACTTAACTTTCATCTCCAATGTTTTGATCATCATATTTAATTGATTATCTATAATACATGTTTCTCAAGAATTTTATTAATATCTTCAAAATATTATTATTTAGAAATGATTTAATTTATAATACCATAAAAAACTAATTACATTCCCAATAACCACATGCTATTCATCATTTGCTACAAATTGAGAACATATTATCCAATATGCATAATTAACCTTTGAATTACTTGTATATGTGAGTGATGATTTCCCACACAAACAAAGAGGTACCCAACATTGAAATTAGACTGGCTCTAGTGCATGCCATAAAGTGTATATTGTTAAAAAAACTTTTCAAACACACCATGTGGCGCTAAATGTATTGTTTTGCTATACAACAAGCATCAAAATTACAAGACTAACTTGAGTCAATTGATCATACATTCTCATGAATGAGTAGTAGCCATGTTATATAATTCTCCAACCTACTAATTCTTGCAGCCATCCAATTGCAAAATGTCACAATTACAAGGTTCGTATTTCCTGTGGGAGCATAAATGAAATGGCTAAACTAGACTTTTTATAAGCGCTTTTAGCCATTAGAATATGTCTAAAAATTGGAGAATTTTTTAGAAAAATTTTTTATGAAAAGTTTTACAAAATTTTAAAAAGGAATTCCCAACTCACGACCTCAAAGCAATTCATATCCATTGTTAATTGTCATCTCCTTACATTACTCCTTTCTTCAATGAACTTTAAATTTATTAATTCATATTCCAATCTATTAAGCTTTAATTTTCTCATTTTATAGCCCATTAAATCAAAATAATTGTGAAACATTAATTGTTTTTTAAGGCATAAGTGATTATTTTTATAGATTTTTTAGCATCATTTTCTTTCCCTTTTTGCCAATTCTATTTTTATTGTTAGGCTATCATAACTTATTTTATGTTCTTATCATATGGATTTAGCCTATCCTTCTTTTGATGAATGGCTTATGTAGTTTTTTTGTTCCTAATTTTTTTGAGATCTAGGTTTTATTTCAAGCCAAACCACCTATAAATTTCTCTTGTGTATGTTTTAATTTTCGTGCCTTATTATTTAAAAATATCTAAAACATTATTATGAAAATAAAAAATTTACTTATTTTTAAGAAATAAAAATTATTAATTTTAGTAATTCACCCCTTTTTACTAAATAACATTTCAATTGGTATTAAAGCAAGGTCCATTTTAGTGAGAAGAAAGTCTTTAGGAAATTTATGACTCAACTAGATTGTGTTAAGTTGCATCTTCCAGTAGAGCACAACTCTTTTGTGGTGATTATGATTTTTGTACCTAAATCATTTTTTGAAATGGAAGATAATGAAAACATAAAGTGTAATTAAATGATAGAGCTATAAATATTTTACATTGTGCTTGTAAAATTATAAAATTTAATAGAATCATAAATTTTGAAATTGCTTATGAAATTTGACATAAATTTGATGTAATATATAAGGACACTTTTTTAATTAAGGAAAACAAAATAAAAATGATGACACATGACAATGAGTTTTTTAGGATGCTTTCAAATCAGTCCATCAAAAGCATGTTTACTAGATTTATAAACATTACTAATCCACTTGCTAGGTTTGCATAGCTAATTTCATTCAATAAATAATAAAAGAAGATGATACAAATCTCACTAAAAGAGTATAACACATTGGCCACCACAATGAAGATATCCAAATGTATTTCTATGATGACAATAGATGACTTCATCGGTGAGCTCACCATAAATGAGCCAAAAATAAAGAGTAGAAAAGGAGAAAAAATTTAATTAAGAGAATAAAACATAGAAGATGGAAGAACATAGAGCATTCATGATGCCAAAAGGCATTTCAAAAGAGAAAACCATTTATTACGTTTGTATAGCTTTAATTTTGAAAGATTTATCTATGGATTTTAATGATGTAGAAAAGTATAGAAATAAAAATTCTAATGAAGGATAAGAAAGAAAAATGAAAGGAGTTGCGAAAAAGAGAATGAGATGAAGAAAAGTTAGAAAAAGAAGAAATTATTGAAAGTAGCTTGGAGTATTTCAGAAGAAACATGTAAAAGTGAAGATGAGATTAATGATTATTGATTCTTTTGAGTGATCACTAATGAAGAGTGCGCCCTTAAATGAGAAAGTGGTAGATAATTCCAATGAAGAATTAGCTAAATAATTGCTTTATGTTTGCAAAATGTTTGTTGGTTTGAGCAAAAAAAATTATAAGAAACAAAAAGATGACATTGTGCATCTACCAGTCTTTGTGATGAAACAAAAAATAGCAATGATGTCTTAATACAAAAAATTAATGAGCATGCTTTCTTAGAAAAAGACTTTAATGTTTTTAAATCTTTGCATTATAGATGTTTATTTCTAAAAACAAAATCAATTAGTAGAGATTTTATACATGTTATAAGATTTTATATGCACAATTTTAATGATAATATTAACTTACCACATGATTATAATAAATTTATATGTAACTATTACATAGTTTTAGGTCAACATTCATATAAAAGGAGAACTAGAAATAAAATTCGCTAAAACTCTCCTATTTATGAATTGGTAATGAAGGCAAATGGTAATTTAATTACTCTTAAATGTGCTAGAACCAAAATTGTTTTGGTTCTTAAATCAAACTATTAATTTACTAGGGTAAGAATTTCTTCTTTCCAAGGTAGAGGAGAAGTGGTTTTAGGATAGTAAGTGGTCAAGTCACATGACACGAAACATCAAGCTATTCAGCAAACTAAAGGAAATAAGTACTAGTTGAAGCCTTACATTATTAATTACTAAAGTTTTATTATTTCAAGGCATAAAGCATAATTTATGTAGCATTAGTCAACTTTGTGACAATGGCTTTAGTATTTGATTTGATACTAATGCATGCAAAATTAGCAAAAATGAAAATATAATAATTATTACACCTACAGAGCTAATATTTATTTACTAATTTAAAAATTATAATCAATTGTAAAAAAAAATATTTTGCATCATATGCTAGTGACTCAAATTTATGGCATAGTAGATTTTGTAACGTAGTACACATACATTAAGAAAAATGGTTAAAGCTAACTTAATAAGAGGTTTAACTGAATTAATTTTTTAGATAATTTTCTTAAGGACAAAGAAATTTAAGAAAAGCAACAAATGTAAGCTTTAAAACAAAGAAAAATGTCACTTCAAAAAAGATTTTAGAACATGTACTTATAGGCTTTTTTGGAAAAATACATCCCATCGACTCAAGATGTAAAAAAATGGTTTTGGTATAGTAGATGATTGTTCTATTTATATATAGGTTATTTTCCTAAGAAAAAAGAGTGAATTGTGTAATCAATTTGAAATATTGATAACAAAATTACAAGATAAGTCAAAACATAATTCCCATTAGAAGTGATAACGATAGAGAATTTAGAAATGATGAATATAATGGGTATTGTAAAAATAATAGAATGTCCATAGATTTTTTGCACAGATCTACATAACAAAATGGTGTAATGGATAGAAAAAATGGAACTTTATTAGGATTAAGCTAGAATTATGTTGAATGTGTATGATACATAAAAATTCTTTTGGATAGAAGTAGTCTTTACAACTTGTTATGTTTCAAATGGAACACTTTCTAGGCCCATATCAAAAAATTAGCATATGAATTAGTAATTAATAAGAAACTAAATATTGCTCATTTACAGTTATTTTGTTGTAAATGTTACGTTTTAAATGAAGAGAAATGAGAATTAAGAAAATATGATCCAAATTTAGACAAGGAAATCTATTTAGCATATTGATTAAGTGATAGCGGTTATAGAGTTTACAATAAAACTACTAATAAAAAAAATAAATACATGTAAATTTTAACAAATGAATAAATAATGTAAATATGTATGTTGAACAAATAGAATTTGAAACATTGATTTTAAGAGACTCTCATGTGACACAAATGAGAAAAAGGAAATAATAAAAGAAAATTAAACTCCTAAAAATTTAACATATAGTAAGGATCATCCCAAGGATCAAGCAATAAGAAAAATCATGGATAATGTTTAAATGAGGTCTTTCAAAATAAATCTACTTTTATTGCAACATTTGAACTAATCTTATTAGAAGAGACCATAAATAAAGTATTTTGGTTAATAGCCATCAATAAAGAATTAAATAAATATGAAAGGAATTGCATGCAGTAGTTAACCTTTATACAATTAGTTAGGAGTATAATTTTAGCAAAATGGGTCTTTAAAAATAAACTAAATGAAAAATGGAAATGTATTTAAAAAAAGCAAGGTTCGTTAAAAAAAGATATAGTCAAATTGAAGGTATAGATGTTGAAAAACATTTGCACTAGTAGCAAGGTTTAAGATAATAAGAATTTGGCTAGCTTTTGCTTGCTATGAGAATTTTAAACTATATCAAATGGATGTTAAATGTGCATTTTTAAATGCTCATATATGTGAAGAAGTTTATATAAGGAAATCCTCATGATTTAAAATATATGATAAAATAGGTCACATATATTGGTTAAATAAAGCTTTATAGGAACTTGGGCAAGCACCTAGAGTAAAAACAGATAGCACTTTATTTATTAAAAATAAAGGTGAAGATCAACTTATTTGCCAAATATATGTAGATGACACAGTTTTTGGGTCAAACCATAAAAATTACGTAAAGATTTTAAAATCTAATGAAAAATTCATTTGAGATGAGCTTAATAGAAGAGATGAAAATCTTTTTTGATCTTCAAGTTAAACATACTCAAAATAGCATTTTCATATCATAGACAAATTATAATTTAGAAACATTAAAGTAGTATGGGTTTGTGAATGTTAAACTTAGGGACACAACCATGGCCACCAACACACATTTAGATAAATATGAAAAAGGAAAGCTTGTACATAGTGAAATGTATACAGGTCAAATTTGTTATATCTCACAAGTATATCAGAAATACTTTATAGTGTTTGTTTATATGCTAAATTTCCAGCATTTCCTAAAGAATCTAATTTAATATCATTAAAACACATATTTGGACATATATAGTCTTAATAAGTTAATTAGATTTTTTTTATCAAAAATAAGATTGAAATTTTCAATAAAGAGCATTTTCAAATGTAGATTGTGTTGGAAAAAGACTTGCTAGAAAAAGAACAAGTTATTCATGCTAATGTTTAGGAAATTCACTAATTTCATGGAGTAGTAAGAAGCAAAATTGCATTGCAGTATGTACCACAAAATCTCGTTTGTTGTGATAATTAAAGTGCAACAAGTTTTAGCAAAAATACAACAATCTGTTATAGAGCAAAATATATAGATATTAGATATCATTTTATAAGAGGGCACATTATACTCGACCATGTTTTATTAGAATTTGTGAATACTAATGATTAGTTGGTTGACATTTTCATAAAACACTTAGATTATGATCAACATACAAAACTTAGATTGTGTTTTGGACTGTTAAATCTATTTGAGTGATAACAAAAAGGGGGAGAGAATAAATATTGAATTAAATTAAAAGATAGAAGTATGAAATAAGGGAGTCATATTCTTGTTACAGAATACATGTAAGTGGAGTTTCAATTTAATTTTTTTATATAGCAACTTTTTTTTATCTATTTTATTACAAGTTTTAAAACCCAAAGTATTTAAAGAAGAGAAGCCAAAGTATTTCTAAATAATTTTTTTTATATAGCAACTTTTTTTAATCTAATTTCCTAACCATTGTGCTTTATTTGATGACAAAAAACCCAAAGTATTCCTAATCAATTTGGTTTAATAATTTTTTAGATTCTGAATAATTGATGCTCATATTCATGGGAGAATTTAAAGAAGAGAAGCTAAAATAAATTCTCATGAAAAGGATCTTGGTGTAAGTGGCAAATGCCAAAGAAATAGTTTTTGACACTACTCTTTTATATTTTGAATTCAATTTTAGAATACTAAACCTTATTAAAACAAGTTTTTTAGAAAAAAATTTTGATTCAGTTTGATCTCTAATATCCTTATTTACCATCTTTGATACGCCATCTGAAATATATATTTCACAAACATTTCAATAGTGCCTTCGAAATCATGTTATTTAGGAATTATTTAAATAAAAAATTTAAAATATAATATAAAAATCCTAATTACCTTCTTAATAACTACTCGATATTCATCGTTACTACATTGTTCAGTTTGAGTTGGAGAATGAATCCAAAGCCCGTTCAACACATTCGAATGTAGCTCGAATAAGGAACATATTACCAATATGTGTAATCCCACACAAACTAAGACGTTGCTAACCTTGAAATCTATACAACTTCAGCACTCACCAAAATTCTTATAGAATCATACACAAAAAGAATCACAAAGGGTCCAATTAATGATGAAGACCTTAATGACATTGATTAGCACCCACATTGCATGACAAGAGGCAAGCCCTAAAGAAAGGGCATACACATAAAATGATACATAATTACATGCACTAATCAAATGGCTAGTAAAATGGCTGAACATTATTGCACCTTCCAAATCGAAGAGGTTTAGCATGACTCATGTAATTACAAGATGTTTTGTCCAACATCTCAGATAAGAAAATGAGAGAACTATGTAATCACTTAAAAATTTTCAAATTCCATAACTAACTAGTCACACTTGTTAGCCCCTATTATACTTGTTTGTAAAGTTACAAATCCATTTTTATGACATTCCTTTTTGTCATTATTCAATCAATATGATGCTTTTTATTCTGGAGACCAGATGTGTTTATAGCTGCAATAAAGCGTGGAAGGCACTCGATGCTTCTAAAATTTTCAAAATATAGTGTGCTTCCAACTACTTAAATTTACCTCTCGCTAACCTGTTTCCATGACTGATATGTTATTAAGTACAAAAGCTAGCTCTTCTTAAGTCCTCCACTTATGCTACCTCCAAGAGATGTAGTCTCCATTGGTCCACATAAATCTGTGTGAACTAATTCAAGCACTTGGGTTGCTATAATTGCTTGATGTTTAGAAAATGGTAGTTTTGTTTCTTGAATTTTTGGTAAGCCAAATACCATATGCTTTTGACTAAATAATTAAGTCCTTTAATATTCAGATGCCCATACTTGAGATGCCATATCTCACTAGGGTTTGGTAAATTGACAGCCATCCTTCTCCTCTACACTTGAAATCTCCAGAGGAAATAATTTGTTTGTTGTCATCTCTGCTACAGCCATGATTTGTTGCATAGCCTTGTTTGTAATTGTTTACTTCTTCTCTTAAAAAAGACAGAGTAACCACTACAAATCAACTGTCCAATACTCAATAAATTATGTGTTAGTTGAGGAATGAAATAAACATCATGTAAGAACCTTATACAGTGCTGACTAGTGTAAACTACTATTATTCCTTTACCTTCAACTTGAATTACTTTATCATCTCCCAACTTAACCTTCAATTTGTGTGTCTCATCATTCACTGAACAAGTGCTTGAAGCCTGTCATATGATTAGAACATTCGCTATCCAAAAACCAAATTTTGCTAACGTCAGATTTTTTTTCGGTTCTAGCCATGAACACTTTCTGCTGATCATTCTTTTCGTCTACAAAACTGGCTTGCTTTTCATCACTTTGCTTCTTGTAACAATTGGCTTCCACGTGCCCGTACTTGTGACAATAGTGACATTCACATTTTTCTTTGATTCAACTCTCTGATTTTTGTAACATTCAGCCTGCCTGTGACCAAATTGATGACAGTAAAAACAATCGACATTATTTTTCGATTGTCCATCAAACTACCTTTCATTTTTAGCAATTCTCTGTTTAAATTTAGCTAAACCAGGTTTAATTTCTAGTGTACAGGGTTCAATTTTGGTCGAACCAAAATACTTCTTATTTTCCATTTACCAATCCCGTCTGGTTGACCAATCAGATCTGCGTTGACTCCAATTCCTTCCTTTTCCACGCGTGCTGCTGCATGCTCGGTCACCCGAAAAATTTTCTCTCGAGTAAAAGGCTTTCGGGTCTTCATTCTCTTCATTTCGGTTGAGCCGTGACTCGTGCGTCTACAATGATCCCATGAGCTCATCGAAAGTGTACATTGCAAGGTCCTTTGACTCCTCAATTGCAGCCACCACATGATCAAATTTCAGCATCAAGCTTCGCAGAATTTTTGTCACCACGGTTTGCTCTATAAGTTTCTCTCCATATGCCAGAATTTCATTCACAATACCTGACGTTCGTGATAAAAAATCTAGGACTGTTTCACCGTGCTTCATGAAGAGAGTTTCGAAGTCTCTTCTCAAACCTTTCAACATGATTGCAATCACTCGTGAACTCCCTTGAAAAACCATTTTTAGTGTGATCCAAGCTTCATTTCGCCAAATTCGTTGTTGCAATTTTAGAAAAAAATGGTTACATGCATTGCTTATTGGATGATATATAGTGCCTTCGCATCTTTCTTCTACGCATCATGCAGATTAGTGTCTAGGTCAGGGACATCATTTTCTATCATATCCCACAAACCTTATGATTTAAAGAAGGTTTTCATTTTGATGCTCCAGAACTCGTAATTTTTGCCTTTAAAAACTGGAATTCCCAATGAAGACATACTATTTGTCACTGCATCAGCCATTGCTTCCTTGTTGTTCATGCTGTTCGCCTTCGTGACTTCGAAAAATCGTCCACTCGTTGCCATCTATTCTTGATTTCTTTCTCGTCGGAGCTTTCTCTACAAGATCTGACATCCTCTTGCTCTTGAACCTCGTATTCTCCTCAGAATGCTCCTCACAGTCTTCTCATACTACTTCGTCTTCCTCGGTTTTATGGTCACGCTAACTCTGTCGTAGCCGTCGTTGATACTACCGTTGACTGTCTCTCTTCGCACGAGAGACATGTATAGCACCTCCATTGCTCTATTGCTTCCTTCCAAAGAAAACGTCGAAACCGAAACAATAAATGAAACCTCGCTGTTGTAACCTGGACGCTCTGATACCCAATGTTAGGATTTTGGTTCTAAACCTTAAGGTAGAAGACGACGAAACGGAACGACATCTAGACAGAAATTGGAAATAATAAATAAAGCTGCTTAATTCATTCCTTCATTCCATTAAATTCAAAAACTAATAACATGCTTAAATAGCCTAATGCAGGCTTAACTGACTTCATTAATGTGCCACTAATCATGCCAACTCACTAACCCATTAACCCATGAACGTAGCTCAAAAAATGCAAAACTGTTTGACACGGTTAAGTCCACTTTGTGCTTGTCTAATATTTTTGTATTTTTAAATATTTTATTAGTTTTGTTAAGTATTTGTTTGGACAAGTCATGACAATATAGTATAAAAGTCCAAAGTTGAAAACCTAAGAATTAATTTTAAGTGAGGACAATGAAATAGCACATACTTGACTTTATTATTTACATTAAATACTATCTTTTGGTGGAAGTTGGATATTTGATCTTTGTAAAAACTAACACTATTTTGAATTAAGGAGAACTACAAGGGATTTGGAAAAACAAAAATCTAGTACGAGTGCAAAAAAGGAAGTGGAACTAGAAGAACATCTAAGGTGCAAAGTACTCTAGCTCATATGCAATCCTCTTATCTAAGATCTACTGAAAGTTACAGCGAATGCTTTCATGCTTATATGCTAGTTGAGTACTTTTACAAAATGCAACAACCTCCTTGCTTTTTAGCAGTTTTTGATCCTTTATTGATAGATAGTTAGTTGAATCAAATAAGCAAAATATTTGATGGCATAAAATGCCAATTGGAAAGAAAGTTATCACTTACTTTATTATTGCTAGATCAATGATCAAGAGCTTAACTATAGGTTTATTAAATCTAAAAATAATAAAAAAATAAAGAAAAGAGAAAAAACAACAAAAATAATCATTGTGACACAAAGGAGTGAGATTGGTGCATAGGCTTATTGCAGGTTTTCAAAGCGCATGTTGCAGCTTTTAGGTCGCATGTTGCACACATATATTGTTACACCCCATTTTTCCTAGGCTGATTTTTGGCATACATTTTTTTTTTTTTTTTTTTTTTTTTTTTTTATAGACAGCTCAGATCGTCCCATACCAACCTGAGTAGCCTACGAAAACATAGGATATAACACATCATTACACACCTACTTTCCTTAACAATGTGGATCCCATCTCCCGGGTACACCGTCAAATCAGGTTCATGACTCCTGAATTAACAGATGGACTCGCGCAATGTTACTCCTACTAGACCCAATACTCCTAACCCATACCGGTAGGAGAACCGATCTAATAGAAGTCTGAACCCCCACGGTTAAGTTCCATAGTCATGTAATGACCTCACCATCAAACAAAAAGATATATAACATCCACAATAAAATATGGCACTCCACACACCATACTCCAAGACAATAAAATAAAACAGTGAATGAAACTACATCACAAGAATAAGATCCAAGTCCAACAAGTGTAATATTATCCAACCAGACATAAGTCAGAATTACCCTCACATATTACATGACATATAAGAGTAACAATCTCATTAAATACATCCAACAGCAACAATCATCTAACCAGAATATCTCAGACAATCACCAATCAGAAATCCTTCACAAGCCTGCTGACCACGATCCCACCTAATCCGGTAGCGTCAAGTCTGCCGAGCCACTGAAAATATATAATACAGGAATGAGCTACGCCCAGTAGGAAAGTCAGCTAGTAAAACTCACATGCAAGAGAAGGATAATAGCAAAAATACAGGAATACAGCATAACAATGTACGGTGGATAGGCACTCTCAGTCCCAGACTCCGACCAACCACAGCCACCCCAGTCACACCAGAGTAGCTCTCCTCTGGGCTACCAGGCAACGTGCCAGTGGGAACGCCCATCTCGAAACACGCATGGCGCCTAAGCACCCGACACCGCAGTGTCTCTCGTCAATCAATCTCCTGGAGACTATAGACAGATCCAGTCACAAAATCTCTAGCCAACGTGAGACACCCCTGCCACCCTAAGGCGCGCAGGCCTACACACTTGGCTAGCCACTGCGAGACACCCCTGCCACCCTCAGGCGCGCAGGCCTACACACATGGACCAGGAGAGATCGACTCAGCCACCGTCCCAAAGAGTCCTCTACCAACAACTTCCATAGAAGCTCACGCCCCTACAGTCATTGCCAATCTCTAACTCCAAGATCCGGCAACATATGTCCAGGTACGACAAGGCGCATACCAGTCCACATGTATACTGTGGAAGCTAAGTCTGAACCGCACAGTTACCTACCACAACTACCCTAAAACATCATATAGGGTCTATAGTAGTCCGGTCCAATATGCCAATCCATGAAATATGCCCACACTGAGTAAACTGACTCAATCCATGCCATTGTCATACAAGTAACACAACTGTACCAAAATTCTGATTGTTTCTGCAGCACCTAAGTGTCACATTTCCTTCCAACTAATTCAGCTGTACTGAATTCATTGGTAATTTCCAACAGTCAATTTCAACTTGGCTACGTGATTTCCAAAAATCACATTTTCACACTTCAGGAAATTTTAAATTCCAAGTTTTTTCCTTTTTCTGACTTTTCATAATTTAATAATTCCCGGAAATTCAATTACCGAATTTTCCTAATTTCCAAAATCAATTTCCGCCCCTTTTTCCATTTTTCAAAAATTCGGAATAAAATTCCGAATTAAAATTCCGCATATCTTTTTTTTCCGAAATTCGGATTAATTTCCGAATTAAATTTCCCACATTTCCATTTCCGAAAAATTCGGATTAATCTTCCGAATTTAAAAATCCGCATTTCTTTTCTTCCGCGCCGCATATAATTATTAATAAAAATTATATAATTATAATTACTCAAATAATTAAACCGAATTTACTTAATCCGTCTCCTTCCTCCGCCCGGCGCCCGCGAAACCCTAGCCGACGAGTCCTCCGGAAAATTTCGTTTTCCCCGTCGATTTCCGGTGACCGAGATCAAGGAGAAGCAAAATCCGATGTTCATACTATCCTAATGTTTCAATAATGTCACTAATTCTAAGGTTCAATCAAAATTTTCCGCCGAAGTTTCATCCGATCCCCATTTTGACAATCTATGAAATTAAACATATTTAA
This sequence comes from Vanilla planifolia, assembly GCA_023846275.1. Classification (NCBI taxonomy): domain Eukaryota; kingdom Viridiplantae; phylum Streptophyta; class Magnoliopsida; order Asparagales; family Orchidaceae; genus Vanilla; species Vanilla planifolia. Next base: position 1,673,182 of record JAIUJO010000047.1, read on the forward strand.
GCATTTGAAAACACCTTAACATGATTTAGGCACATAATCAAATCAACATATGCTTGGAAAAATTCCGAATTCGACGGGTATAATTTTTCCGAAAAAACCTAAAATGCTAAAATCGATAATTTGCATAAATCAATTCCAAAAACCACAACTTGCATGCTCAGGTAGCAATTTGCAATATATTCCATGCTTTTAATTTCTATTACATAACTAATTTAAATCTGAATTTCCTACCTCGAAGACGCCGGCGACGGTGAAGCTCGTCCGCAGCTCGCCGCAGCTCCTCGCCGAACGAATTTGGTCTCAAACGACTCTCCTCGGTCTCGTGGATCTCCGGGCACAAAAAGCCCCTTGCCAGGCCGCCGGAATCACGCGCCGTACGCCGGGAATTTCCTCGCTATCGCCGTCGAACGAAAACCCTATTCGCTGCTTCGCGAGGGTTTTTATACCCCGGGCCGACACGGTGAACCCGTTACGCGTTCGACACGTTTTCGACACGGGAGCACCCGATACGCGCTGTCGACACGCTATCCACACGGTAAGCACACAATACGCGCTGTCGACACGCTATCGACACGGTAATCACCCGATCAGCCGGTTCGATCTCACCCGCCGATCTCGACCGTCCGATCCGCTTATTAGAACGCACACGCAAACTCACCCGGCGAACCGCCTCCGCCTCCGCTGAACCGTTCCGGTCCGGTTCACGCGCGATAAAAAAAAACGATTTCCGGTTTAATTTAATTAGATTTTCGAATTTCTAAAAATCTAATAAATCCAATTAAATAGGGAAAATTAATTAAAAATTCCTCGGTGCTCCGAAAAATTCCCAAAAGATTTCAGAAATTCCAATAGCCTACAATTGAGTTCCTGGCTCATCCTACTGTCGATTCGAAATCATCTAAGCCACAATTAATTTATTAAAGATCAAATACATAAAATTTTACCGGGTATAACAATCTCCCCACCTTATCAGGAATTTCGCCCTCGAAATTCAGCAAGAAGTTCCGGCCATTTTTCAGCAACATCCTGCTCTAGCTCCCAGGTTGCCTCCCTTTCGTCATGTCTATTCCACAGAACCTTGACCATAGGAAACGACCTGTTCCTCAGCTGTCTGCTGCTCTCCTCGAGGATGCGAACTGGTAGTTCCACATAAGAAGAATCTGGTGCCACTTGTAAACCAGGAAGATCATCACTGATGCAATGAGAAGGATCTGGCACATATTTCTTGAGATTCGAAACATGGAACACATTGTGAATCTCAGCCAGATGCTCAGGAAGTGCCAACCTGTAAGCCACTTCACCGATCCTCTCCAGAATAGGATAGGGTCCAATGTAACGAGGTCGAAGCTTAGAAGGCTTTCCAAACCTGAATAGACCCCGCATAGGACTGACCTTCAGGAATACCCTATCTCCCACAGAAAACTCAACAGCCTTGTGTTTAGGATCATAATATTTCTTCTGGCGATCCTGCACAGTACGTAATCTGTCCTGCAATAACTTGACTTCCGCTGTGGTCTCCTCTACAATCTGGGGTCCCCACACTCTCCTGGAATCACCCTCCTCCCAACAAAGAGGAGATCTGCACCTACGCCCATACAACGCCTCGTAAGGTGCCATACCAATCGACGCCTGGAAGCTGTTATTGTACACAAACTCTACCAAGGGTAATCGTCTAGTCCAATCTGTTGAGTAAGTTTGTACGCTCAAGCGTAGCAAATCCTCCAAGGTCCGAATAGTCCGCTCAGACTGTCCATCCGTCTGAGGATGATAAGCAGTACTGAACCTTAACTGTGTACCCATGGCAGTGTGTAAGCTCTTCCAAAACTGTGATGTGAATTTGGCGTCTCTGTCAGAAATAATAGAACGGGGAATCCCATGCAATCTGACAATCTGCTGAATATATATCTCTGCCAACTGTGCCGCTGAATCCGTCTTCTTAATGGATAAGAAATGGGCTGACTTGGTCAATCGATCTACGATGACCCAAATAGCATCAAAACCTTGTCTGGTACGAGGAAGACCAGTCACAAAGTCCATAGTGATGTCATCCCATTTCCACTCCGGAATCGGCAATCTCTGTAACAATCCTCCAGGTCTCTGGTGTTCGGCCTTAACTTGCTGACATGTAAGGCATTTCCTAACAAAGGCAGCAACATCTGTCTTCAAACCTCTCCACCAGAAAACACTCCTCAAATTCCTGTACATCTTGACTTCTCCAGGGTGCATAGCCAAGGTTCCATAGTGAGCCTCCCGAAGGATCCTCTCCCTGAACTCCTGATGTGATGGTACACACCAGCGACCCCTGAAGGTCAAAATGTCGTCTCTGAGAGCAAAGTCTCCTCCCAATCCCTGCGATGCCAACTCAATCTTCTCCTTCAGCTCTTCATCACAAAGCTGAAGGTCACGCATCTCAGATAACCAGTCAGCCCGAATAGTCAATGAGCTGAGTCTGTGAACCAGTCTCTGAATAGACAACTGTTCCTGACATCTTTCAACATTCCAATCCAAGTCTGGTATAGAGTCACAGACTAACATATTATGCACGACTGCGTGTCTGCTCAAGGCATCAGCCACTGGATTAGCCTTCCCCTCGCAGTAGTTTATTGTCAGCTCGTAATCCTTTATCAGTTCCAACCACCTCCTCTGCCTCAAGTTCAGTTCCTTCTGAGTGAACAGATACTTAAGACTCTTGTGGTCAGAGAAGCAATCTACAGGAACTCCGTACAAATAATGTCTCCATATCTTCAAGGCAAAAATGACAGCAGCTAACTCCAAATCATGAGTGGGATAATTCTTCTCATGATCCTTCAGTTGCCTCGAAGCATATGCTATAACTCTGTTATCCTGCATCAGTACGGCTCCCAAACCTATATGTGAAGCATCAGTGTACATCTGATACGACTTCTCCTGTGTGGGTAACATCAATACTGGAGCGGTGCTAAGCCTCTGCTTCAGCTCTAGGAAACTGTTCTCACAACTCTCTGTCCACTCAAAAGATTTTCCCTTCCGGGTCAACTGGGTTAGTGGAGCAGCCAGTCTAGAAAAGTGAGGAACAAATTTCCTATAGTATCCAGCCAAACCAAGGAAACTCCGGATCTCAGTGACAGAAGATGGCCGTTTCCAATCAATAATAGCTCGTATCTTGTTAGGATCAACAGCCACGCCCTCCGCACTGACAATGTGTCCTAAGAATGCTACTGAGTCCAGCCAAAAAGAACACTTGGAGAATTTTGCATACAGCTCATTCTCCCGCAACATTGTAAGCACAGTCCTCAACTGATCTGCATGAGTATCCCTATCTCTGGAATAAATCAATATATCATCTATAAAGATGATCACAAACCGATCCAGAAAGGCATGAAAAACTCGATGCATCAGGTTCATAAATACTGCTGGAGCATTAGTCAATCCAAAAGGCAACACTGTGAACTCGTAATGTCCGTATCTAGTACGGAATGCTGTCTTGGGTACATCAGAATCTCTAATCCGGATCTGGTGATAACCCGAGCGTAAGTCAATCTTGGAGAACACAGTTGCTCCCTGAAGTTGATCCAGCAAATCATCGATGCGTGGTAAAGGGTATCGGTTACGAATAGTAACCTTATTCAATTCCCTATAATCTACACACAGCCTCATACTACCATCTTTTTTCTTGACAAATAAGACAGGGGCACCCCAAGGTGAACAACTGGGGCGTATGAGTCCCTTGTCTAATAAGTCCTGTAACTGAGTCTTCAACTCTGCTAGCTCGGCTGGAGCCATCCTGTAAGGAGCTCTAGCAATAGGAGCTACTCCTGCCTCCAAATCAATTGAAAACTCCACTTCCCTAGCTGGTGGAAATCCAGGCAACTCCTCTGGAAAAACCATAGGAAAGTCTCTCACCACTGGAATATCTGACATAGGGGTAGTGGTGGCTTGGCTATCGGTCACATATGCCAACCAACCAGTACAACCCTTGCTTACTAACCTTTCAGCCTGAAGAACTGAGATCAGGGGAATCTGCCTGTTCAGACCAAAGTATATCACATCCCCCGAACCAGGCACTCTGATCCTGACCTTCTTCTCCCAACAATCCAGAACCACTGCATGGTGGCACAACCAATCCATCCCCAAAATGATGTCGAACTCTGCTAGTGGCACACATATCAACTCTGTCACGAATTCGTGTCCACTAATCAGAATAGATCCGTCAATCTTCTGAACAGTGGGAATCTCTTTCCCATCAGGAAGTCTAACCAGTAAGGGTTCCTTCAAGTAACCCTTGGATCCTGATATCTGATTCCAGATCCTCTCAGCAACAAAAGAATGAGATGCACCAGTATCAAACAAAGTCATGCACTGCACGTTGCCAAAATGAAGCATACCTGTGATCACTTCTGGTGACTCTGAAGCCTGCTGCCGAGTCAGTGCAAATACCCTGGGCTGTCCCCCAGATGAACCAACCGGTCCCGTGATCCTCTGTTTCTTCAACTCTGGGCAGTCGCACTTCTTGTGTCCGGGCTGTCGACAATGGTAGCAGATAATCCCCCCAGTCCGGGTACCTGTCTGCTGCACTGGTCTCTCAGAAATAGGTCGTGGCCGGACCACGACCTCCTGAGTACCACTGTGATCTCTGTGTCTCTTGCCCTTTTTGTTTTGTTGGATATTTCTGAATTCCTTCCTCTTGTTATGAGTCTCTCTCTGGGCCTCCATCCGGATATCAATAAGCTCAACGGATCTCGCAGCCTCCACCAAGTCACGAAACCTGGCAAACCGACTCACAACTAGCTGGCGCTGCAGCATAGGACGAAGTCCCTCCAGGAACATCTCACATCTGCGTTCCTCAGAAGGCACCAGCTCTACGGCGTACCTCGCCAGATAAGTGAACCTCGATAAGTAATCGTTCACTGACATCTGGCCCTGCCTGAGGTGTATAAGTTCCATCCTGAACTGAGCCATGGCAGAGGCCAGAATGTAGCACTCCCTGAATGCCTCAACAAAGTCATCCCATGCTATCTCACTGTTCTGGGCCTCCCCAAACATAGCGCGCCGCTGGCCTCTCCACCAGGTAGCAGCCTCTCCCTCCAACACTAGAGCAGCAAGCACTACCCTCCTGCCGAATGGACATCCCAAGGCATCAAATAGCTCAAGCATATGAGCCATCCAGTCATCTGCCACCGCTGGGTCAGCCGACCCACTGAAGCTCCGCGGACGCAACCGCATGAAGGCATCGATCCAACGATCCACGGCTGGCTCAACTGGCAATGCTGGGATCGTCTCTGGGGTAGGAGTAGTAGATACCGGTCTGCCTCTAGCTGCTCCACGAGCGGAAAGTCTCCTGGTACCAGCCATACTGTCAAAAACAATTAATCTGGCATTAGAGTCGTCATTTGGCAATTGGCATATGGACTACTATAGTATACAAAAGAATCAACAGTTCTCCCCACCTTGGGTTGAACCCCTATACACGTCTAGCCCCACTATCTTAACCTAGGGCTCTGATACCACTCTTGTTACACCCCATTTTTCCTAGGCTGATTTTTGGCATACATTTTTTTTTTTTTTTTTTTTTTTTTTTTTTATAGACAGCTCAGATCGTCCCATACCAACCTGAGTAGCCTACGAAAACATAGGATATAACACATCATTACACACCTACTTTCCTTAACAATGTGGATCCCATCTCCCGGGTACACCGTCAAATCAGGTTCATGACTCCTGAATTAACAGATGGACTCGCGCAATGTTACTCCTACTAGACCCAATACTCCTAACCCATACCGGTAGGAGAACCGATCTAATAGAAGTCTGAACCCCCACGGTTAAGTTCCATAGTCATGTAATGACCTCACCATCAAACAAAAAGATATATAACATCCACAATAAAATATGGCACTCCACACACCATACTCCAAGACAATAAAATAAAACAGTGAATGAAACTACATCACAAGAATAAGATCCAAGTCCAACAAGTGTAATATTATCCAACCAGACATAAGTCAGAATTACCCTCACATATTACATGACATATAAGAGTAACAATCTCATTAAATACATCCAACAGCAACAATCATCTAACCAGAATATCTCAGACAATCACCAATCAGAAATCCTTCACAAGCCTGCTGACCACGATCCCACCTAATCCGGTAGCGTCAAGTCTGCCGAGCCACTGAAAATATATAATACAGGAATGAGCTACGCCCAGTAGGAAAGTCAGCTAGTAAAACTCACATGCAAGAGAAGGATAATAGCAAAAATACAGGAATACAGCATAACAATGTACGGTGGATAGGCACTCTCAGTCCCAGACTCCGACCAACCACAGCCACCCCAGTCACACCAGAGTAGCTCTCCTCTGGGCTACCAGGCAACGTGCCAGTGGGAACGCCCATCTCGAAACACGCATGGCGCCTAAGCACCCGACACCGCAGTGTCTCTCGTCAATCAATCTCCTGGAGACTATAGACAGATCCAGTCACAAAATCTCTAGCCAACGTGAGACACCCCTGCCACCCTAAGGCGCGCAGGCCTACACACTTGGCTAGCCACTGCGAGACACCCCTGCCACCCTCAGGCGCGCAGGCCTACACACATGGACCAGGAGAGATCGACTCAGCCACCGTCCCAAAGAGTCCTCTACCAACAACTTCCATAGAAGCTCACGCCCCTACAGTCATTGCCAATCTCTAACTCCAAGATCCGGCAACATATGTCCAGGTACGACAAGGCGCATACCAGTCCACATGTATACTGTGGAAGCTAAGTCTGAACCGCACAGTTACCTACCACAACTACCCTAAAACATCATATAGGGTCTATAGTAGTCCGGTCCAATATGCCAATCCATGAAATATGCCCACACTGAGTAAACTGACTCAATCCATGCCATTGTCATACAAGTAACACAACTGTACCAAAATTCTGATTGTTTCTGCAGCACCTAAGTGTCACATTTCCTTCCAACTAATTCAGCTGTACTGAATTCATTGGTAATTTCCAACAGTCAATTTCAACTTGGCTACGTGATTTCCAAAAATCACATTTTCACACTTCAGGAAATTTTAAATTCCAAGTTTTTTCCTTTTTCTGACTTTTCATAATTTAATAATTCCCGGAAATTCAATTACCGAATTTTCCTAATTTCCAAAATCAATTTCCGCCCCTTTTTCCATTTTTCAAAAATTCGGAATAAAATTCCGAATTAAAATTCCGCATATCTTTTTTTTCCGAAATTCGGATTAATTTCCGAATTAAATTTCCCACATTTCCATTTCCGAAAAATTCGGATTAATCTTCCGAATTTAAAAATCCGCATTTCTTTTCTTCCGCGCCGCATATAATTATTAATAAAAATTATATAATTATAATTACTCAAATAATTAAACCGAATTTACTTAATCCGTCTCCTTCCTCCGCCCGGCGCCCGCGAAACCCTAGCCGACGAGTCCTCCGGAAAATTTCGTTTTCCCCGTCGATTTCCGGTGACCGAGATCAAGGAGAAGCAAAATCCGATGTTCATACTATCCTAATGTTTCAATAATGTCACTAATTCTAAGGTTCAATCAAAATTTTCCGCCGAAGTTTCATCCGATCCCCATTTTGACAATCTATGAAATTAAACATATTTAAGCATTTGAAAACACCTTAACATGATTTAGGCACATAATCAAATCAACATATGCTTGGAAAAATTCCGAATTCGACGGGTATAATTTTTCCGAAAAAACCTAAAATGCTAAAATCGATAATTTGCATAAATCAATTCCAAAAACCACAACTTGCATGCTCAGGTAGCAATTTGCAATATATTCCATGCTTTTAATTTCTATTACATAACTAATTTAAATCTGAATTTCCTACCTCGAAGACGCCGGCGACGGTGAAGCTCGTCCGCAGCTCACCGCAGCTCCTCGCCGAACGAATTTGGTCTCAAACGACTCTCCTCGGTCTCGTGGATCTCCGGGCACAAAAAGCCCCTTGCCAGGCCGCCGGAATCACGCGCCGTACGCCGGGAATTTCCTCGCTATCGCCGTCGAACGAAAACCCTATTCGCTGCTTCGCGAGGGTTTTTATACCCCGGGCCGACACGGTGAACCCGTTACGCGTTCGACACGTTTTCGACACGGGAGCACCCGATACGCGCTGTCGACACGCTATCCACACGGTAAGCACACAATACGCGCTGTCGACACGCTATCGACACGGTAATCACCCGATCAGCCGGTTCGATCTCACCCGCCGATCTCGACCGTCCGATCCGCTTATTAGAACGCACACGCAAACTCACCCGGCGAACCGCCTCCGCCTCCGCTGAACCGTTCCGGTCCGGTTCACGCGCGATAAAAAAAACGATTTCCGGTTTAATTTAATTAGATTTTCGAATTTCTAAAAATCTAATAAATCCAATTAAATAGGGAAAATTAATTAAAAATTCCTCGGTGCTCCGAAAAATTCCCAAAAGATTTCAGAAATTCCAATAGCCTACAATTGAGTTCCTGGCTCATCCTACTGTCGATTCGAAATCATCTAAGCCACAATTAATTTATTAAAGATCAAATACATAAAATTTTACCGGGTATAACATATATGCTGGGGCACTTCTGGAAATGCAGGCATCCAAGATGCCCCCATGCATTGGTTGGGTGTAAATGTGTAGTATTGCTTCAGGTGCATTACACGTGCATATGCTGATCACCTATCAACCCTTATGGTCATTGCATGTGTGCATAACAAGGAAAATCCATGTGTGGGAACATTAGTGTGAACATTGCCCATGACATGATCTTCTTAATTTGTGTAATAGACATCCACTCACCCATACACACATACACACACCCATACACACATCCACTCACCCACAACCACACACACACAAGCATGCATGCACACGCACACAAAAAAAAATGCATGCACATGCATAGGCATATACACACATAAGAAAATAAAAACTAGAACATAGATATGCAAAAGTACACCCATGAGCACACATACACATGCACATGCAATCACAAACAATCACATGCACACTTACAAACACACACAAACATGCATTTATACACATGTAGACACACAAACACAAACACACACACGACCAAGCAGACACATAGATGTACACAGACACAGGCAAACACACACACACGAACATGCACACACACTCACATGCACACATACACGTGCACACATGCACTCGCACATACATAGGAACGTACATGCACACCAACACACATGCACACAAAAAAATATGCACACAAAGGCACACATACACACATGCATACATGTATATACTCCAACATGTGCCAATACACCAATTAACATACACACACACAAAGATGCATACACACATAGACATAAAAGCACATGTGATTGAAGACAAACTCTTACATGCCTGCAAACACACCAATGCACACTTACACATACACACATGCACACATTCACATATTCACATGCAAACACATGTACACATAGATACCCACCCATGCATTAATATGCTTGTGGATTTACACACATGCACAAACACATTCATGCTCAAGCTCACACATGCATCCACTATCACATACAAGAACAAATACACACACACACATGAACTCATATGTGCACACTTGTACAAAGACACACACACATAAGCCACACATATACAAACACACACATATGCATGCATACACACACATGTGAGCACTAGCCCACACCACAAATACACATGCACACATGCGTGTAGACACATGCACTCTCATATTCGCATGCATGCATACACAGGCACATATACACACACTTGCAAACATTCATGTACATGCAAACGTAGGAGCAATGCTCACATTCATGAATAATCACATACATGAACATACTCATATGCACACACACATGGTCCCAAAGACACATGTCCACTTGCTCACACACATGCATACAGACACACAAGAATTCATGCACATGTGTACACATGCATATACATAAATTGCCACACATACCAGCACAAAAAAACACACACACATGTGCATGCCCACACACATACACATATGTACGTGCATGCACTCACATATACTTGTGCATGCCCACACATGCACATGTATTTAATGCACACACAAACTGCTCACATGCACATACAAAAGCTAACACATGCTCACACATACACACAGACATGAACATGAGTGTTGACACACACACATAGACACATGTATGTGAACATCCACACAAACACATGTGGACACATGCAACAACACAAACACATGCACATAGAGGAACACACACAAATAGACACATGAATGCTCATAAAAGCACATGCAAAAGCACACACGTACACATGTATGCACAAACCCATGCATACAAGCATCTGCACATGAACACTCATACACACAACAACTCACAAATAACACTTACAAAGACACAAACATATGCATGTACAAGACACACACACTAAAAAAACTCATGCATGCATACACATGTGCACACACACATACATATAAAAAATACTCATACACATGCACACAAACCTACACACACACAAGTACATGCACACAAACCCACACACACACATTCACAAACATACAAAAATGTATGCACACATGCATGCATCCATGAACACACATGCATAAGGATCCACACATGTAAAACAACACACACACACACTCATGTACACATACAAGTACACACACACATAAAACACCTAGACACACACATGTAGATAGACACACACACATATGTACATACACATGCTAACACATGCACAGCCACTCAAAGTCACACACTCAGACAAGCACACATGTCAATGGATGCATATATATATATATGCACACATGCAAACACACACACACACACAGACTCACAAATGCACACAAAACATGCATATATGCATGTGCATCCACAAATGTGTACTCGTGCACCCACATGTCCATACACACACAAGTACATAAACATGCATGCATACACATGCACAAGCATACAGACACACATGCATGCACATAAACACCCACACATACCTATACATGCACACATCATACATATAGCACATACACACACACATGCAAATATGCACACATGTACATACAAACAAGCACAGACAGACAGACCAAGAAACATACACACATGTATATGCACATTCTTACAAACAAATAGACACACCCACACACACACACACATGCATGCACATGCATCCACATGCATGTCTATGAATATGCACAAAAGGTGTAAATGTGTCCACCCATAGGAACACACACAAGAACATGCATGCTCACATATACACATATACACACTTTCAAATACAAAAATGCATACACAAATATGTCTACACACAATAATGTACACACACACATGCATATGCTCACAGACACAAGTAAGCATGCATAAGCACATCCTAATGCATAGCCACAGGCACACACACATCCACACACACAAAGGCCCACATAAATGCATAGACATGCACACACATGCACACCCATGCATACACATTAATGCACGTGCTCATACACACACAAAAGCTTGCATAAACACACATGCACAATCACACACATATATGTATGTGCACACACATATGCACACAAATAGACACACACAGGCATGTATGCATCAACATACACATCTGTATATTGATGTATACACACATAAACATACAAACATAGACACGTGCATGGATACACACACATAAAAGCACACATGTATAGACACACAAATGCATAGACACACTCATATGTGCACATATAAATGTACACACACACATAGATGGGCACACAAATGTACACACACACAAGTACTTGCAAACACACCCATACATACCTACAAATAAACATTCACACACACACATGCACATATGCACACAAACATGTACACATATGTATAGACATAGGTGCATGTACACACATAAACATATGCAAACAAACATTCACAAGCACATGCACACACATGCCCAAACACACACATGCACACACACACATGTGCACTCATGCACACATAGTCACACATGCACTCATACAAATGACTACAACCATATGAGTACACACACATACACACACACAAGCACAAACATAAACATGCATATATGCATGCAAACTTGTAGATGTAAAAACACACACAAATGCATGCATAAATGCCAACACATTCAAATGTGTTCACATGCACACAAATCAGGCACAGGCACTCAAACAAATGTACACACACAAGCATACATATACAAACACAAACACACACACGCACACACACACATGCATACATGCACATATGCACAAGCACACACACTTACACATGAAGAGATGTGTACACACATACACACATAAGTGAATGCATACAAATGAATGCATTCACACATGCACAAACACATGCCTCTACACAACATGCACAAGCACATGCATATACTTACATGCATACACACACATGCACATTGGTGCACACACACACATGTACAAGCACACATACATGCACAAACACATGCACACACACACATAAAGACACCAACTCATACATACAAGTACACACATAGACACATGCACACATGTAAGTGCACATATGCACACAAACAAGCACAAACACACACACATTCAGACACAAACACACACAAACCGATGGCACACATAAAAACACATGCACATACACATGTTCTCATAGAAGAATACACACAAACAAACTAATGTGCTTGTATTGACAAATACAAAAAAAGTAAGCATGTCGACACAAGCACATGCGCACACAAAATAAATCCCTACAAAACTACACACATGAACACATACATGTACCCAAATACTCACACAAATGCACATGTTTGCACATGAACACAGACAAGCATGTACACCTATTCATGCATGCACACACACACCACTCCACGCAGCATGTGCATACACACACACCCTTGCATGTGCATGTACACACACAAAGCCACACACATAAGCACATGCACCCACCCACCCCCACTGCCCCTACACGCAAAGGCACAGGAATATGCACATGCAAACACATGTACACTCACGCACGAGCACGCATGTGCATATGCAAAGGTACACAAACATTTAAACATGTGTATGTGAACAAACCCACACACATGCACACACAAATGCATACGCATGCACATCACACACACACGCACACCACAACATGCAAACATGTAAACACACATCCACACAAAATGACACACACACACATTCCTACATGCTCACTCACAAACACTCAAATGCACACACATGTATGTGCACACACACATGAATGCATGCATGCACAAATGCATGCATTCACCCACACAAACAAAAAAGCACACACACACATGCACATAGACATACACACATGCATACACACCCACACCTACACATACACACCAACACACACATGAACATAGACAATATGCATCTATAAGTAGATGCACACAGACATACATACATGTACACAAACAAAACCCACTACACACATATGCAAACATACATGTATGTACACACATCCACATGCACATGTAAACGCACTCATGCACATGTACATGCACTCACATTCACACACTTTTAGATATATGCTTGCCAAAACACACTTACATGAATGAACACATGCATATGCATGCACTCACACACATGTGCATGCACAAACACATGCACACATGCATATAGGTGTGTCTACACACACATACACACACTCATTCATGGATACACATGCATGGACAAATACATGAAAACACAAGCTCACATAAACACCCACACTTGCACCCACAAACACAATACACACAGATAAATTAACATGTGCACACACACATGCATAAACACTCGTGCACAAGCACACACAAGCATACACCCACATCATGCACAAACTTACACATTGATGCGCACACATTCACATGTACACATGCACGCACACAAGCACACACACAAGAACGCACAAGTGCACAAACACATGCACACATGCATACACACACACACATATCCATACATACACAAACACACACAAACACATGAACATACATATATATTCTTAAATGAACGTAATCACACACATAAACACATGTGTGCGTGTGTACACTCACACAAAATAAGCAAACATGTACATGAACACACAAATACACAAATCCACACGTAGCCATGCACCCAAAACCAACACATGCACCCACACACTAATAGACATACATGTGTGCATATGGACACACATATAGACATATGCAAGTATGCATGCACACATACACCATCCCATACACAAGTGCACTCACACACCCATGCATGCATGTATGCACACAAACAAAGCCATACACACAAAGAATCACTCATACATACACATGCACATATGCATACATATACACTCATACTTAACCGCATATATATATATATGCACACAAAGACACACACATGCACCCACCTCAACAAACACATAGGATGATATAAATGAATACACTTGCATAGACATACACAAGCATGCATGCAAACACACATGCACATATGCATGCACAACATGCATAACACACACACACATAAGCACAAATGCACACAAAAATAAGCACTCACATACACAAACAAATGCATATGCATGAATACCCATGCATGTAGGCAAGCATCAACACATGCACACAAGTTTACACATAAACGAGCACTACAAGCCCTCACGCACATATACTCACACACATAAATAAGCATACACACACACACAGACATACATGCACACCATACAAACCTAGACACATGTACCCTTACACAACATGCACACACACAAACATCCACACACATGCACACACACATGCATAAATACAAAAATTGCACACTCACATGCTAACACACACACAAATAAACACATACATGCACCAACACACATACATAAGCACGCGAGCACACAAGCACACACTCACACACTAACATCTACACAAATTCACAAGCTTATGCACATACGCTCGAACGCATGCACATATGCACACAAATATGGGTACACATGCTCATGCACACAAACGTGCACACATGCACACCCACACATTCACAAACACACATGCAAAAAACACACACATAAATACACATGAACATTCATGCACAAAAATACATGCACACATAGTCAGGGACACCCACATACACACACTAACATATATGCACACCATAAGTATTTACATGCACATATACTCATGAATAATCATATCCACATACATGAATTCTCTCGTTCATGCACACGCCCACACAAATGTGCACACACACACACATGCGTACACACTCACACACTTTTGCAAGCACAAACTTGCACATGCACACACATATACTTGCACATTTTAAACCACATAGACACTCACACTCACACACCAATGCACATGAACTTGCATGCATATAGACAAACATGCAAACACGCTCAGACATGCACATGCAAACACACAAACACACTCTTGCTTGCACACACACATGCACAAATGTGCACTCATGCACAAACACAAATGTACGCACACATACACATGCACACACATGTGCACAAGCCTATGGACATACATGCACACATACAAACACATGTGTACACAAACATACTTATGCACATGCACTCATAACAAGACACACACACTTGGACACATGCATACACACATGCACATGTGTACGAAAACACGAACACACACACGCATGCATCCAAACATTTGTGTGCATGCACACGCACACCCACACACATGTACGCACATCGATGCATGCACACAAACACACACACCATGAAACACCCCCTTCACACACACATAGACACACAAACCCATATACATACATGCTCACACACAATATAAACATGTAGCTACACATGTACACATAGGAAGACACACATGCACACACCCACACACACAAACAAACACACATGCAAGTGCACAGGCACACATACGCACATGCACCCACACGCTCACACATGTATACATGCACAAATGCCTACACACTCTCATAGTCACACACACACATGAATACCAGACACATGCACATGTAGAAAAAACACACATGCAAACACACAAAAGTATACACACATGAAAGTGTGAACACACATGTAGTTATGGGCATAAACTCCCACACACACCCAAACATGCATGCAAAACACACACACCACATATGTACGTGCATATACACACACATGCACATACATAACTACTCATATGCACACACATACACACATACACACTGATGCACAAACACAAACACAAACAAAATAAACACACACACACATGTACACATGCACACGAACACACAAACAAGCACTCATGCATGCACTTACACACACGAGCATACATACATGTATATGTACTTTCACACACCAACACACACTCCCATACACACATGCATGCATAAGTACACATAAACAAAACTACACACATACTAACACACACACATACACATGCATGCAAACACAAACACACTTATGTATATATGTTCATAGCCACACGCACACATACATAAAAGCATACACACACAAATAGGCACCAAAACATAGATACATCCATAGGGGCACACACACAAACACATACACAAGCACATATACACACACACACACCTCAACACAAACATAAAGTCTCACACACACATGCACACACACCCAGACATGCATGTGCACACACACACATGAACCTACACTCACACATGCATGCAGACACATACACACCTAAACATGAGCACATGCACAAGCATGTAGAGACACACACATGTACACATCTATGTGCAAAGACACAAACTTAAATGCACACATACACACATATAAGATCCAAACATGGATAAATACATAATGCATAAGTACACACATGTAGATTCGAGTGCACACATATGTAAACACATGAACACACACACGCACACACTATAACACACACATATGCACACACATGCACATAAACATGCTTATGGACACACACACTCACACTTATGTATATATATAAACTTGTATGCACAATTACAAACACATGCAAAAGGACACAGACACACACACATGCAGACAAACATGCATGTATAAATACATGCATACGAACAAACACATACAGGCACGCACACATATGCCCTCACATGCATAAGAATGGTCAGGTGTGTGGCATGTTTGTGCAAATGAGCCTACATGTGTGTGTGTGTTTGTGTATGTATATGTGTGTGCATATGTGTTTGTGTGGGTGTGTATGTGTTTATATGTCTTCATGTTTATGTGCATACGTGTGTGCATGTGCATGTGTGTGCCTCTGTGTACATATATGTATCTGTGCATGGATGTGTGTGTACATATAGACATGTAAGTGCATCTTTGCATGTGCATAGGTGCCCTCATTTATGTGCTTTGCACATGTATGTGTGCATGTGTTTTTGTGCATGTGTGAGTATGTGCATATGTATGGGTGTGTTTGCATGCCTACATGCATGTGTGTTTGTGTGCTTGTGTATATTTTTGTGCATATCTACATGTGTCTATGTGTACATGTGCATGTGAATGTGCATACATTGTTTGTGTTTATTTATGTGTGCATGTGTGTGTTTGAGCATGTGCACATGTGTGCGAGTATGTTTGTGTGTGTGTGCATGTGGGTGTGTTTATGCATGTGGTTGTATGCATATGTGTGCATGTGCCTTTTTGGTTGTATGTGCAAGTGTGCATGTCTATGTGTGTGTATGTGTGTGGATGTGGATTTGTTTGTGTGTGTTTGTTTATGTGTGTGCATTTGTGCATACATATGTTTATATACATGCATGTGCACATGTGTGTGTGTCTGAGTGTTTA
The DNA here is from genome assembly GCA_023846275.1 of Vanilla planifolia. Taxonomy (NCBI): domain Eukaryota; kingdom Viridiplantae; phylum Streptophyta; class Magnoliopsida; order Asparagales; family Orchidaceae; genus Vanilla; species Vanilla planifolia. Next base: position 1,690,798 of record JAIUJO010000047.1, read on the forward strand.
TGTGTCTATGTGTGTGTGGATGTGTGCATGCATGAGTGTGTGTAGTTGTGTGTATATTTGTGTGTGTCCATGCTTGTGCATACATTCAAGTGTTTATGTGTATGTGCCTAGTTACATGTGTGTATGTGTTTATGCATTTGTGTGTGCATGTGTATATGTGTGTATCCTTTTGTGTATCTATGTGTGTGTCCTTATGTTTGTGTATGAGTGTAGGTTTTAGTATATGTGTGTGTGTGCACATGTGTGAGTGTGCATTTTTGTGTTGTGTGTATGGCTGCATGTGTGTGTGTGCATGTGTCCACGTCTGTCTACATGCATGTGTGCATGTGTATGTGAATGTGTGCATGTGTGTGAGTGTATGCACATCTGTGTGTGTGTGTATATGCATCAGTGTGAGCAAGTGCATGCGTGTATGTGTTCATGTGTGTGTATGTGTGCATAGATTTTTGCATGCGGGTATGTTTATGTGTGCATTTCTATTTATGAATATGTACATGTGTGTGTATGTGCATGGGTCTACATGTATGCATGCATGTGTCCAAGCATGTGTACATGTGTGCATATGCATGTGCTTGTGTGCACATTCTTAAGAATGTGTATGCATGTATGCCCAAGCAGATGTACATGTGTGTGCTTGAGTGTGCTTGTGTATGCATGTGTATGTGTGTGCATATACGAGTGTGGGTGCCTGTGTATGCATGTATATGCATATGTGCATGTCCTTGCTTCTGTGAGTGAAGGTGGATGTTTGTGCATATGCATTTTTGTACATTAGTGCATGTGTGTAAGTGTGTGTGCACATTTGTGTTTTTGTTCATATGTGCATGTTTGAATTTTTGTGTGTGTGTGCATATATTTGCATATGTCCATGTGTTTGGGTGCGTATTAATGTGAGTCTATTCATATGTGTATATGTGTGCTTGTGTGTATGGATGCATGCATGTGTGCTTCTGTGTGTATGTATTTGTGTATGTGTGTGTGTGTGTACATACATGTGTGGGTAGGTGTATGTGAATGTGCGTGTGCATGTACACATGCATGTGTGTGTTTGTGCATGTGTTTATTGGAGTAAGTGCATGTATGCATGTGAATATGTGTGTATGCATGCAGTCTTATATATGTACATGTGTGCATACTTTGCATGCATGTGTATGTGTGCATTTGTGTGTATGTGGGTGTGTGTATCTATATGTATGCATGTGTTCATGTGTGATTGTGTGTATGTGTTTATGTGTGTGTACCTATACATGTGCATGTGTGCTCCTTTGTATGTGTGTGTGTGTACATGTGAGTGTTATTGTGTACATGCACATTTATACCTTTGTGTGAGTGTCTATGTCCATGTACATGTGTGCGTGCAGATGTTTATGTGACTGTGTGTGTGCATGTCCATTATGTGAATCTTCATGTATGTCTATGTTGAGAGATAAGGAGTGTCTATATGCATGTGTGTGCTTATCGGTACGTACGCTTGTGCACATGTGTGTGTATTTGTGTCCACGTCTGTATGTGTGTGAGAGTGCCTATGTATGTATTTGTGTGTGGGTGTTTGGCTAAGAGCATGTGTGTATGTGAGAGTGTGTGTGTGCACTCATGCATGTCTGCATGAGCAAATGTGTCATTGTGCATGTGTGTCTACCTTAGAGAGCACATGTATGTGTGCATGCATGTGTGATTGTGGGAGTGCATGTGCATGTGCATACATGTGTGTTTGCATGTGTGTTCCTATGTGTGCGCATGTCTATAGTGCTTGTACATGTGTATATGCTCCTATGTGTGCACGTGTGTGTTCATATGTGTTTGTTAGTGATGCATATATGTGCGTGTATGCATTAGTGCGTGTGTTTGTGTACGTGTGTGCAAATTTGTCTACTTGTGTGTGTGTGCACACATGTGAGCGTATTTGTGTGTGTGTGTCTGCATGTGTGTGCATTGGTGTGCATGTGAATGTATGTGTGAGCAAGTATGTGTGCCTTTGTCTATGTATGGGTGTGTGTGTGTGTGCTTGTGCATGTGTGTATGTGTTTTCATATGTGTGTGTGTGTATGCATATGCATTTGTGTGATGTGGGCATGCAATCATATGTGAATGTGTGTGTATGCATACATGTGTATTTCTTTACATTCATGTATCTGAGTGTGTATGAGTGTGTGTGTGTGCATGTGTGTATGCTTATTTATGTGTGTGATTATCTATGCATGTGTGTGTATGGGTGTGTGTGCCTATGCATGTGTGTGCAAGTTTATATGTACGCGTGTGTATGTGTCGATGTGCTTGTGAATATGCAAGCATGTGCATGTGCATGTGTGTGTGCACACATTTGTGTGCATCTATGTGTGCATGTTTGCATGTGTATGCATATGTGAATTAATGTGTCGGTGTGTATGTTTGTGTTTGTGGGCATCTTAGCACGTCAACGTGTGTGTGTGTGCATGCATGTGTTGGTGTGTGTGTATGGGTGTGTGTGTGCATGCATGTGTTGGTGTGTGTGTATGGGTGTGTGTGTATACGTGTTAATTTCATACTTTTGTGTATTTAAACATGTGTGCATATGAATGTTTGCATGTGTGCACGTGTTTACTTGTGTTGATTAGTGTATATGTGTATTTGTGTATGCATGTATGTGTGTTGATGTGTGTTTATTTTTTTGTATGTTTGTGAGCTTGTGCATGTGTTTATCTTTATATATATTTGTGTGTTTGTGTGTGTTTGTGTGTTTGTTTATCTGTGCATGTCTATTTGTGTATGTGTGCATGTTCATGTCTCTATGTACATGTGTGTATTTACCTATGTATGTGTATGGACATGTGCATGTATGTGTACGAGTATGTGTGCATGGGTACTCATGTTTTTGGTGTATGCATATACTGTGTCTATTTGTGTATTCTTTTTGGCTGTGTGTGCATGCATATGTGTGTGCATGTGTATGGTTGTGTTTGTGTGTGTACACATGTGTGTGCATACATGTGTGATCGTGTTTGCATTAATGCATCTGTGTTCATGTTTGTTTGTGTGCATCTTTGTATAAATGGGTGTGTGTGGTCGTGTATACGCATGTTTGTGTGTGTGTATATATGTGTATATGTATGTGTGTGAAAGTGTTTGTATGTTTGTGAGCATGTTTGTGTTTTTGTGTGCACGTGAGTGTGTTTGTTTTTTATTATATATAAACTTGTGTGCATGTGTGAGTGCGTGTTTGTGTATGTAGTATCTATGCATGTGCATGTGTTTGTGTGTGCATGTGTGCATGCATAATTGTGTGTTTGTTTATGTTTATGTAGGTGTCTATATGTGTACAAGCTCTTTGGTGTGTGTATCTTTGTGTGTATGTGTGTGGATGTCTACATGTCATGTAGTTGTGTGTGTGTTTGTGTCTATGTGTGTGTGTGTGCATGTGTTTTTGTGTGCATGCATGTGTGTGTAGGAGCATAAGTGTACACATGTACGTATATGTCTTGTAGTGTATGTGTGTGTGCACATGTGTGTGCATGTGTGTATGTATATGTGTGTATGTGCATGTGTGTGTGTCTCCATGGGCATGATGTATGTGTGTGTGTGTGTGTGCATGTGTGTAGGCGTGTGCCAATATGCATGTGTTCACGCATATTTGCTTGTGTATGTACATATTTGCATGTGTGGGGGCATGTTTTTGTGTTGTGTGTGTGGGTGCCTTTGTCTGTGCATGTGAACATGTGTGCGTGGGTGCTTATGTAGGTTTGTGATTGTGCAAGTTCATGCATGTGTGCAAGTGTATGTGCAAGTGCATGTGCGTCTATGTATAAATGAATTGTGACAATGTGTGTGGGTGCATGTGTGTATATATACATGTGTGGGCATTTTAAGTTTGTATTTTTTATGTGTGTGCATTTGTGTTCACTTGTGTGTGAATACATCTGTGTATGTGTTTATATGCATGCTTATGCATGTGTTTGTGTATGTGCATGTGTGCTTGCATGTATGTACAAATGTATGTGCTTCTCTACATGTGTGTGTGTGTGTGCTTAGGTGTTTGTATGTTTGTGTGTATGAATCTAGGTGCACGTTATTGCATGTATGTGTTTGTGTGTAGGTGCACTTGCATGTGTAAGCATGTCTATGCACACACATGTTTGTGTGTATGTGTATTTGTCAAATTCTATGTGTGTGTGTGCATGTTTGAATGCATGAGTGTGTGCATATCTATGCAAAAGTGTGTGTGTGTGTCGAGTGAGTGTGTGCATTTGTGTGTACGTGTGTTTGCGTGTGTATGTATGCTTGCATGTGTATGTGTGCATGTGTGTGTATGTGCATCTATGTGTATGTGCATGGACATGGTTGTTCTTTTATGTGTGTGTGCATGTTTATGCATCTGAGTGTTGGTATGCAAGTGCATGTGTACCTGTGTGTATGTGTCAGCATACACATGCATGTGCACATGCTTGTGTATATGTGTGAGTGTGTGTGTGTGTGTGTGCATGTCCATGTATGTAAATGTGTGTGTGCATGTCCATGTGTGTAAATCTGTGTGTGTACATGTTGGGGAATTTAGAGTACATATATGCATGCCTGTGTGGGTGTGTCTATATGTGTGGGTATGTATGCATATATGCATGCATATGAATTTGTGTGAAGGCACATGTGTGTGCACATTCTTATGCATGGGTGTTTTTCTGAGAGCACGTGTGTGCATGTGTGTCTATACACACTTGTGTGTGTCTGTCTACAACTGTGTGTGCACATGCGTATGTACATGTATGCTAGTGCATGCATATGTGGGTGTATCAGTGTGTGTGTGCTAATATTTGTGCAGATATGTGTATATGTGTGTGGGTTTGTTTGTGTGTGCATGCTCACAAATGTGTTTGTATTTGTGTGTGTGTGTGTGCATGTGTGAATTAGTTTGCATGAAAGTGCACGTGGTGTGTTTGTGTGTGTGCTTGTGTGTGTATGGGTGCATGTGTGTGTGCTTCATGTGTGTGTGTGTACACGTGTTTGTGTGTAGGTGCATGTGTGGGGGCATATGTGCATGTCTGAAATTATGTGTGTGTGCATGTGCATGCGTGAATATTTTTCTACGTTTTCTTGTATAGGCGTGTGCTTGTCTGTGTGTGTATATGTGTGCATGTGTGCCTGTGTGTCTTTGTACATGTATGGTTATGTATGTGTGTACATGTGTGTGTGCATGCATATGTGCCTGTGCGTGTGTGCATGTGACTATGTGTGAGTGTGCATTGGTTTATTTGTGTGTGTGTGTGTGTGCATATGCACCCATAGACACACAACCACACACACACTCACGCACAGATGCACAAACCACCACACACACCCCACATACACATGCATACCCAGACAGGCATACATGTGCACATGGACATATACACACTTTTTCATCACACAAGTGCACGTATTCTTGCAAACAACTACACATACATACATGCAAACACGCATGTACGAGCACAAAAATGCATCTAAACTCACACACACACACACAGACAAATAAAAACTTGCACAAGAATACACAAACAAAAAAGAACTTGCACAAGCACACACATATACACACACACACAAGTACAAACCTAAACATGCAAACACGCACATACACACTTGTACATGCAAAAACAAGAAAACACACACCTAGTCATACATCCACACATGTACGCACTAGCACACACATGTATGCACACGTGTGTATGCACGCACAAAGACTTTGACATACATGCATATGCACAAGCATGCTCACATGCACACACTTACATGTGCACACATGCATCTAAGCACAAACACACACTCACATACACACAAACACAAATGTACACATACATGAACACATGCACACACCCTTATACACATGCATGCAAACATGCATTCACACAAGCACACACATGCATACACACACACACACACATATACACACCCACACCTAGGTACACATTTTCATGCATACAAACACATGTACACATACATGCACAAGCTCATAAACACCAACAAACATCCACACACACCTACACACATGCATAGAAAAATACACACATAAACAAAAACACACACATTAGTACACACATGCACATGAATATATAAGCATGCAGACACAGACCCACTCTCTCACACACACACCTACATGTAGATGCTCACATATGTGTGGGAACACATGCACATTAGTCTAGCTTGCCCACACACATGCACAATGCATACACACATGCATACATACATATACATACAAAGACATGTTCACTGTACACTTAGATGCCTACACACACCCCCACACCCAAACTCTCACATTTCTACACAAACACACACATAAGCACACACAACACACACACACACACAACCATGCATGTGCACACTCACATTAATACACACATGCACAAAAATACACATACATACATGCACATATACACACATGCACATACATAACTCAAACTCACCCACAAACACATGTGCACATGCATGAACATCCACATATGCAAGTATGTAGATACACATGCACAACTCAGACACACCCACACATGTTCACATGCATGAATATCACACATGCACTTATGCACACATGCACACACACAAACACACCAATAGATGCACAATCTTATAAACACACACCTACATACATGCACATGAACATAAGCACATGCATATACACTTGCTCACAAATATATGCACATGCATACCATACATGCACATAAAATGCACAAATGCACTAGTACACAGGCATACAATCATACATACCCACATCTACACCTACAAACACATGCACATAAATGCATGCACATGCATACACACACACACAAATACATATGCATGCACATGTATACAAAAATACATGTACACACATGCACATACTCACATACAATGCACATAAATGCATACACACACAAATACACACATACATGTAAATGCATATACACATGGACATACCTACTCACACATGCATGCATACACACACTTACATGCAAATGCACATACAAATGGACACGTACATACGTGGAAAAAGATGCATGCTCACTAAAAGACATAGGCACATACACTTACATGCATACACATAAGCATATGCATGCACACACATGCACATATGCATACACACAAATTTGCCCTTACACATGCATTCACACACATGCATGCATGCACCCACTTACATGCACACACATGCATACAAACACACACACATACACACAAACAATTGCTTATGCACACACAAACACACAAATATACACTTGTACACACACACACAAGCACAAACATGTGCATACACATACACACATATATATGCACATACATGCACATGCACACACTCACACCCACCAACACACACATCCATGCATGCACATATGTAGTATTATGTATGCACACACATGCACTATACTAACACAAGAAGACACAAACACACAAGTACACACATGCACATAAACACATGCACATGCACATGCACACACACACACTCACAAAAATACATGAACATGCTCATGTACAAATGCAAATATATGTACACACACATATACAAACACATGTGCATGGAAATATACACACACACAAATGCATATGCACATTCCTACTCACACATATATGAAAACATGAACATAAAGATGCACACACTCAAATGGAAATGAGCATGCATGCATATAGATGCATGCACACACAAATGCATAATCACACACATTCATATGTATACAAATAAGCACATGAACATATGCATATATAGACATGTGCACTAGCACATGCACTTGCACACACACATGCACACACTGACCTACACACACATAACCACACAAACATGCACACAAGCTTACAAATACACACACAAATACTCGCACATGCACATACTCACTTACATGCACATGTGTTGCCATGATCGCACATGTGCCCACAACATCACACATGCACACACACAGATGCACATGCATATGCACTTACACATGAATAAACATAGGCACACACATGCCCACACACATGAACATGCATGTATTCACAAATGCACAAATGCACATAGACAGACACTAATGCATTGACACATACACACATACACACATACACACAAACACATACACAAGCATACACACACACACACACACACAAACACATACATGAACATGCACTCACAAGCTCGCGTGCACATCCACACACATATGTTTCTACACAAACATATGCATAGCCACATGCATGCATACACACACACACAAACATGTACATGCATGCATAGACATAAAAACACATGAAAAAGCTCAAAAGAATGTGGCTAAACATTCACACAAGTGCACACACACATACACATGCACACATGTATACACACAAGACTCACGCATACACATGCAAGAGAATAGGCACATGAACGTACACACATGTATGCACACACAAACATAAAGATGCACATGCACACATACACACACAAATGCGCATGTAGATACCAACACTCACACGTGTGCACAAATGCACACACATGGACATACACATGTAAATAAACAGATATGCACAAACATATGTAGATGGTTACACAAACACACGCACAAGCATGCATGCAAAGGCACATGCACATAGAAACACACATACACATAGAAACACCCTTTCACACATGCACACACATACACACACATGTACCCATGACCACACATACACACATATGCACATGTAGCCACATAGGTACACATAGACGCACACATAAACTAACTTACATGCATACACATATCATCATCTATACGCACACAGAAACACTCATATACAAATATAAACATGCACACACATGCACATCAGCACATTCATGCCCCCACACACATGTATGAAAACAAAAATTGGCATAAGCATGAACACATAGAAATGCATGCACACACACATACATAGACACGAATACACATATGCACATGCACAAATAATTACACACACATGCATGCAAAAATGCACATGCACCCACATACAAGTACACATCAATACGCAAACAAACAACCACATAGTCATGCATGCATGCACACACACACCCATGCACGCACAAACATATAACCACACACCATGATACATGCACATGCACATATACACATAAGCATAAATAAACACACCACACACAAATGCATAAGCACATACATAGACACATAAACACATGCACCCATACACACACACACACACACAAGCGCACAAGCATAGACATGCAATCATGTGTACAAACGAACCAACATACTCATGCACACACATATGTACACACATGCGAGCAACCCAAACACATGCACACATATGCACAGACACACATACACAAACACACACACACACTCTCTCTCTCTCTCACGCACATGCACACAAGCACACCTACACATAGACGCACAAACACACATACACACATGCACATCTACATGCACACACACAAAGGCAACCACACATGCATGCCCAAACACACATACACCCAAGCACATACATAAGCAAGAACATATGCTTATGAAAACATACAAACAACTACACACATACACACACACATATCCACACACACACAACTACTCACACACACACACATCTACCCACACCCATGTATACACACATGCATAATTGCACATTCAAGCACACACACACACATGCACTCATACATGCTCACATGCACACACATGCATCTGCATAAGCATATGCAAAAGTACATACAAGAATGCGCATGCATGCACATGCATGTGCACACAAACTCGTGCACACATCCACTCATAACCACACACTCACAAACACACACATGCATGCACAAAACTACACACACACATGAATAAATGAAGGAACACACCCATAAACACATGCATAAGAACCAACACACACATGCCTACATAGAAAAACATGCATGCACATACATATGTTCACATGCACACATACATATTCGTAACATAGACATGCACACACAAAAAAAATACACCTGAAAAACTCACTAATGTGCACACACATGAATGCACATGCATACACACACAAACGTTCATACATATATGTACACGGACACAAACAAAGACGTACATGCATCTAGACAAATGTGCACATGCAGGTGTACTTTCATCCAAACACATGTGCACAAATGCACACTCATGCACCCACACACATGCACATACCATGCATGCACGTAGACTCACATACACAAGAACATGCAAACAGGCATACTGAAGCAAACACACATAGGAACACACATATAGACATGCATATGCAAATGCACGTATATGCATACACACACACACCTACTCACATACACATACAAATGCACACATGCACACACACACAACCATACAAAAACTCACACATACACTTGCACAAAAATGCACACAAACAAGAACAAATGGACTCACTAAAACACACTTAAGCACAAATACACAGATATGCACACATTCACACACACCCACACACACACATAAGTAGACACACCCACACTCACACATGCACAAACATACATACGAACACACATAAAGGCACAACATGTGCATAAACATGTACAAACACAAGCACAAACATGCACACACATGCACGCAAACACACAAGCACACTCATGCACACACAAGTTTGCATGCACAAGCATGTGCACACACATGCACATGCCCACACGCACACTCAAACATTCATAAGAAAACACAAACAAACACATATGCACACATAGAAACACACATACATGTAGGCATATGCATATGCAAGCATGCACACACAAACATGGATACATGCATAAATTCACACAAACATGCATATACACATGCACTTTAACATATTAGCACACACATATATGCTTTCCTACATACATTCACAGACTCAAGCATGCATGCTCACAAGCACACACAAATGCACTAAGCATGCACACACACATGCACACAATCATGCACACATGCACATCCACACTTGCACACATATGCACAAACACTCATACATGCATATACACATACACATGCCCACACCAACACATAATCATGCCTATGCATACACACACACATGCCTGTACATATGTACACATGCACACTCGCCTACACACATACATGCAAGCACACATGCACGCATATACAACACTTGTATGCACAAACACACATACACACATGCACGAACCCATATACTCGCACACACATGCACATACACACAAACACATACATGCACAGACACACACATGAATGCAAAAGAACATGCACATATATCGGTACACATCCACATGTACATAGACACTGGCACACCAACACACACACATTCACATGTACACACACAAAGACAAGAATACACATAAACACACACATGGCACACATGCACATGCACACTTACATATTCACACAAGCACACACGCAACACAAATGCACACAGACTCACATGTGTATGCAAGAACACAATAACACTCACATACACACACTAAAACACACACACACGCAACATTCATAGACACACACACACACACTCATAAACATAGACACACACACACATGCTAGACAGCTTGCACATGTATATAGACACAAACAAACCCATGAAAGCATATGCACATACACACAAATGTGTGCACTGATTCACAAACATCTACACATATGTGTACACATGCACAAGCATATGCACCTAAATGCCCATGCAAACATACACTCACTTGCACAAGCATTAAAGAACACAAAAGCATGCACATGCATGCACACTCACACACAAATAAAAGTACACAAGCAGGTATACATGCACACACACATACATGTGAATGCTCATGCCCATTCATAAGCACAAATGTGCATACACATACACACTCAAATACACACACACAACACATGCACATACATAGCTACACACACACATAAACACATGCACACATACATGCACACACAAACATACACATGCACATAGATGCTCACAAACACCCACATACACATACACACATGCTTGTGCACGTATAAACAAATGTGCACATCCACACATGCATACATGCACCCACTTGCATACACCCACCCGTATGCATGCATGTACATACATGCACACACCCATACACAAACACATGCACACACCCACACACATACTCATGCACATATCCACACCACACACATGCACTCACAAATGCCTATGCACATACAACGACTAGCACAAACACAAGCATAAATACATAAATAACCACACACATGCACATATCCATAAACATATGCATACACACACACACATGCACACATACTAACAAGCATGCATAAACACATACACAAACAAGCATTCAAACATGCATTCATACACACACACATGCACATGGACACAAATAGATAATAACACAAACAAGCACCCACACACTCACATAAGAACCATGCATACACAGCACTCACATGCACCCAAACTCACACAAACATACACAAACAAATAAAAGCACATGTTCATGCACACACTCATGCACAAACACACACGTATATACATGCACACATACATATGAACAAGTGCACACTTGTAGACTCACATGCATCATGTGCATGCACACACACATATCCATACATGTACACACAATCACAAGCATAACACACAGACACACGCACACATAAACAAAAGCATATACGCACACACAAATGCCCATAGATATGTGCATACACATGAATGCACACTTGCATATATGCACACATGCAAACATATATGCATAATCACACACATGCACATGCATACACTTTTGTACTCACTTAAATATGTATACACACACACACACACACCTTATCCCCCTTAAACAGATAAACATGTGCACACATGTACATGAATGCATGCATACATTCATACACACATGCAGCCACACACAAAAGCACACATATGTCCACATATGCTCATATATGCCCACATATTTATGCACTCAAATGCACAACCACACACAACTAGACACTACACACACACACACTTACATATGCATACACAAGCATACACACTTGCATGCAAACATGCACACTCATTAAAACACTCACAAAAACATAAAAACATGCACATGCACAAGCACACACAAACATGCCCATGCACATATGCACAACCATAGTTGCACATGCAAATGTGCAGGCACACAAACTCTCACATACGCATAAACACACACAAACGCTCATATTTGCTGACACAAACTCACATACATATGCACATGCACACACACATGCACTCACACATGCAAACAAGTGCACTTACATGCATGCACACATGCACACACTTTTCTTATAAGCACATACACACACATACATATATCCACTTGCACTCAACACATGCACACATATACACACACTAATGCACATACACACATACTTACAGACACATACATATATGCACACATACACACATCCACATATTCAGACACAGTCACACATTCACAAACGTACACCATGCATGAACACACACACACATACATAGATGCAAACACACACAACTCACACATGTGCATACACACATACATAAACGCATGCACATATGTGTGCACACATACACAAGGAAACCCAAGCATGCACACACACATGCATGTGCACAACCAAACACTCATGCAAGTACATAAAAATAAACACAAATGCATGCATGCACATACACACTTGCACACAGACACAAATAGATACACACACATGCATGCACAAGAACACACACACACAAGCATCAACACCCTTACACAAGCACATGTACTCATAAACAAGCACACAAACTCACAATTGCACATGAAAAAGTACACATACACTTGTACACATGTATGGAGACATATGCACAACCACTTGCATATACACACATGAATAGGCACACACATCAACACATGTATGCATGCATATGTGCATGCATTAGCACACACACATCCACACATACATAAACACACATGCATACACATATGCAGACAAATGTACACACACATGCATGCACACACCCACACAAATAAGCACACACGAAACAACCTGCGCATACGCTTGCACACACATGCAAACAGCTATGCACATGCACATACACAGACACAAACACATGTGCTAGTGTGCACACATGCACATACATCGTCACACATACTCATGCAATGCATGTTGAAAGACACACACACATCTATATAAATACACATGCATGCACAGGCACACACACACACATTTAAACACATATGTACACATGCATATGCATGTGCATGCACCCACATACACACATGCGCATGCATAAACACACACACACGCACATATACACACACACACATGAACTTGTATATGCATCCACGAACTCACCCACACACACATGTGTACATGTGCACACAAACACACACCTACATGCATGTATTCTTGCAAGCATGAACTTACAGAAACACACATTAACACACATATGCACACAAATGAGCATGCATGCAAGTGCAAGCATGTGCACATGCACAAATACATGCAAACACACAATCATATGTATGCACACTAATATGACTAACAGAAACACACGTACAAACATACACTTGCATAGCCACATATGCACGTAGGGGCAAACAAGCACACTTATGCACAAGAACATAGGCACACACACATGCACACACATATACTCACACACGCATAGACTTATGCATAAAGACATAAAAATGCATAAGCATGTGTAGGCACAGGTACACACACCCACACACTCATATGCACATAAGCAAGCATACATGTATTGATGCACAAATGCACACACACTTACAAAATGGCACACAAGTACATATGCACACACTGACATGCATAAATGAATACACACACATACACACATGCAAAATCATGCATCCATATACACATTTACTAACACATACACGTACTAAAACACATGCACATGCACCCATAAATGCACACACACATACACATTCACATGCATACAAATACTCACACACACTTGCTCACAAGCAATAATGTACACATGCACACACATGCTCACAGACACAAACACACATGTACATATACACATACACATACCCACACACACACATACCCATGCACACACACAGATGCACATATATAATCATGTATAAACATACACAGATGAAACCATGTACACATAGACATGCACATGCATAGAAACACACATGCATATGCACACACACACATAAACACAAAAACATAGCCACACACATATGCACATGAATACACACACATACACATGTTCACGCACAGACACAGACACACATGTACTCACATGCATATAAGCATGTAAACTTACACGCATAGACATGGACACAAACATGAACATAGCCATGCACGTATAAAGACACACATGCATGCATGCACAAACATACATAAATACACATACACACATATGCACACACATGTACACATGTGCATAGACACATGCAAACACATGAACAGAACCCATGCATACACACATATGCATATATGCAAGCATGCACACACACTCACATGAACACACACTCACATGAACACATACATATGCAAAAGCAAATGTACACACGCGTACCAAACAAACACACCCATATATGTGCATGCATGCATGCACACATGCATACAAATGCATATTCATACATAGGAATACACACATGGCCAAAGGCATTAACATGCAAATGCATAAATACACCTATCAAAATATGCACATGCATGAATGCATACACAGGAATGCATGCACACACACATGCATATTCACACGAACATACAGGTAGACACACATGTAAATATGCACAAACATGCATGCATATATGCTAACAGATGCATATGTACACCCACACAAATGTTCTCATGCATGCACAAACATGCACATGCACACACCTACATGCACACATACATGCATAGGAATGCACACCCACATACGCACACATGCACACACATACACACAAAAGCATACATACATGCACACACAACCACACACATGCATGTATGCATGCAAAAGTACGCACAAAAATGCTAACATGATCACTCATGCACACCACTTATGTTGATGTGCAAGCATATGTGTTTACATATTTGTGTGTTTTGCATTTGTACATGTGCATATATTGGTGTGTGTGCATGTAAGTGTAAGCATATTTATTCATGTATGCCTATGTGTGTGTGTGTGTTTGTGTACATGCATGCCTATGTCTACGTTTGCAAGTCTATGCTTCTATGTGTGCATGTATTATCTTGCATATGTGTGGGTATGTGTTTGTGATTTTGCATGTGTGTGAGAGTGCATATGTGTGTGCATGCTTTTGCTAGTGTATGTAGTGTGCAAGTGCATTTGTCCATGAGTTTGTGTGCATGTATGTGTGTAAGTATGAATATGCATGTCCAATTGTGCGTGTGTAAGTGTGTGTGTGTGTATGCATGTTTGTGAGCCATTTAGAGTGTATGTGCTTATGTACCTATGTTACTATGTGTGCATGCATGTCTTTCTTCTTAAGGGTGCATGTGCGAACATATGCATGTGCATGCATGTGTGTGTATATGAGTGTGTGCATGTGTGTGTGTATTTTCTTGTATGAATTTATTTGTGCTTGTATTTTTTCGTATATGTGTGTGTGTGTGCATGTGAGCGTGTGTGTCATCGCGTGGATTTTTTTGTGCATGTGTGTTCATGCATGCATACTTGTGTGTATTTTTGTGGGTGTGTGAGATTGGATATGTTAGCATGTGTATTTGTTTTTGTGTGCTTGTGTGTGTGTGGGCTCATATGTGTGTGTGCATGTGTACATGTGTGCATTTTTGTGTGTGTGTGTGTGCATGTCTGTCTATGTTTGCATTTGCACACTTGATTGTGTATTTGCATGTGTGCATGAGTCTATGTTTGTGAGCATTTGTGTATGCATGTGTGAATGTGTGAATATATGTATTTGTGCTTGTGTCTATATATGTGTGTATTTTTTTGTTTATTTGTGCTTGTGCATTTGTATGTATTTGTGTTTTTGTGTGTTGATGTCTGTGAGTTCTTGTTTGTGTTTGTATGTGTGTGTGTGTGTGTGTGTGTGCATGAGTAGGAGTGAGTAGGAGTGTGCACACATGCATGTGTGTGAATGTGTGCGTGTATGTGTACTTGTTGATGCATGCATATGCATCTATGAATGAATGTTTTTGTGTGTGTCAAGTGCGTTTGTTTACATCTATGGTTGTGGGTGTGTGTGAGCATGTGTTTTTCCATAAGTGTTTGTGTGTGTGTGTGCGTGTATGTGCAAATGTATTGGTGCATGTGTAGGTGCATATTTGTGGGTGCGTGTATATGTAAGTGCCCATATGCATGTGTATACAAGTAGACCTATGCATGAGTGTTTGTGGGTGTGCATATATATATATATATGAATGCACATGCATGTGTCTGTGTGTTGGTGTGTGAGTGTATGTGTGTGAATGTGTGTGTGCACACATATGAGTGTGTATATGTATCTGTGTGAATGCATTTGTGTGTGTATGCATGTGCATATTTATGCATGTGTGTCTGTGTGAATGCACTTGTTTCTATGCAGTGCATCCATGGACTTATGTGTTTTTGTGCATTTATGCGGTGTGAAAGCATGTGAATGTGTACATTTTTTTCATGTGTATGTGCATGTGCCTTGTTATGTGCAAGTGTGTCGATATCTTTCTAGGTGTTTGTGTGTATGTGTGTGCATGTGTGTGTATATGTGCATGCATGCTTTCATATTTGCATATGCATGTGCATGCACTTGTGCAAATGTTTGTATGCATGTAAGCACATGTGTGTGCATGTTTTTGTGCTATGTGTGTTATGTGTGCTATGTGAGTGTTTACATGTATTCATGTTTGTTTGTGTGGTTTCACTTGCACGTGTGTATGCAAGCACGTGTCTGTGCATGTGCATGTGTCTATGTGTGTGTTTGTGTGCACATGTGTGCATGGGAAAACATTCATGTACCTGTTTGTGTGTTTATGTGGGTTCATGTGTTGGCATGTGTGAACATGCCCACGTTTATGCTTGTGTGATTACGATCTTAAAAGTGTGCTGATGTGTGCATGTTAGTTCTTGTGTGTGCATACGCATTAGTGTGTGTCCATGTGTGTGTGTGTGTGCATGCATTTGTGTATATGTGTGTTCTTATACACACATGTTTGTGTATATAGGTTCCTATTAGTGTGTTGAGTGTGCATATCTTTGCATCTTCATGTGCATATGTGTGCATGTGTTGTCCAAGTGTTTTATGTGTGTATGCATGTATGTGAGTACATTCATGTTTGCATGTGCATGTGTATGCATTTGTGTGTGTGTGTGAGTGCTTGTGCATGCAAATGTTTGTGTGCATGTGTGTGAGTGTGCATGGGTTTGTGCAAAGGTATTTGATGTATGTATGGATGTGCTTGTGTGTGGGTGTATGCATGTGTGTATGTGTGTGTGCATTGGTGTGCATGTGCTTGCATGGATGTACGTATGTGTGTGCTTGTGTGCATGTGCATATGTGTTCATATATGTGCATGTGAGTGTTTATGTAGAAGTGTGTGTGTGCATATTTGTGAGTGTGATGCACATATGCTTGTGCTTGTGTGTATTTTTATGGTTGTTTATGCACATGCCTAAGTGTGTGCATGTGTATATGTGTGTGTGTATGTGTGCATGTGTTTGCATAAGTGTTTGTATTTGTGAGTTTATATGCTTGCATAAGTGTTTATATTTGTGTGTGCATGTGTGTGTGACTGTATGTCTGTCTATGGTTGAGCATGTGTGTGTACTAATGTGCATGTGCATGTAGGCAGTGTGTACGAGTGTATGGGTTTGTGTGTGTATGAATGGGTGTGAGCATTTGTGTCTATATGCTAGTGTGTCTAAGGGTGTGTGTGTGTGTGTGTGTGTGTGTGTGTAGGGGTTGTGTGTGTATAGGTGTGTGCATGTTTAGGTATGTTTAAGTGTGTGTGTGAGTCTGTATGTGAGTGCATATGTGCATGTGTGTGCATGCAAGCACATGTGTTTGTGTTTTTGTATTTGTATGTATGTCCACCTATGTGTAATTATGTATGTATGTAGTCACATGTGTGTACATACTTGTTTGTGTGCATAGGTTTACAAGTGCGTCTGTGCATGAGTCTTCATATCTGTCTATATGCATCTCTATATGCATCTATGCATGTGTGATCTTGTACTTGTGTGCATATGTTTGTGCATGTGTGTGTATGTGCATGCATGTGTGTGCATGTTCGTGTGCTTGAGTGAGTTTGTGTGCATGTTAGTGCATGTGTGTGTGTGTGTGTGAATGTGAGCTTGTCTATAGGTATGGGTGCTTGTCTACACTCATGTTTGTATGTGTGCACTTGTGCATGTGTATGTGTTCATTTATGTGTGTGAGAATGCATGTGTATGCATATGTGTTTGTGATTATGCATGTGTGATTACATTTGGGTATGTGTGCATGAGAGATAATTTATGCACAAATGTGTGTGCATGCATGTTTCTATGTGTGTGCATGTGTGTGTGTGTGTATGTGCGTACATGTCAATATGCTCATGTATGTAGGTGTGTATGGGTGTTTTTGTGCATGTTTGTGCTTGTGTGTATGTCTTCCTATTCATGTGTGTGTGTGCATACATGTGTGTGCTTGGGCATCTGTGTGTGTCTCTGTGTAGTTATGTGTATATGTGTTTGCATGTGTGCATGCATTTGTGCATTTGTTTTCTTTGTGTTTGTGTGCATCTGTACATGTTTGCATGTGTGTGTATGTGCATATGTATGTGCATGCACATGTGTGTATGTATGTGCACATTTTTGTGTGTACAAATGTGTTTACATTCTCGCACATGCTTTTTGTATACATGTGTACGTACATTCAATTACATGAGTGTCTTTGCGTGTGTACATTTCTATAAGTTTTTGTGTGTGTGTGTGTGAGTAATGTGTGTACATGAGTGTTTGTGTGTTTGTGCATTCGTGCATGTGCATGCAAGTATGTTTGTGCATATGTTATTGTTTGCATGTGTGTGTACTTACATGTCTATCAATGTGCATGCATTTCTTTGTGCACAAGTGTGTGCATGTGCTTGTTTATGTTTGTGTGAGTGCATGTTTGTGTTCACATGTGTGCATGAGTATGCCTATGTATTTGCTTGTGTATTTGTGTGCATGGGTGCCTGTACACACATGCATGTGTGTGTGCATGGATGTTTGCATTGGTGTTCCTTTCAGCACAAGTGTGTTTCTATGTTCATGTGTGTGTGTATTTATGTGTTTATAAGTGAGCATGTGCATGTTTGTACTTGTGTGTGTGCCTCAATGTGTGTATTTATATGTTTGTGTTCATTTGTGAGTGCATATGCATCTGTGCTTGTGCATGTGCATCTAAATTTGTGCATGTGTGCATGTCTGTATGCATGCACATGTTTGTGTTTGTTTGCATGTCTTTGTGAATGTGTATGTATATGCGTGTGTGAGTGCATGTGTGTGGTATTGTGTGCATTTGTGTGCATGTGTATTTATATTTGTGTGTATGTGTGCATGTGTGAGTACAAGAGTGTGCATGCATGTGTGTACCTGTGTGTGTTTGTGCATGTGCATGCACGCGTGTGTGCTCACACACTTGCATTTCTATTGCACATGCATGTGTGTGTGCATGAAAATGTGCATCTATGTCTATGCATGTGCAAGTGTGTGTGCATATGTGTGTGAATGTGTGGGTGAATATAGGAGTGTATGAGTGCATGCATATGAGAGTAAATATTTGTTATGTGTGCGTGTATGTTAGTGCCTATGCGTATGTGTGTGTGTTGTTATGTTTGTGTTTGCGTGTGTGTGTGCATGCTCGCGTGTCTATTTGTGTTTATGTGTGCGTTTGTGTGCATGTGTGTGTATGTGGTTTTGTGTACAAGAATTTTATTATGCATATGCGTGTGCGTGTGTGAGCACTCATGTGTGTGCATGTGTGTGTGTGCATGCATTTGCATGTCTTTCTATTTGTGTGTATACTTATGTGTGTGCATGTCTATGAGCCGATATGTGTGTTTTTGTGTTTCTATGAATGTGCATATGCATCTATGTGTGTTTTCCTATTCATACATGTGTATGGTCATGTGGGTGACCTTGTGCATGTGTGCTTTTGGGTGCATGCATGATTGTTGGTGTGTGTAAGTGTGTATGTGTGTGTGCACATGCATGTTCTTGTGTTTGTGCTTATGTGGGTGCATGCATGTGTGCATGCCATGTGAGTGTGCAAGAATGCATGTGCATGTGGATGTGTATGTGCATGTGTGGGAGAGTGTGTGTACACTCGTGTGTCTTTTTATATTTGCTTGCTTGCTTATGTGCACGTGCACAAGTGTGTTGGCATGTCTACTTCCACATGGGTGTATGCATGCATGTGTCAAAGCATGTACGCATCTGGGTGTGTGTGTGTGTGTATATGTGTGCAAGAGTGTTCAAGTGTGCTTGTGAGTGTGCCTGTGTATATGCATGTGTGCTTGCATGTGTTTGTATTAATATGTGCATGTTTGTGTGCTTATGTACCTATATGTGTGCATGTGTGTCCATTTGTGTATTTTTATGCTTGTATAGACATATCCATGAGCACAAACAAGTGCAAGGATATGCATATATGTGCCTATGCAAGCTCGCATGTGTGTTTATGTGCATGTGTAAGGGGTCATGTGTGAATGCATATAGGCACATATGGTTATGAGTAGGTGTGAGCTAGTGTGAGTAAGTGTGAATGTGTTTACATGTGCATCTATACTTGTGCATTTTTGTCTATATACATGTATGTGTTTATGTGTTTATATGTGTGTATGTTTGTGTGCATTTTCATGTGTGCATGTGTTAATGTCGATATGTGTGCATGAGTGTGTTGGTGTGCAAGTGTGTGATTTTGAGTTTGTGGGTGTGTGTGCATGGGTGTGTATATGTGTGCTTGTGTTGTGCATGGGCTCATGTGTGTGGAAGTGTGCATATGTTAGTTTATGTCTATGTGTGCATGTGTAGGTGCATGTGTGCATAGGCAAATGTGTATTTATGTCTGTGCACATGCATGTGTGCATCTATGTGTGTGCATGTGTGTAAATGCAAGTGTATTTGTATGCATATTTGTGTGTGCCATGCATGCCTACATGTGCTTGTGTGTGGAAGTGCATTATTGTGCAAGTGTGTGTATGCACAAGCTTGTGTACATGCATATGGGTATTTCTACACACGTCTGTGTTTGTTTACATGCACATATGTGTGTGCTTATGTATGTGCATATGCATGTTTGTGAGTGTGTATTTATGTGTGCATGTGTACCTACATGTGTGTGTATAAATGTGTGCATGCATCTATTTGTGCATGTGCATGTGTGTTTATGCATGTATGTGTGCATGTGTATTTGTGCATATGTGTGTGCATATGTGTTTATGCATGTATATGTACATGTGTGTATAAGTGCAAGCTTGTTTGTATGGTTGTGTGTGCTAGTATGTGTGTGTGTGTGGTTGTATGTTTCTTTGTGTGCATGTGTGCATGTGCGTGTATTAGCATGTTTATGTGTGTGTGTGTATGCATGTGTTTGCATATACATATGCATCTATATGTGTGTGCATGTGTATGTGTGTGTACATACTTGTCTACATGTGTGTGAGCATGTGTAAGTGTGTGTGTGTGCATGTGCCTAAGTGTGCATGCATGCTTTAGTGCATTTGTGAGTGTGTGTGCATGTATAAATGTTTTTGTATGTGTATGCATCTATGTGTGTGTATGCAAGTGCACGCCTATTAATGTCAATGTGTGTGCATGAGCATGTGTGTGTAACTGTGTTCATGCATGCATGCGTGTTTGTGTGTGCTTGTGCATTTATGTGTGTATGCATGCATTTATGCATGTGTGTGTCTATGCATGTGCATCTGTTTGTGTACATGTGTGAGCATATATATATATATATATATATATATATATATATATATATATATATATATCTGTGTGTGTGTGTGTGTGTTTGTATTTGTGTGTGTGTGTATGTTTGAGTATGTGTAAATGTGTACATATGCATGTCTAGGTCTTTGTGAACAAGAGCGCATGTGTGCTAGTGCACTAGTATCCATGTGTGCATACATGTTTGTGTGCTTGTGCATGTGTTTGTAGGTGTGTGCTTGTGTTTATGTGCATGTGTATCTATGTGTGTGTGCTTGCTTGTGCACATGAGTGAACATCAGTTTGTGTTTGTGAGCATGTGTGTGTGTACATACGTGTGTCTATGTTTCCATGTGTGTTTGTGCTTGTGTGCATGAGTGTCTATGTGCGTGTGTGCATATGTGTTGTTATTGTTGTGTGGGTGTATGCATGCATGCATCTTTGTGTATGGGTATGTGAGTGTGCATGCACGTGCATATTTGTGTGCTTGCAAGTGAATGGGAGTGTGTGTGCATGGCTGCAGATAAGTGTGTATGTGTGTGCATACGTGCATGTGTGCATGTGTGAGTGTGCATATGTAGGCGCATGTGTGTGAGGGCATGCATGTGTGTGTAAGCATGTGCATGTGTCTATGTTCGTGTGTGTTTTCATGTATGCTTATGTGTGTGTGTGTGTGCATCTTTTTATGCATGTGTGTGTGTGTTCATTCTTATATATGCCTATGTGCATGTTTGCATGTGCACGTGCATGATTGCGTTTGTGTATGTGTGCATACATTTTTTTGTGCATGAACATGTGTGTGTTTGTGCATGTGTCCATAGGTTTTGGTGTGTATGTGCGTGTTTATGTGCATATGTGTGCTTGTGTGTGCAATTATATAGGTGAGTGCATATGTGAGTGTGTGAATGTGCATGTGCATGCATGTTTGCGAGCTTGTGCATGTGTACGTGTCTGTATACACATGTATGTGACTGTGTGTGTATGCATGAGTATGCTTGTGTGTTTATGCTTGCATATGTATGTTTGTGCATGTGTATGTTTCTACACAAATATGTGTGCCTCTGTCTTAATGTGTGTATGTGTGTTTATTCTTGTGCATATGCATTTTTGTCTGAGCATGTGTGTGTGCGGGTGTTTTTGTGACTGCATGTTCGTGCATGAGTTTGTACTTTTGTATATGTGTGTGTATGCTTTTATGTGCGCATGTTTATGTGCATGAGTGTGTTTGCATATGTATACATGCATGTGTACGTCCATTTTTATGTGTTTAAGTGTGTGGGTTGTGTCTACATGCATGCATGTGTGTGTATGACCGTGCATATGCCTGTGCTTACATCTATACCTGTGTGTGTTTTTACGTGTATGCATGTGTGTGTATCATTTTGTCTATTTGTGTTTTGTGTATACGTGTGTGAGCATGCATGTGAATGTGTGTGCATGCATGCACTTTTACATGCTTGTGTGCATGTTTTCTTAGTATGCATGTGTATGTATGTGTTTGCATATGCATGTGTGATTTTTGTGCATATGTGTACTATGTATTTTTGGGAGGGTGTGTGTGTGAATGTGCACATGTGTGTGTCTCTACAAGTGAACACACTTGTGCTTGTGTGCGTACATTCGTGTTTGCATGTATAGGCATGCATGTGTTTGTGTGTGAGTGTGTGTTTCCAGTGCATGTTGTTGTGTGTGCATGGAGTGTGTGATTATGCATGTGTATATGATTGTGTATCCATGTGTGCATGTGTTTATGCTATACATGCATGTGTGCCCTTGTGTGGGTATTTCTGTGTGTGAGTCCATGTGCCTATATGTGTAATTATGTGCATAGGTGTGAATGCCAATGTGTGTTCAAATGTGTTATTTTGTGCTTGTGTGTGTGTTTGTACATGTGCATGTGTGTATGCAAGTGTGTGCTAGTGTGGGTGCATGTATGTGCACATGTGCACTTATGTATGTGTGGTTGTGCACATGAATGTGTGTATGTGTGTGTGTATGTGCGTCTTCATGTTCATGTACGTATGCACATTTGTGAATGTGGGAGCCTATTTACATGTCTATGTGTTCATGGTTTTGTGCCTGCATTTGTATGCATGCGAGTATGTGCGTGTATGTGTTTACATATGTGTGTGTGTGTGCATACATCAATGATTGCATGTGCATGTGCATTTATGCAGGTGTAGACACGTGTGTGTGCATGTGCATGTACATGTGCACACTTGTTCATCTATGCTTGTATGCATGCATTTGTGTGCATGTGTGTGTGCATTTATGCATGTGTAAACACGTGTGTGTGCATGTGCATGTACATGTGCACACTTGTTCATCTATGCTTGTATGCATGCATTTGTGTGCATGTGTAAGTGGGTGTGTTTGCATGTGGATGTGTTTGTGTGCATGTGTGTGCGAGAGTGCATGTGTGTGTTGGTGTGTATGTACACATTTTAATGTATTATTCTCTATGTGTGCATGCATGCATGTGTATTCTTGTGTGCATATGATTGTGAGTGCGTGTGTTGTGCATGCATGTGTGCATCTGTGTGGGTGTGGTTGTGTGTGAATGAGCACATGTTCCTACGTGTGTCTGCATATGTGCATGTGTGTATATGTTTATGCTTCTATTTATTTGTAAGTATGAAAGTGTGCTTATGCATGTGTGTATGAGTGTGTGTGTGTGTGCATGCTTACTTGTTCCTCTGTATATGAGTGTGGCTACATGTGTGTGCTTGTGTGCATGTGTAGTTCTACATGTGCATGTGTGTATAAGAGTGTGTGTGTAGGTGTGTGCATGAGTGTGTAGGTTTGTTGTGTGTGTAGTAACAAGCATGCGTAAGTGTGTGCATATGGAAGTGGGGTGTGTGTATTAGTATGTGTGTGCTTGCATGTTTGTGTGTCTATGTGCACAGGTGTACATGTGTGTGCAGGTGTGTGCATGGTTACATGTGTGTGTTCATGTGTATGGTTGTGTGTGTGGGTTTGTATGTGTGTGTGTGCATGGTTTTGTTGGTTTGTGTGTTTGTTTATATGCACACACATCTTTGTATGTGGCTACATGGGTGTGTGTATGGAAGTTTGTGTGTGTGTGGTCATGTTTACGTGTGCATACATTTGTGTCTCTTTGTGTGCATATGTATATGTCTGTAGCTTTATATGTGCATGTGTGCATGTGCATGTGTGGGCACTTGTATGTGTGTTTGTGTGTGTGTGTGTGTGAGTGCAAATGAGTTTACACATGTGTTTGCATGTGTACATATGTGTATGTTTGTTCACACATATTTGTACAATTATGTGTCCATGTGCTTTTGTAGATGTGTGTGTGTGCATATATATTTGCATGGGTATCTATGTGTGTGTGTTTGTGTGCATGTCTTTACATAGCATGTTTGTGCATGTGTGTGCATGCATGTGTGCAAGTATGTATGTGTAAGTGTGTGTACATGTGTGTGCACATTTGTGTGTGTGTGTGTGTTTGTGCATGCATATGAGTGAGTGCGCATGTATTTGTGTGCATTCATATGTGTGTGCATTTGAACATACATGAGTGTCAAAATGTGTGTTAGCATTTGTGCACATGTATTTGTGAGTGTGCATCTTAGCATCTGTGCATGCGTGTGTGCAAGTGTGGTTGTGCATGTATGTGTATGCATAGATGCATGTGTTTGTTGAGGTGTGTGCTTATGCACCTATATGTGTGCACGAGTGTGTCTATGTATGTGTGTGTGCATCTATTTGTGCATGTGTGTGTGTGCATATGGGTGTGTGTGAATGTGGGTGTGTGCGCATGCATATCTATGTGTGCTTACATGTGTGTTTATATATGTGCTTTTGTGTGTGTGTGTATGTGCATATATGTATGGTTGTGTGTTTGCATGTGTGTGGGTATTCTTTTTCTGTGTGTTTGTGCATGTACATGTTTGTAAGCTTCTGCATTTTTGCTTGTGTGTAGTTTTGTGTTTGGGGGTTTGTAGGTGTGTGTTAATGTGTGTGAATGGTGAGCTTGTTCGAGTGCATAGGTGCATGTGTGTACGTGTCTGTGCATGTGTATGTGCATGTATCCATGTGAGTGTACGTGTCTGTGTATGTGTGGTCATGTGTATGTATGTGTCTGTGCATGTGTGTGCCTATATGTCTATGTGTATGTCTGTGTGCTTGCATTTCTATGTGCATATGCATGTCTGTTTGTGTATGTATGTGTGTGTGTGTGTGCATGTTTTGATGTGTGTGCATGTTTGGACTTGTGTAAGCATGTGTTAGTGTATATATGCATGTGTGTGCATGTGCACGTGTGTGTGTGGACATGTATGCATGTGTGTGTCTATGCTTGTGTGTATACATGTTTGTCTGCATTTATGTGTACTTGTGCATGTGTGTATGTGCACGTGTGTGTGTCTATATGTGCTTGCACGTGCATGTGTGTGCATGCATGCTCATGTATCTGTGTACGTCTTTGTTTGCTTGCATTTCTTTATATGCATGTCTATGAGTATGCATGTGTGTGTGCATGGGTTTGTGTGTATGCACATGCAGAAGAGTCGTATATGTGTGTGAATATGTGTTTGTGTGTGTGCATATGTGCATGTGTGTATATGTGTGTGTATGTTTGCATTTGCGAGTGTGCTTATGTGTACGTGTGCCTATGCATGCATGCATGTGCATTTGTGTTCTTATATTTGTGCATGTGTTTGTGCTTGTATGTATGTACTGTTCATGCATGCATGTCCATGTGTGGATGTGTGTATATGCATAGGTGTGCATTTATGTATGCATGTGCATACTTGTGTATGTGTGCAGGTATGCTTCTGTGTGTTTACATGTGTGAGCTTGTGTGTCATTTGCTCCTGTAAGTGTGTGACATTTTGTTCATTTATGTGCATGAGTGTGTGTTTGTTGCTATGCATATGCTTTTGTATGTGTGTCGTTGTTTGTCTACATGCAAGTGTATATATGTGTCGGTGCATGTGTATTTAAGTGTGTGTGGAATGGCTTGTTTGTGAGTGGGCATGTGTATGCATGTATGTGTGTGTGTGTGTGGTGGTGTGTATGCATGCATGTCTAAGCATGTTTTTGTGTGCCTTTGTACTTGTAAACATACTTGTGTGTGTGCATGAGTACATATATGTACATGTTTGTGTTTTTGTGCATGTATGTGTTTGTGTGTGGTTGTGTGCATGTGTGTCGATATATGTGCTTCTGTGTGTGTGTGTGCATGTTTGTGTTGTGGCCATATATGTGTGTGTGTCAGTATATGTGTGTGTGCTTGATTATGCATATATGTTTGCATGTGCACATGTACTTGCATGTGCTTTTGTGTTTGTTCTTGTGCGTGTGCATATGTGTTGGTATGTGTCCTTGTGTGTACTTGTGTGCATGAGAGTGTGTGCGCACATGCATGTTTGTTTGTGTATGCACTTGTGCTTGAATATATTTATGTATGCATCTTTGTCTTTTAGTGTAAGTGCATAAGCACATGTATGTGTATGCATTTGTAGTAAAAGTGTGTGTATGCTTATACATGTGTGTGTGTGCTTGTGCATGTTGATGTGCTAGTGAATGTGTATATGTGTGTGTGCTAATGTGAGTGTGTAGGTAAATGTGTGTCTACTTGTGTGCATGTGTTTGTGTGTGTGTGTGTGTGCATGTGTGTCCATGTATGTTTGTGCATGTGTGGATGTGTGTGTGTATACATGTGTGTATATTTACACGCATGTGCATATATATGTAGAAGTGCGGTTGTGTGTGTAGGTGTGCTTGCGTTTGTGCGTGAATGCGTGTGTGTGTTTTTGTGTGTTTTTTTGTGTTTGTGTGCGCATTTGTGTGCGCATTTGTGTGTGTTGGTTTCTTTGTGCTTATGTGTGCATGGGTGCATTTATGTGGTGTCTATGTGTAAGAGACAATGTGTGTGTGTGTGTGTGCATGTGTATATCTGTCTGTGTGTGTGGGTGTGCATCTATCTATACATTTGTTTGTGTGTTTGTGCATGCATGCATGTGTGTGAATGTGCATGTGTGTATCTATGTAAGTGCATGTGTGACTACTTTTATGTGTGTGTACATGTGCATGTTGATGTGTGTGTGTGAGAGAATGCATTCACATGTGTATGTATGTATGTCGTTGTTGATCTTTGTGTATGTGCATGAGTGATCATGCATGCATTTGTATATGTGTGTGTGATTGTTTATATATTTGAGCATGTGTATGTGTGCACATGTAGATGTGTTCATGCACTTATGTGTCAATGAATATGGGTAAGAGTGTGTGTTATTGTTTAGATGTGCATGCATTAAGTGTGTGCACGCATGCTTGTGTGTGTGTGTGTTTGAGCATGCTTCCACATGTTTACATGTGTGTGTGACTATACATGTCCATGTGAGTATGCTTATGCATATCTGTGGGAGTGTATGCATGTGTGCTCCTATGCATGTGTGTTCCTATGCGAGTGTGTGTGCGTGCATTTGTGAGTGTGTGTGAATGTGTCTAAGTGCATGTGCATGTGTGTGTATTTACAAGTGTGTTGTGTGTGCATGCATGTGAGTGTGTATGTGCATGCTTGTTTGCTTGTGTTTGTGCATGCTTGTGCATGTGTGTGTGTTGCATGTTGATTGCCTATATGTGTGTGCATGTTTGTGTGCATGTGTATGCTTATGCATGTACACATGAGTGTGCCTGTGCATATGTGTGTATGTATGTTGTTTGTATGTATGTGTTTATTTGTGTGCATGTGTCTGCTTAAGCAAGTGCATGTGAGTGTGTGTGTGCATGTGCGTGTGCATGTGTGTGTGAGTGCCTATAGGTGTGTGTACATGTGAGTTTTTGTGCATGGTATGAATATATCAACATGTTTGTGTGCATGTGCATGTGTGCACATTGGTGAGTGTGTGTGTGTGTGTGTGTATGTATGGCTACATCTGTGTGGGTGCTTCGGTGCATGTGTGTGTGTGCTTATGCATTTATGCATGCATATATGTTTGTGTGTCTATGCCTTTTGGTGCCCATGCATGCATGTGTGTATACATGTGTATGTGTGTCTGTAAGTGTGTGTGTGTCATTTGTGTGTTAACATGCATGTGTGTGTTTGTGTACATATGTGCATGTGTCTTTGTGTTCATGTGTGTGCATGTGTGTGTGCATGGCCTTGTATTCATGTGAGTGCAAGTGTATGCTTGTGCATGTGCTTGTGCATGGCCTTGTGTTGATGTGAGCGCAAGTGTATGCTTGTGCATGTGTGTGTGCATACATGTGTGTTAGTGTGTTTACTTGTCTGTAAGTGGGTGTGTGTGTACATCTATGCATATGTGTGTGTATGCATATTTGTGTATGCGTGTTTGTGCTCGTGTGTAGTGTGTGAGTTTGTGTACACATATATTTACACATGTGCATTTACATGTGTGTGTGAATTCCTACATGTGTGCATTATGCACATGTCTTCGTACATTCTTATGTGTGTGTGTCTTTGTGTTCATATATGTGTGCATATTTATGCATGTGCTTGTGCATGCATGAATAGGCTCATGTGTGTTTCTTCGTGTGAGTGAGGATGTGTGGGCACATGTGGACATGTTCATGCATGTGTGCATGTCCATGAGTGCACATGTGGGTGTGAATGTGAGTATGCATGTGTGTTTGTATGCCTGTGCCTTTGAGTATTTGCATGCAGTGTTTGTGTGTGTGCATGCATGTGTGTGTATGCATTTGTACATGTGTGTGCATACATTTATGTGTTTTTGTGTCTCTAAGGGTGTATATGAGCTTGTGTGCATGTGTATTTGTGCATGTATGTGTTAGCATTTTAATGTGTGTGCATTTGTGTGTGTGTCTACCTGTGTTTAAATGTGTGTTTGCATGTGTACTTGTTGCTCATGTGTATATGTTTCTATGTGTGTGTGTGCATATGCCTATGTTTAAGAGTACATGCATGTGCATGTGCATGTGTGCATGTGTGTGTGAGTGTATATCTGGGTTTGTTTGTCTGTGTGTGCTCAAGTCTAGTATGTTTGTGTGGGTATGCATATGTGTGTGTGCTTATATAAGTGTCTATGTGTATCTATGCATATGCGGTCTTGTGCAAGCATGTGTACATGTACATGTGTGTGTGTGTGTGTGTGTTAGTATGCATGTGTGAATTTTTGTTTTCATGTGTGTGTGTGTGTATGTGCATGTGCTAGTGTGCATGTGTAGGAGAGTGTTCATGAATGGGGACAAATGTGTGTGTATGCATATGTGTGTGGATGCAGATGCATATGCATGCATGTGTGTGTGCATGCATCTATGTATGTGCACATTTGTGTGCGTATGCGTGTGTGTGTGGTAGTGCTTGTGTATTTATGTGTGCATATGTGTGTGAATGCATGGGCATAAGTGTGTGTACATGTGGATGTGAGTTTGTGTTCATGTGTATACATATGTGTGTATGCATGTGTGTATGCATGTCTTTGTATGTGTGTTTGGATTTGTGTGCATGTGAGTGAATGTGTGTGCATTTATGTGTATGTCCTTGTGTGTGTCGAGAGGTGTATGCATGTGTGTCTATGTGTGTATGTGCTCCTGTATACGTGTTTTTGTGTTTGCATGCTTGTGTACACATACACATGTGTTTGTATGGGTTCACATGTGTCTCTATGTGTTTTGGTGTGTGGGAAGTTTTGTGTGTGCATGTGTATGCATGAGTGGGTGCAGTGTGTGCGTGCATGTGCACATAGGCACATGTGCATGTGTGTGTGGGCATGTTTGCATCTTAATATGTGTGAATGTGCATGTTGGTGTGTGTACAAGGTTTCTAAGTGTTTTTGCATGTATGTTTGCATTCATGTGTGTGTGTATGTGTGTGACAATGTGTATGCTCATATGGGTGTGCACGAGCGTATGCTTGCATGGCTGCTAATAGATGTGTGTGTGTTTATGCAGGTGTGCAAGCATACATATCTATGTGTGTATGTGTGTGCGGGTGTGAGTTTGTTAGCATATGAGTGTGTGTGTGTGTTAATCTGAACTTATATGAGTGTGTAGGTGCATGTTTGTCTACTTATGCATGTGTGTGTGTGTGTGTATGTATGTGCATGTGTGCAAGTGCATGCATATGTGCACATATGTATATGCCTAAATATGTGTGTGCATGTTTGTCTTCATCCTTTGCATTCATGTGTGTGTGTCTATATTTGAATGTGTGCATGTTTGTGTGCACATAGTGGTTGTGCATATGTGTGCATTTATGTTTGTCTTGTTGCGTGTGTATGTGCTTATACGTGTGTGTGCGTGTGTATATGTGCTTGTGCGTAACTGTGCATGTGCATGTATGGTTATATGTATGAGCCTATGTGTAAGTGTGTGTAGGTGTGTGTGTGTGTGTGTCCATGCATGCATGGATGTATGTGTGCTTACGAGTGTATCTGGCCATTTTTGTGTCTATTTGTGCACATTTGTGCGTATGTATTGATGTGTGCATTCATATGCACATGTGTGCATGTGTGTGTGTGTGCATGTGTCTTAATATGAGCATGTGTGTATGCATGTGCATGTTCATGCACATGTGTATAAATGTGTGTAAGAGTGTTTGATTCTATGTTTGTGCACGTATGAGAGCATGTACATTTGTAGAGGTGTTCTTGCATGTGTGTGTGTATGTTTGTGCATGTGTGCATGTGTGTGCATGTGGGTGTCCTTATGTGTGTGTGTGAGTGGGTGTGCATCTCTAAGCATATGCATATATTTGTGTAAGTGGGCATGTGCATGTCTATGCATGGGTATGTATGTTTATGCATGTATGCATGCTTTTTTTTTGTGTGCATATATGTACATGTGTGCGTATGCTTATGCATGCACATGTGTGCAAGTACTTGTAGGTGGGCATGTGTATGATTGTGTGTGCATGGGTGTAGATGATTGTATGCCTATTGTTATGGGCATGTGTGTGTGTGCATGTGCTTGTATGCTGTTGTGCATATGTTTTCTTACATAGATATGTGTGTGTGTGTGTTTGTGTGAGTTTTTGTGCTTCTATGTATGTTTTTGGATTCTTTGGTGTATGAGTACATGTGTACATGCATTGGTTTGTGCATTCATGTGTGCCTATGTTGCAAGCACATGTCTGGCTGCTAGTGCACATGCAGGTGTGTGTGTGTATTTATGTGTGTGCATTTATGTGTGTGTACATTTGTAGGCATGTGTGAACATTTTTGTCTATGTGTGCACGTGTCTACGTGCTTGCATTTGTGTGCTTTTCAGTGCATGTGTGTATGTGTGTGCATCTGATCTTATGTGAGTGTGTGGGTGCCTATCCATCTACTTATGCATATGTGTGTGTGTGTTTATATGTGTTTGTGTGCTTGTGCATGTGATTGTATATGTGTGCATGCATACAAGTGTGAATGTTTGTATGCATGTGTGTGCTCATGCTTGTGGGTTTGTGTGTGGGTGTGCATGTGTGCATATTTGTGTGCACTTATGTGGTTGTGTAGATTTGCCCATGCATGTGCATTTTGTTGTGTCTGTGTCGATAAATGCATGTATGTGTGTGGGTGTATGTATGTGTTGTGTTCATGTGTGTGTGGGAGCTTTCATGTCTTTGTATGTGTGTGTGCATGTGTATGTGTGTGCATGCATATGTATGTATTTGTGCTATCTGTGTGTGCATTTTTGTATCTATTTGTGTCCATTTGTGTGTATTTATTGGTGTATGCATTCGCATGCACATGTATGTATGTTTAGGTGCATGTGTCTTACTTGTGACTGTGTGTATGCATGTGGGTGTTCGCACTCATGTGTGTGTATGTTTGTGTTCATGTGTTCTTGTGTATGTTTGTGCATTTATGCGTGTGTGCTAGCATGTGTGCATGTGATGGTGTTCTCGCATGCGTGTGTGCTTGTATGTAATTACAAGCTTGTGTGTGTGCATGTGCATCTGAATATGTATGTGTGTGCTTGTGTATTCATATAAGTGTGCTTGGGTGTGCATGTGTGTGGGTGTTAATTCTTATATGCATGCATATGAGTGTGTATGTGGGCACATACATGTGTGTGCTTATGTGTGTGTGTGTATGTATGCATGCTTATCTTTTTGTGCATATGTGTGCATGTAAGCGTGTGTGTGTGTTTACTTGTGTGCATGAGCATGTGTGTAACTACATGTGGGTGTATGCCTGTGTCTGTGTTCAGGTGCATATGTGTGCATGTGTGCACATGTGTTTGTGCATTTGTTTATGTACACATATTTGTGTGCCTAGCACTATTGGTGGCATGTGTGTGCAAATATGCATATGTGCTTTTTTGTGTGTGCCTACTTGCATGCATGTGTGTTTGTCTCTATGTGAGTTTGTGTGCATCTATGTGTTTGTTTATGTTTCCATGTGTAGGTACTTATGTGTGTGCATGGTCGTGTTTATGTGTGTCTGTGCATGTGTGTGTGAGCGTGTGTATATGTGCGAGCATGTTTGTGTGCACATGTGGGTGTGTGATTGCATGCCTATGAATGTTTCTGTGTATGCATGTGTGTGTGCCTACTTTTGTGTGCATGTGTGTGTGTATGCATATGCATATGCACTAAAGCATGCATGTGTGTTTTTGTCATCTATTTGTTTTGATATTTGTGTTGTGTATGTGTGCATGTGTGTGGATGCACATATAAATGTACATGTACATGTGTGTGTGTATGTATGCATACTAATGTTTGTGAGTTTGTGTATGAGTATCGATGTGTGAGAGCATGGATGGATGCACATTTGTATGTGTGTGTATGTGCATAAATATGTGTGAGCGTGTTTAGTTGTGTTTGTCTACTTGTATGTGTGAGTGTGCATTTGCACGTGGTCATGAGTTTGTGTTGGTGTGTATGTACGTGTGTGTGCATATGTATGTGCGGGTGTCTATAAGTGAGCATATGTGGGTGTCTGTGTGTGTTTATTTTTGCATGTTTGAGTGCATGTACTACTACAATGTTTATGTGTGTGTGTGTGCATCAGTGTGTTAGGTTATGTGTGTGTCTGTTTGTATGTGTGTGCTTATCTATGTGTGCATGCTCATAGGAGCACATGCTTGTGTGGAGGTTTATATATGTGTTTTTGTGTGTGTGATTGTTTGAATGTGCATATATATATATATATATATATATATATATATATATATATATATATATATATATATATATATGTGTGTGTGTGTGTGTGTGTGTATGTGCAATTGTATGCGTGAGTGCA
This sequence comes from Vanilla planifolia, assembly GCA_023846275.1. Classification (NCBI taxonomy): domain Eukaryota; kingdom Viridiplantae; phylum Streptophyta; class Magnoliopsida; order Asparagales; family Orchidaceae; genus Vanilla; species Vanilla planifolia. Next base: position 1,725,597 of record JAIUJO010000047.1, read on the forward strand.
TGTGCATATGTGCATGAGCTTATGTAAGCATGTGCACATGCTTTGGCATGTGTATGTTTATGTGCATGAATGTGTATAAGTGTGAGTCGGTGTGAGTGAGTGTGCATGTGTGTGTGTGTGTGCGTGTGATGCACATACATATGAACGTGTCTATGTGCAAGTACATTTATGTGCATGTGTGTGTGCATGTTTGTGTTCATGAGTGTGTGCCATTTTGTGTGTGTGTGAGTACAAATTTTGTGTCTACCAGTGAAGATTTGTGCATCGATACACATGTTTACTTAAGTGTACGTGTGTGTATGCATGTTTTTGTGTGTGTAAGTGTGCACGTGTGTGTGCGAGTGTGCACGTGTGTGTGCAAGTGTATTTACGTGTGTACACATGTGTGTGTAGATGTGTGTTTTTGTGTTTGTGGATGTGCGTGTGTGTTATTATGCATGTGTGTGTGTCTATGTAAGCCTATGTGTTTTGGTGGATGCACGTGTACTTATGTGCATGTATACGTGTGTGTGTATGTGCATTTTTGCATGTGTGTTTGTATGTGTGTTTGTGTGTGTTCATCTTAGTTGAAGTGTGAGTATACTAATGTGTACATGTATGCACATGTTTGTGCATTTGTGTGTGCTATACATGCATTTGTGAACATGTTTTCATGTGTGGGTGTGTAGGTATATGTACTTGCATGTGTGTGTATGTTTATGTGTGTTTGCATGTGTGTGTCCATTCGTGTTCTTATATATGTGAGTGTGTTTGTGTGTACGCATGTGTGCTAATAGGGGTGCATATATTTGTGCATGTGTTGCTATGTGCTTGCATGTGCATACATGTGTGTGCATGCCTATGTGTATGTTCAATTATGTTTATGTGTGTATATGTCTACATGTGTGCATGTGTGCATGTGTGCATATGAGTTTGTGTTTGTGCTCATCTGTGTGTGTGTACATGTGTGTGTAGGAGGTGTGTTTATTGGTATGTGTGTGTGTATGTTCTTGCATGCTGCATATTGTGTGTGTGTGTGTGCATGTGTTGTTCATGTGCACACATGTGTGCATATATGCTTTGGTGTACGTGGGCTGGTGCACATGTGTGTGCGAGTGTGTTTGTTTGTACGAATGTATACATATGTGAGTGTGTGTGTTCAAGAGCTTGTGTGTACGTGTGTTTGTATTTGAGTATGTGCTTGCGCATGTGTCGGCAAGCACATGTGTGTGTATTTCTGTGTACATACATGCACGTCGTTTTTCATGTGCATGTGTGTGTGTGCATATGTTTATGTGCGTGTGCATGTGTGTGTGTGTCAGTGTGCACATGTTCATGCATGTGAATATGTATGTGTTTGTATGTGACTATGGAAGCGTGTGTGTATGTGTGTGCATGTGTGCTCAGATGCATGCATCTGCATGTGTGTGTGTGTGTGTGCATGTGTGTACATGTTTGTTTTTTGTGCATGTGTGTGTATGGATTTTTGGTTCTTGGTGTACATGCATGTGCATTTGTATTCTTGTGCACCAATTTGTGTTTTAATATTTGTGTACTCGCATTTGTGCACATGTGTGTGCTTGTATAGGTTTCTTTTATGTTTGCATCTGTGTGTATACTTGTGTGTGCTTTTGTATGTGCATGCTTGCATGTGTGTGTGTGTGTATGCATGTGTTTATGTGTATGCGTGGAAGTGCGTACACATCTATGTGTATTTCTATGTATGGTTGTGCATGCATGTGGGTATGTTTACGCATGTCTGTGTGTGAGAAAGTGCATATATGCATGCCTATATGTGTGCAAAAGAATGTGTAATTGTGTGCATGTGTGTGTGTGTGTGTGTTTGTACGTGCTTGGGTGTGTGGTTGTGTTTATGTGTGTAGATGCGTGCGCAAGCACACGTGTGTGTTTGTTCATGTGTATTGTTGTACGTATGTGTGTATTTGTGGAATCATGTGTATACATGTGTGTGATTCTGTGTGTGTGTGCAAGTTTGTGTGGTTGTGCATGTGTATCTATGTATGTGTGTGTGTGTGTGTTTGATTATGTGTGCATGTGTGTGTGATTATGTATGTACATGTCTGCACACATGTGTTTATGTGTGTGCATTTGCTTGTGGGGGTCTATATGTCAATGTGTATGTGCATGTGTGTGTGTCCATGCAAGCATGTGTATATTTGTGTTTGTTTATGCATGTGTGTTTGAGCTTGTGTATGTCTACATGTACGTGAATGTGTGCCTGCAGACATACATGTGTGTATGCACATGTGGCTATGCACACATACGTATATATGTGTGTGTGTTTGTGTGGGTGCACAAGTGTGTGTCTTTGTGTGTGTATGTTTCCGTGTGTGTGCGAGCGCATGTGTGTGTTTTTGTATTTGTATGTGTGAGTGCATTTGTGCATGTGTGGTTGTTGGACATGCGTGTGTATGTGTGTACACTAATTTGTGTTTGCACATTTGTGTACTCATTTTTATATGCTTGTGTGTGCTTGTATAGCTTCCTTTTATGAGTGCATCTACATGTATACTTGTGTGTGTGTTTTTGTGTGTGCATGCTTACATGCGTGTGTGTGTATCTTGATGTGTATACATGTTTGTGTGTGTTTTTATGTATCACTATGCATGTATATGGGTGTGTCTATGCATGCTTGTGCATGTATATACAGGCACATGAATGTAAGCGAGTGCACATGTGCATGTATGTGTGAATGACTGTTTGTATTTGTGTAAGTGTGTGTGCATGTGTCTATGTGTGTGTATGGGAGAGTGTGTTTGTGTATATATGTGTGCAAGCACATGTGTGTGTGTATTCTTGTGGGTGTGTGTATTTATGGGATCATGTGTGTATGCTTGTGTGGTTCAATGTGCATGTAGGAGTGTGTGTAACTATGTATGTGTGTGTGTCTAGTTTTATGTGCATGTGTGCATGTATGTGTTTGTGTGCACATGTATCTGTTTGTGTCCGTGCATATGCACCCAGATGTGTGTTTCTGTGTGAAAGTGCATGCGAGGGTCTATGTGTTGGCTTGTGCATGTGCATGTGTGTGTCCATGCGAGCATGTGTATGTATGTGTGTGTGCATGCATGTGCTACATGTGTGCGTGGGCTTGTGCATATGTGTGTGTATTCATGTTTATGGGTGTGTGCGTATGTATGCTTGTGTGTGTGTGTGCATATGTGCATGCATACAGACATGTGTGTGCATATGTGGCTATGCACATGCATATGTGTGTGTATGGGTGTACAAGTGTGTGTCTTTGTGCATGTATGTCTCTATGTGCTTGCAAGTGCATTGTGTGTGTCTGTGTTTGTTTGCTTTTGTGTGCTTGTACGTGGACCTATGCGGGTGCATGTGCATGTGTTTGTGTGTCTATGCATATATCTGTACTTATGTTTTGTGTGTGTTTGCATGTATATGTGCATATGCATGATTGCATGCGCATGTGTTTCAATATTAGTGTGTATGTCACAATACATATGTAAGAGCATGTGTGGATGTGCGCCTATGTATATTTATGCATGTTTTGCTATGTTTGTGCATGCATGTGCATATATGCATAAATGTGTGTGTGTGTGCATGGGCATGAGTGTGTGTGTGTGTAAGTGTACATGTTAATATGAGTTCGTGCATCTATGTGTGAGCATGTTTTTGCATGTATATGTGTGCTTGTGTATATGTGCATGTATGTGTTCTTATGTGTGAGTACCTAATTATATGTATGCATGGTGTGTATGTGTGTGTCTATGCTTGTGTGTGTCTATGGATGTGTGCGTGCATGTGTGTCAGCCTATGTGTGTTTTTGTGTGTGTACTAATTTGGGTTCATGTACATGTGCTTATTTTTGTAGGTGCATATGTGGGCATGTGGTTGTGTGTCCATATGTATATGTGTTTGCATGTATGTGTGTTTGTGTTTATGCTTATATTTGTGTCTATGTGTGTATATATGTGTATGTCTGTAAGTGTATCTATGTATGTGCTTGTGTGCTTTCCTATATGTGTGAGCTTGCATATGTATGCATGTAGTTTACTTATTCGTGTGTTTGTAGCTTTGTGTGCATGTATATGTGCTTGCATATGCTTGTGGATTTGTGCATGTGTGTGTTACTGCATCTATGGTTTTGTTTGTGTTTATGTGCTTGTGTGTATGTGTGTGTGGGCATGAGTGTGTGTTAGTGTGTGTGTGTGCACATGTTTGTGTAAGTTTACATGTGCATGTGTTGTCAATTTGTGTGTGAATGTGAGCGTGCATGTGTGTAAGCACATATGTGTGTGTGTGTGTGTGCAAGTTTGCATGTGTGCATGCAAGCTTATGTGTGTACGTGTGTTGTTGTGTGCATGTTTGTGTGTATGGTTGTGTGTTTGGGTTGCATGCATGTTTGTTTGTGCATGGGCATATGTGTATGCATATGTCTTGTATGTATGTGTGTGTTTGGGTGTGCATGTGTGTGCAATTATGGGTTTGTGTGTGAGTGGCTATGCTTATGGGTAAGTGTGTGAGTGTATGTGTATGTCTATGTATGTACATGTGTGTGTGGGGGTACTTTTATGCATTTGTTTGTGCATTGAAGTGTGCATGTGCATGCGTGCGTGTGTGTATGTGTATGTACAGTCGTGCATCTATATGTCTTGCATGTGTGTGCATGTTATCCACTTGTGCTTGCACGCATATGTGAACAAGTGCATGCATTAGAGCATTACGTGCACATGTTTGTGTGTGTATGCATGCATGTGTAGATGTTGATGTGTGTGTGCATGTATGTGTACATTTACAAGACAATGTATGCATCTGCGTGAGTGTACTTGTTTCTGTAGGGGCATTTGTGTGTGTATTTGCATGAGTATGTGTGTTGTGTGTAAGAGTGTGCGTATGTATTTGTTTTTATATGTTGTGCATGCGCGCATACACGACATGTGTGCATGTGTGAGTTTGTATTTGTGTGTATGTATGAGCATATGTGTTCATGTGTATGTGTGCATTCATGTGCATGTATTTATTTGTGTGTGCATGTGTGCAAATGTATATGTAAATGATTGTGCATGTGTTTGTGTGTGTGCATGCATTTGTGTATATATGATTGTATGGGTGTGTGTGCATCTCTTTATATGTGTGTGCATGTTTGTGAACCATTGTGTCTCTACATGTGCAAGTGCATGTGCAAGTGCATGTGCATGTGTTTGTGCGGGTGTGCATGTGTGTTTGTGCATGCAAGCTTGCATGTGTGCTTATTGCTATGCATATGACTACATGTGTGTATGTGTGTTCCTATGTGCATCTATGCGTGTGAGAGTGGGGTGTGTTTGCCCATATATGTGCATGAGTGTGCATGTGTTGATGCATGTGTGTGCATATGAGTGGTTGTGAGCATGGGTGTGTGTGTGCATGTTTTGTCTTTGTGTGCATGTGCTTGAGCCTATGTGTGTTTGTATGGGTGTATATATGTGTGTATGCTGCATTTGTATGTGTTTGTGTGCGCTTGTTTGTTTGCATGAGTTGCAATTGTTTTTGCATATGTGCATTTGTGTGTATTTTTTGGGAGTATTTGTTTGTATGTGTGCATGTGTGTGCATAAGTGTGTGTTCACAGAAAATAAAGATCGAATTTTTTTTAATTTCATTTGTTTTATGGTAAAAAATTCATTCATCTCGATTATTTCCCGAGAAAAAAAAGAAAAAAATAGCGTGTCTGTGGAATTTCAACTATTCCATTTCACCAGTAAGATACGTAGACTTACTTCCCATTTGGAATTGCACAAAAGAGATTTTTTATCGCAAAGAAGTCTACGAAGAATTCTAGGACAACGTCTATGATTATTGACTTATTTGTCAAAGACAAATAAAGTGCGTTATAAGAAATAAATGGATCAATTAAATATTCGGAAAAAAAAACTCGTTAATTGAATTTGAATTACTTATTTTAGTTTCTTAGGATTTTCTTCTTAATTAGCATGTGTATGTGTGCAAGCTAGTGTTTATGTTTACATGTGTATATTATGCATACGTATGTGTATGCATGCATGCATGTGTGTGTGCATGTGCCTATGTGTGTGTGCTCCTAATTGTGCATATGCATGTGTGAGTTTGACCATGTGTGCATTAGTGCTTGTCTGTGCCTATGTATGTATGTGCTTGTTCATGTCCATGTGTGATCATGTGTGTGTGTGTATGCATTCGTGTGTTTAGGGGTGCATACGTGTAGATTTTTTCATGCATGTGTAGGAGTGAGTGTGTAGCTATGTGGATGGTGTGTTTACATTTGCATTTCTGTGTTTATGTGTGTGTGTGAGTGTACGTACATGCATGTGGGTGCATGTGCGTGGATGCTAGCATGTGTGTGGGTGTGTGTGTGCATATTTATGTCAACATTTGTGAGTGCATGTGCATGTGTGTGCATGTGTGTGTATGAGTGCATGTGCACACATGTGTATGTGTGCGTGCATGATTGTGTGTGTGTGTGTTCATGACTTTATGTGCATGTGTGGGTGCACGTGCACACATGGGTGTGTTTGCCTACATGCATGTGTGAGTGCAAGCACACACATGTGTGTGTGGGTGCGGGCACGTGCATGTATCTTTTGTGTGTGTATGTACTTGTTGCATGCACTTATGTGCATTTGTGCATATGTATATGCATGCATGTGTGTGTGTGTACATGTACATGCCTATGCTTGTTTGTACATGTGTGTGTTTGTGTATGCATGCATATGCATATTCTAGTGCATGCATGGGTGCATGTTAGTGTGTGCATGAGTAGGTATGTGTTCATGTGTGTGTGAGTGTATGTGTGTAAGGGCATGTGTGTGTGTGTGCATGCGTTTAAGTTCCTGTGTAGGTGTGGTTGTGTACATATGTATGTGTGCAAATGTGTGTTTAGATATGTGCTTGTGTGTACATGCACATACCTCATTTTATATGCATGTTGTTGTGCATATGTGTGTGTGTGCATATGTGGTTCTATGTGTTTATATGCACAAGTATGTGTGTGTCTCTATGCATATATCTGTGCTTATGGTTTTACATATTTGTGTGTATACATCTGTGTGTTTGCATGTATATATGCGTATGCATCATGGATGTGCATGTGTCTGTACATTACGTGCATGTCACAGTGCATATGTAGGTGCATGTGTGCATGTGTGAATGTGTGCCTTTGTATATTTATGTATGTTTGGTTATATTTGTGTGTGCATGTGCATGTATGCACACATGTGTCAGAAAGTTCATGTGTATGGGTGTATGTTTGTGTGTGTCAGAAAGTACATGTGTATGTGTGTGTGTGTTTTCTATATGTGTATGAGTGCGTGTGCATGTGTAAGTGTGTGTTCGTGTATATGCGAGTTTTGATCATGTACGAGCATGTTTGCATTCAAGCGTTCTTATGTTTATTAATGTATTTGTGTGAGTGTCTATATATGTGCATGTGTGTGGGTGTGTGTGCTTGAATGCAATTTTGTGCATATGTGAGCATGTCCATGTGTGTGCATGTGTGCACTTATATGGGTATGTTTGGGAGTACATGTTCTTAGTTTGTGTGTGTTTGTGTATGTACATGTACATGTAATGGTGCTTTTCTTTGTGTTTGTGTGTATGTGTGTACAGATGCATGGGAATGTTTGTTTATGCATGTGTACTTGACTGTGTGTGAGTTTATTTGTGTGGGTGTAAGTGTGTGTTTGTGGTGTGTGTGAATGTGTGTGTATGCTTGTATGTGTACACGTGTTTGTGTGTGTATGTGTGTTTGTGTTTATATGTATTTGTGTGCCTGTGTGCATGCATGAGAGTGTGCGTGCATGTGTGTGTGGGTAAGTGTGCTTGTGTAAAAAAATACACTCATGCATAAAAACACACACACACAAATAGGCAAGCAACACACGCACACATGCACACAAATATGCATAATCACATACATGTCTATGTAGACATGCACACACACATGCACATGTACATGTACACACAAGTACTCATGCAAACACACACCCACACACACAAACACCCACACACACTCACACACACAGAAACACGCACACACACACACACACCAACACACACATGTATGTGTTTGCACATGCACACACACACATACATACCCCCAAACACACACTCGCACAAACACACATGTGCATGTGCGTATCGAACATGCACACACACATACTAGTCCATTCACAAATACAAACTCTCACACATACACATGCTCAAGCACATGCATATATTTATAGACACATACATGCACATACACATATGTGGGCTCATACCTAATCTGAGACACACACACATGTAGATGTGTGTAGACATACATGTACTTCCACACATGCATGCTCATAGCTAATCATATACATGCACACAAATGCGCACACATACAACAACTCACAGACACATGCACTCAAAGGGAAACATACATGCACGTGCATACACACAGATGCACATGTAAACACACAAACATGTACACACACACACTCATGCATACAGATATGCAAAAACACAAGCATATGCATGCATACGTGTCCACAACACATGCAAACATAGACCCCATAGGTATGTATATACACACATATGCACACACACACACACATGCACAAAAACACAAACATGCACATGTATATAGACCCATATACACACCTACAAATACACACAAGCATGCTCTCATATGCACTCAGAAAGGTGCACATGCATGTATGCATGTAGAAACCTATAAATACTCGTAAGCATACACACACATGTAGACACCACACAAAGCCACACACAAATGCATGCACACTTACACAAACATACATACCCACATGCATGCACACAAATATATACACATGCATCTAAAACACATGACCACATGTGCACACACATGCTCATGCACTCACACTCACACATAAAACATAAGGACACACATAAGCACATAGATATACATGCTCACATTTACACATACACACCTACTAATACACACATGAATGCACGCACTCATATGCACTCACAAATGTGCACATGCATGCATGCATGTAGAAACCTATACATACTCACAAGCATGCACACACATGTAGACACCACACAAAACCACACACAAATGCACACACACTTATAGAAACATACATACACATACATGCACACACACATATATACACATGCATCTAAAACACATGACCACATGTGCACACACATGCTCATGCACAGACACTCACACATAAAACATAAGGACACACATAAGCACATAGATATATAACATATGGACACACATAAGCACATAGATAAACATGCACTCATATGCACACTCATGTATGCACAAAATACTCACATTCACATGAATACACTCACAAACACATGCACACATAGATGCATATGCACTTGTTGCAAAAACATGAACATGCATTTACACAAAATGCGTATGCTCTTACACAAATAAGCACATGCATATAAAGAAGCACACATACATGTGCACACACATACACAGATACACCTACACATGCACAAGTACACACACATCATGCACAAGCACATGCACCCACACATAATTGCACTCACACACAAAGAGACACATGTTCACATGCACACACACACACACATACAAACTTGCATGCAGGCATGCATACATGTGCATGTCAATGTAGACATGCACACACATACAAATGCATAAAACATGCGCACAAATAAGAACAAACACATGCACTTATGCACACACGCACATGTTAACACACATGCCTATAGACACACCCATATGCACACACATATGCACATGCACACATGCATAGAAACACCCATACTTGCACTCACACACTCACATAGACACACACTTGTACGCATATCCACTCATACTCACACCAATGCAGTCACTCGCATAGACACACACTCACATACACACACAAACTTAAGCACACACTCAAGTGTACACACATGCACTCATAAATGCATGCACACACACACACATATGCACATGCATATACATACATACGTGCATACCCACATGCACATGCATAGCACATGCACTCACATGCCCACACACACATACCCATGCTTGTACTCACTAATACACACACAAAAACACATGTGCACTCATGTACACACATAAACACATACACACATAGGCAAATGCACTCACACTCATCCACATGGACACACACAAACACAAACATGCACACACATGCAACTCCTTAAGGATCATCATTGACCCATGCACACACAAAGGCATAGCATCATACACACATATACACATAGACACATGCACATAGATGCAAACATGCATGCTCATGAATGCACACACATGCATACATATGAACATAATAACATGCTCACTTATATACACACAAACATAGACTCGTACACATACTCACCCCCACACATGCACATGTGAATGTGCACACATCTACATAGACACAGGTGCACCTACACGCTCACACACATTCATAAAAATACACAAGCATGCAAACAAATACATGCACACAAATGTATGCATATGTGGATGTGCATGCATACACACACATGCATAGATACACAAACACATACACGTGCTTGGATACACACCCACCAAAACACATTTGCATACACAAACACACATACAAAAACAAGCATTCATACACACATGCACATGCACAAACATATGCACACACATGCTTACATACACGTGTATATGCGTGCATAGACATAGGAACATGTACACACATATGGAAGCACAAACACAGACATGTATAGACACGTGCACACACAAACACATACATGTATAATATGCACACACACACACACATGCATACATACATTAAAACACATATAAGTGCACACACATTCACACACACCCACGCACACACTCGTACACATATACAAATGCACACACATAGCTTTACATATGTAAACATAAACACACACAAACATGCACATGTGCATAATGACACAATAGCTTGTACATACACACATATTCACAAATGTGTACATATACACACACACACATAAAAATAAACATGTGCACAAACCTATGTTAACACACTAACACACTCATGTAGACAAGAACACATGCACATGCATGAACACTTATACATGAAACATACACACACACATAAATAAAGATAAGCATGCACCTACACACATATATGCATAGTCACACACAAACACACGCACACACCAAAGCATGCACAGGCACACTTGTGTGCAAACACACAGATATATACATGTGTGGGCAAGCACTACCACACACACACATGCACGAATAAATGCATACACACCTACACACACATAGGCACACACCCCCCATACATGTCTATACACATAGTATACACGAATCCACTCATAAACACACACACACACAAACATATGTATACAAACATGCATGCACATTAACAAATACACATAAGGACACACAAGCACATTTGTACACACATATAGCCACACATGCACATATATACACACATATAAACATACACAGGGACACATGTACACACATACACAAGCATACACACACATTCAAATGCACATAAGCATACACACACACATTCAAATGCACATAAGCATACACACGTGCACATCTACACACACAAACACACACATACATGAACACATGCATACACGATACACAAACATGTGCTACACAAATTTACATGCATGCTCATACACACACATGCACACATATAGACATACCTATACACATATGCATGCATACATACAGACTCTTATATACACACACATGAATAAATAAATGCACATGCATGATACACACACACACACTCACACACACACACACACCTTCACCCATGCACACATGCACATGAATTCACACATAGACACACACAAGTACAAACTCACAAAAACACATGCACACACACAGACATGCTTACACAACCACACACACAGACCTAAATGTAGACACACACCTACGTGCATGCCCACACCCACACACACATACACATGATACACAAATGCACACATGCATACCCAAATGCACATGTAAACACACATAAACAAAAAAATGGGAACACATAAGCTCAAGTACAACATGAACACATATGCACATTCACATACAACTGCATGTGCACACATATACACAAACCCACATGCACATACATGCATGCATAAACACACCAACAAACACACAGATGTACATGTGCATTCAAAAAGACATGCACATAAACTTGCATGCACATGTGCACAACCCACACATAGATGCACACACACACACTCACAACTTAGACATATGCAAATGCATGCAAACACAAACATACATGCAAATACATACATACATATATAAACATCTAAGCATATACACATAGGCAGACACATGTACACAAATGTGCATAAAAATACACATGCACAAACACACGCACACACATGCATGCATGAACACATTTATACACACACACACGTATACACCTGCATGCACACACACAGATGCATGCATGTAAGAACACACTCGCACACAAGCATGCATGCACACATACAAGCACATGTGCAACAACGTAAACACATGCACTTGCATACACACACAAGTCAATATGTAGGCAGATGCAAAGGCACACATACTCATGATCAGACACAGGCACATACACACATAAAAAAATACATGCATAGACACAAATAGCTCATACACTAGCATAGGCTCTCACATACGCACTCAATCACAGACATGAATGCACTCATATAAGCACTCACATGAACACACACGTGCACACACACACACACACCCATGCACACTCATGCACAAACATATAAGCAAATGCAAGCACAAACACATACACATACATGTGCCCATCCAAGTGCACATGCACGTATTGGCATACATACACCCACATACGCACATACACACACAAACACATGCCTGAACACATCACATATGCATCCATGAGGACATGAACAAACATGTAAAAATACACGCATGTAGGAACACACAAAGACACGCACAAACATGTGCATGCATTAACATATGCACACACACATGCATAGAGACATACATGTAAATATGCACACAAATGAGGGTAGACACACACACAATTGCTCACATGCATCCAAATGCACACACAAACACATGGGCACAAGAATACATGAACACACAAGCACATATACCTACAAACACATCAACACTTACACACAAAGATATGTATGCACACATAGACATCATAAAAACATGTGCATTATAAGAACACACATGCACATACAGTCACACACACACAAGAAAATACACACACTTCAAGCACACACACATATACACATAAACATACTTACACCCTCACAAACACAAATGCACACATGCATATGCATAAACACACACACATGCAATCACAAAGATGCACAGATATGCACAAACATAAACACACACACATGCACACAAAACATGCACACTCACATGCATACACAGAAGCACGCATGTGCATACAAGTGCACATACACTCATGCACAAATGCACATGAACACATATGCACAAAAACACATCCACATCCATAAGAAAATGCACACAGACATACTAACACACATGTATCAACAATCACACAAACAAACATGCAAGCATGCATACACTCACATGTTCATACACAAATAGACATATACACACATGCACAAAAAAAAGTTGCTCACTCACACGCACACATATATATATTGACACCCAAATGCACACAAGCTCAATCATAAACACACATAATACACACACAAGCAAACATACACACATCCACATAAACAAATATACATGCACACGCACATACACAATCACATTTACATGCAATCATACACGCATAAATATTACATTTATGTTCCTACAAGAACACACATGCATGCAAACAAATACACACACATTCAACCACTCACACTTACATGAACAAACTAATGTGCATGAGTGCAAATGTATAGAAATACACATACACACATCACACATATGCAAATGCACGTACGCACACATGCACACCCCCTACACACATGCACATGCACACCCCCCACACACATGCACATGCACACACATACAAAGATGTATAAACGTGCATGCACCCAAATACTCACACATACATACATGCATACACAAACGTGTGCATGCACACACCCACACGCATAGACACACATGCATATGTATGCATCCACACATACACATGTGCATGCATGTAAACAAAAACACACATACATGTAGGGACACACAAATGCATATACACACACATCCAAACACATAAACCCATGCCCATGCACACACACATGCATATGCATTCACACACTTGCACCCATGCACACATAAGTAGAAACACACACACACACACATACATGCACAAATTCACATTCACTTGTCTATACACACATACACATAGACACACTCATGCACACACATGTACCCACAAATGAAACATGCATATAGACGCACACTTGAACACATGGGTGCGCACACAAATCTTACACAAGAAAACACACACACACACACAAAAGCACACATATGTACACACACATACACACATGCATGTGCATATTAACATACTCACACACACAAGTGCACATGTAGGCATGCATTCTCACTTACACACACATGCATATACACATGCAAACATGCACGCACATGCAAATAGATGGGTATGCAAACACATAGACACACATATACACAAAAGCACACATGTGCACACATGCACAAAAACATAGATAGACACTTTTAGGTACATATGTATATTACGCACACATCCACATGCACACACAAATATATTAGCACACATAAAGGAAAACACGCCATGTGCACATGCACCCAAAAAATCCATGCATACACACTCACTTATGCAAACATGAATATACACATACCTACACATATACAAGCATGCGCACACACACACACACACACCGACACTTGTAGGCACAGAAGCACACATAAACATGCATAGACATTGGTGCACACATGCATGCATGCACATACATGTATACACATGCAAAAGCACAAACAAACTTGCACATAAATGCATGCATAAATGTGTATACATGCATGCATGCACACACATAGGTACACATACACACATGCATATGCAAGTATACACACACACACACACACTTGCACACAGTCCTGTACACACAAACATGTACACATACACACATTTATGTACTCATGCATGCACCTCAAGCATAGACATGCAAACACACACAAACACATGCACACACATAGACATATGCAAACTCACATGTGCACACAATTTGTACAAACAAATATACATACAAACATGCACACAAACACATGCACACACATGGACACAAGTGTGCATAGCTATACATGCACACATACATGCAACACACACATATACATGCACTGCACACACACACACACACCTTCACACAAATATGCACACTTATACATGCATACATTCATACACACATGCCCCTCCTCCTTTCACACAAACGCATATGCACACACACACACACACACACAAACTCTCGAATCGATATTCACACATAAATATGCACACACCACCACACACATCTATGTTCGCATGCATGCGCATACATACATGCAGCACACACATGCATATTCACATACTTCCACACATAAACACATGCATAAATGCATAAACTCATGCACAAACACACATTGGCAAACACATATGCCCATGCACACACAAACAAAAATACATGTACGTGGACACACACCTACATTGACACCTGCACAAACATACACAAATGCAAACATGTACATTTGCAAACTTTGACATACATAAGCACAAATAGACACACTTGTACACATATACATGTATACACTCCCACACAAGCAAACATGCACACACACGCACACATTTATGCTCTTATGAATACACACTGACACACATATATGTAAATGCATGCAAACACATGCACACAAGAAAACATTTGAAAACTTACATGCATATGAAAATGTGCAATCAAACATACACACAAACATAGGCGTAAACACATGCACACCTATACATGCACACATAAATGCACCAGACATGTACACACACCTACATATGAATACACAAACACACACCCCTTGCCTCACACATGCACACACATGTAATCGAACCCTCATTCACATAAGGACACAACAATCATGAGTAAACATGTGCAAACGTACACATGCATATAGAAAACACACACAAGTACACATAAAATTAAAACATTATTTATTATATTATTGTGCAACTCTAAATCATCTCTCATGTGATAATTACATCACTTTTATTTTGTTATTATATATTATTTTAATTATATCATTTTTACTTTAATATAAATCAATATAAAATTAAAAAAATATTTATTATTATTTGTGCTTATTTACCTTGGTGATTGATACTAAACCAAAACAATATTCAAATTAGGTGAAACAAATATCATTTGACTGACCTCAATAAGCACAACTGAATTAAATATTGATTTCTATATTTGTAATTTTTTCTTAAATTTTTTGTATACTTTATAATTGAGTTTGATAAAAATATTTTTTTAAAAATAGAGGATATTATGCTCGGTATCCTTAGTATCTTGGAATGCAACTTTCAATTAGTTACATTACTAAAATGCACTAATTCCCCTCTCGTTGAAATTTTGCATCACTTTGATTTGGTTGTATTACTTTATATCAATTTATGTCATATTTAATATATATAATTAATAATAAAATAATAATTTGTTATTATTTATGTTTATTTTATCTTTAATTATAGTAAATCTTATTAACTTTTTTTAGAAATATACAAAACATCATTGGACTCATTTCAAAGATTGCATTGATTTTGTTATATTACAATACTTCAATATATATATTTAAGATTTAAAACATATTTATTAAATATTTAAATAATAATTTATGAATATTAATGTATATTTACTTTGGTGATTCATAGTAATTATAATAGATGTTTGGTTGAGATGAAACAAACATCATTGCTCTTATCTCGAAATACTATATATAATTAAATGTTGATATGAACATTTTTTTATATTTTATATTCTAGGGTTTTTTCTTACTTTATTGACATGTGGAATTTTACCTTATTCATGATTATAGGAGTTACGCTTTCTCTCATAGGTATCTTACAATGCAACTTTTCCATACAATATTTCCTATTACTTCACATTTATTTTCATTTATTTGGTTTATTACTTGGAGAGATTATTTCTACTTTCTAGTGACCTCTATGTTTCCTGGGTTTAGTTATATTATAGTACTTTAATTTATCATATTTCATCTTTAATAAAAAATTACTTAATATTAAAAAATTGATTTTATTGTTGTTTATGCTTATTTATTTTGGTAATTCATAGGAATTCCAAATAGTGTTTGAATGAGATGAACAAACACTGATGGACATGTCTTAAGGAACTCCATATTTGTTACTTTGTAGGGTTTTTGAATGTCCTTTTGAGAAATTTTTATTCATAATAGTTTTAATAATTGGGGATGTTACAGTTGATCTCCTTAGTATCTTTGAATACAGCTTTCCAAAAACAAATATCACATTTCTTCAACTTTTTCTCTTTAATTTGGTTATAAATAAATGAAAGTCGACATCTCTTATCATGTGATGTTTACATCTCTTTGATATGGGTATATTATATTTCTTGAGTTTATCTTATTTAAAATTTGTTATATATTTATTTAATATTAAAAAAACAATTTTTATATTGTTTTTTACATTGATAAAGCAAAAAAATTGAAAAGTGGTATGATCATGATGAAACAAACAATTTTGGATTGATCATTTTAAACATTCATATTTTATATTTTTAAATTATTTTTCTTCATATTTAGAATATTTAATGAGACATTTAAATTCATAATTAATTTGAGGATCAAGGATGTTGCACTTGATCTACTAAATATCTTTGATCGCAATATTATCGAACAATTTATCACATTTCTACAAATCTTTCTCTATGATTTAGTAATATTATTATGTAACTTTAGTTGTCCTATCATACGACCCTCACAAATCTAAGATTTGGTTACATTACATTGCATCAATTTATCCCATTGTTGTTTTAATAAATGTATATATATATATATATATTATAGCTAAAATTAAAATAAGAACGAATCATTGTTTACAATTAGTCAATTTGGTGGTATTCATAAAAATTACAATCAAGCTATGTTTAAGATGGTACAAACATCATTAGAGTGATCACAAGAATCTCAATCCAATTAAATATTCATCTTTATTATTTTAAATATTTTATATTTTAGAGTTTTGGTAAGCTCCAGATGAAATTCTGATTGACACTTGATTTGACCAACGTGTATGTTACACTCAATCTATGTAGTATATCAGAATGTAATTTTCCCATAGAATTTGTTTAATTTCTCTAATTTCTTTTTAATTTTAATATACTACTATGTAATTGAAAATCTTCTCCGTGGGGCCTTTATATTGGTTCGATTTTACTATTCTACATTGCTTCAATTTATCTAAAAGAAACAAACATTATTGATCTAGATGACTTTTATGTAATTAAAAAAAGATCATATTTATATGTTTTTAATATATTATTTTTTTAGTTTTTTTTGCATGCTTTATAAGGTATTTTAATCTATACTTTATTTGATGATATAAGATGGTACAGTTGATCTTTTAAGTATCATGGAATGTAACTTTCCAATAAACTTTATCTCTTTTCTTCAACATTTTTGCTTAATTTTTGTTACATTATTACATAATTTTAAATCCCCTCTTATGTGACATTCACATTACATTGCTTCAAATTTGTTATATTACATTCCTTCAATTTTTCTTATTTTACTTTTAATATATATTACTTAATATTGGATAATTTTTATATTAATCATTTACTTTTGGTAATTCATTGCAATTATAAATGAGATCCACTCAAGACAAATTAAATGTTTTTAAAGTCATCTTGTTGAGTTTATCCAATTAAATATTGATTTTATGTTTTTATTAATTTTTTTCGTAGGATTTGTCATACTTTATGAGGAATTTTGATTTGTGTTGGAATTAATGAATGAGGATGATAGAAATGATCTTTTTAATTTCTTGGAATGCAAATTTATTCTATACTTTATCTCATTTTTTTCAAAATTTTCACATTTATTTGGTTATATAACTATGAATTAATAATTCACCAAAATTGCAACGTTTACATTTATATGATTTATTTATATTATTACAGTGCTTAGTTATCTTATTTTTTTATAATATATTTACATATGTTTAAAAATATTGATTTATGTTTGGCTCATTTAACAAGTCACACAAACTCTTATTTGTAGTAAAAAAAATTAATTTATTATTATTTACTTGACCATCATTTGACTCACCTCAAATAGCTCATCCAATAAAATATTCTTTATATATATATATTTCTTAAATATTTCTTTTAAAGTTTTGGCACATTTTAAAAAATATTTAATTTTGTACCACATTTGTTGTTCGAGGACATCAAATTTAATATATTATAAACTACACTTGTTTACTTTTTTTATAAATCATAGTAATTCAAAATAAGGTCCAACCTAGATGAAACAATGTCTTTGGACTCATTAAAAATCTCTATCCAATTATATATTTAATTTAATATTTATTAATATATTAATGTTTTAAACATTTTGATAGGTTTAATGAAATATTTTTATTACTAACTAATTCTATGAATGATGACATTTCACTTTATCCTGTTAATATATGGAATACAACTTTCTTACTCAAATTTCTTTTGTTTTCTTGTCACTTGTTTGGTTATATTACATTTTTTCAAGTTGTCATATTTTTTCTATCATACAGAGACACAAACACACATACACACTCACACACATATACTTAATATTAAAAAAACAATTTTTTATTGTTTATGTTCAATTATTTTACTATTTCAAAGTAATTTAAAAAAAGACTTAATTGAGACAATACATACATCGTTTGACTCATCTAAATGAACTATATCAAAATAACTATTTTTTCTTAAAATTTTAAATATTCTACTTTTAAAAGTTTTATCTTATTGTATGAGAAATTTTGATTCAAACTAAACTTCAAGATAGATGATGTTATAGTTAATCTCTGTAGTATCTTAGAATGCAACTTCCTTACACAAATGTTGTTTCTTCAAACTTTTTGTTTAGATTCTATTAGACTATTATTTAACTAGAAATCTTCAATCAAGTGACTTTTATATCACTTTTATTTTTTTGTGTTATGTTCCTTCAATATATCTCATTTTTGTTTTAATATTAAATTTCAAAAAATTAAAAATTAATTTATTTTTATTTGTGCTTATTCATTTTTTTTAATTCATTATAATTCCAAATGACATCTAATTGAGAGAAGATAAAAATCATTGGAGTTCTTTGTGAGCTCTATCAAGTTAATATTCCTTTTTTATTATTTTTAAATATTTTTTCTCTAAGTTTTAGCACACTATAATGATATTTTGATTCATACTCAGTTAGATGATCCAGAATGTTGCATTCGATCTCCATAGAATCTTGGAATGTAGCTTTCTCATTTTATCAATTGTTTTAATTTATTTTTGTTTAATTTCTAAGAAGGCTTTATCTACTAATCATGTCAAATTTATATCGTTATGATTCGGTTACATTACATTGCCTCAATTAAACTTGTTTTAACTTTATTATATGTTTAATAAATATTAAAATAGTATATTAAGTTTAATTATTTTTATTTACTTTTATAATTTAAAATAATTCCAAATGTTGTTTAATCAAGATGAAACAAATATAATTAGACTAAAAAAAATGAGCTTTATCTATTTTAAATGATGTTTTATATTTTTAAAAGTTGTTTTTATGATATTAACATGCTTTTTGAGTCATTTTAGATCTTAACTAAATTGATAATTAAGAAATTTCTCTTGATCTATCTAGTATCATAGAATGTAAATTTACTATTTAATTTATTTTTATTTTTCAATTTTTTAATATTGAATTGGCTGTATTATTATGTTGCTTTAATTCTTTGCTCATGTCTCTTTTACATCACATTGAATAGTTATATTACATTATATTTATTTATCTAATCTAAGGTTTAGTATAAATTTAACTAATATTTAAATAATAATTTATTATTATTAATGCCAATTAATTTGATAATTTACAGTAATTCTATCGAGTTTCGATTAAGACAAAAAACTTTGTTGGACTCATCTCAATGTGGTATATCTTAAAAAGTATTTAGTTTTATATTTTTAAATTTTTTATTGTTTAGTGCTTTGTTATGTTTTATAAGACATTTTGATTAATACTAGATTTGACAGTCAAGATTGTCACAATAAATCTCCTGACTATCTTAAAATAAAACTTTATTATATAATTTTTCTCTTTTTTTTAAATCTTTTCTTTGATTTAGCTATATTTTTATGTTGCTCCATATCTTTTATTTTGTGTACTTTATGTCTTGATTTGTTTATATTGTATTAATTCAATTCATCTCATTTTATATTTAATATATTTATTTATGAAATATAAAATAATAATTTATTATAATTTATGCTTGTTTACAAAGCAATTCATGTAATTCCAAAAGATGTTTGATCTAGATGAAACAAACATCATCGAACTCATCTTCATGAGCTATATTTAATTATATATTTATTTTTATATTTTAAGTACATTATCTTTTAAGATTTTGACATGTTTTATAACAAAATTTAATCTTTGCCCTTTTAAATAAATAAAAATGTTACTCTTGATTAGTATCTTTGAATACAACTTTTCCTTAAAATTTATGTCATTTTTTCGAAGTTTTTATTTTGATTTGATTATGTTACTATATAATTCTAAATCTCTTCTTATGTGGCTCTTATATTGCTTTTATTTGGTTATATTATATTTCTTCAAATTATCTAAATTTTTCTTTCATGTTATATAAATATATATGTTTAATTAAAATTAAAATTATTTATTTGTTAATTTTCTTACTTTGGTAACTATTAGTAATTTCAAAAGATGACTGGTCGATATAAAACAAATTTTGTATTGCTCATCTTGACGAGATCGATCAAATTCTACATCATTTTTTATATTTTTAAAAGCTTTATTATTTTACAGCTTTAGCTTTCCCTACAAGATGATATCTGATTTGATGTTTGTTAATGACATGCATGACCACCTTAGTATCGTGTGATGCAGCTTTCACATATAATTTGCCTTATGTTTTTAAATTTTTTGCTTTGATAAATATATATATTACTATGCACTCTAATGATCCTATCATGTTATCTCACTCTGATTTGGTTATATAACATTCTTCAAATTTATCTCATTTCTATTTTAATTTATATTTTGTTAATATAAATAATAATAATTTCTTATTATTTATTTTTAAAATAATAGCCTTTGGTCTTGCTCCAATTAGCTTTATCAAATTAAATACTTATTTTCTATTTTTAAATATTTTAGTGTTTAGGATTTGGCACGTTTTATGACTCATTTGGTTTGTAACATATTTTGTGATTAAAGATGTTACACTTCATCTCTTCAGTGTCTTCGAATGCATCATTCCAGTTAATTTGTATTATTTTTTCGATTTATTTGCATTTATTTGTTGATATTATTTTTTAATGATGTGAGAGATTTACATAATTTTTATTTAGTTATTTTACATTACTTCAATTTATCTAATTTTAGAATTAATATATAATACTTAATATTGAAAATAAAAATTTATTATTATTCAAGCTTTATTATTTTGGTAATATGTACTAATTTCAAATGAGGTCTAATTGAGATGAAATAAATAGTATTAGACACATCTTATTGGGCTTTTATCATATTAAACATTTTTTTATAGTTTTAAATATTTTATTTTCTAATGTTTTGGTGCACATTTTATGAAATTCCGATTCTTACTAATTTTTATTACACTTGCTCAAATATATATCATGGGGTATAGCTCGGCCACAAAAATGCTATTTCTTAAATGTTTTGGTTTTATTTGTTTATTTATTATGTATGGTAAATCTTCTCTCGTGTGAACTTTCAATGGATTTTTTTTAGTTATATAACATTATTTAAGTATGCTACTTTTAAGAAATCACAAGAAATTAAAATAAGGCCCTATTGATATGAAAAAAATATTATTGGACAAAACTTGATAAGCTCTATAAATTTAAAAATTCTCTTTTATATTGTAAAATACTTTTCTATGGTTTTACCCACTTAATGAGCCATTTTGATTAATAAAAAATTTGATGATTAAGAATGTCACACTTGATATCCTTATTATCCTAGAATGCAAGCATCCATTATAATTTATCTCATTTGTTGAAATATTCCTTTTTTACTTTTTCATATTCTTATGTAATTCTATGTCTCGTCTTGTGTGATTTTTTTCGAATGATTTGATTTGGTCACATTACTTTGCTTCATTTTATCTCATTTTAGCTTCAATATATATTAAGAATATTTTAAAATAATAATTTATTGTTACTTATACTTAAATATTTTTGTAATTCACAGTAATTCCAATCATTTTCTCATTGAGACGAAAGAAATACCACTGGACTAATCTTGACAAGATGTATTCAAGTCGATAAAAAATGTTACATTTTAAAATATTTTATTTTATTGGGCTTCGATACAAATTTTGGGACTTTTTGATTTGTACCCATTTGAATTGCTCTATTCAATATACAAAATTATAATGTAATTTTCACATACAATATATCATATTTTCATATTTTTTTTATTTGGATTGCTTATATTAAATGCTTTATTTTATCATATTTTAGGCTTAATATATATTTTTTTAATATTGAAATAATATTTTATCAGTTTTGTGACATTCATTTTTAACATTACAAATGTTTTTTTTGTCAAAGGTATAGCACATTTCATTAAAATTTTTAATTTATACCTCATTTGATTATTGAGAGTGTTGCACTCAATCCCCTTTCTTAGAATATAGCATCCTCATAAATTTTATATTATTTTTAGTTTTTTTCTTTAATTTTTATTACAATGAAACTCTAATTCTCATCTCATTTCACCAATTTGGTTATGTTACATAGCTTTAATTTTTTTTGTGTTAGTTTTAATATATTTTTATTTAATATTAAACAAATTTGTAATCATTCAAAATTCAATATAATCGATTAAAAGAAAACATTATTTGTTCCATCTCGATGAGCTATAATCAAATAAAATGTTTGTTTAAATATTTTTAATTTTTTTTGTTTAAAACATTTTGCAACATATTTTGATTTGTATTTATTTGAGGTTCGATGTTCTTACACTCAATCTCTGTAGTATCACAGAATGCATCTTTATTATATAATTTATTATATTTCTATTATTTTCTAGTTTTTTCTTGGTTATGTTAAAATTTTACCTTTAAGTCTTCTCTGATGTGACCTTCTTATTACTTTTATATGGTCATATTATATTGCATCAATTTATCTCATTTGAAATTTAATAAAAATTTACTTAGTATTGAAACAATAACTTTTTAGTATCTATGTTTATTTTGTTGGCAATTCATAGTAATTTCAAAAGAGGTATGATGGAGATGAAATAAATATCATTTTATTCATCAAACAAACTTTACCCAACTCTATTGCTTTTTTGTATTTCTAATTATTATATTTTACTAATAATTTTGGCATGTTTTATAAGGTATTTTGATTCGTACTTGATTTTATGATCGGTGATGATACATTTAATCCATTAAGTATCTTATAATGCAACTTTCCTAAATAATTTGCATTTTTTACTCAAATTATTTGATTTGTTTTGCTTATAGTGTTGTGTGACTCAAAATCTCTTCTCATGTGACCTTTATATTACATTGATTTGGTTACATCACTTTTTGTTAATTTATCTCAATTCAATTTTTAATATATATTTGCTTAATATTAAAATAATAGTTTCTTATTATACATGCTAATTTACGTTGATTTTTCATCATATTCTAAATGGGATCTAATCAAGATAAAATAAATAATATAGACTCATCTTGATGAGCTTTGTCAAAACAAATATTTTTTTTATATTATTAAATATTTTTCTTTCATGGGCTTTGAAATAGTTTCTAAGGCATTTTAATTTCAACTTGAATTGATGATCGATGTTGTTGCCCTTTGAAGCAAAAGGGGTGCTTGTAAACCCATAAGAGAACCATTAAATTATGTGTTTTAAAATTGTTTTGCTAATTTTTAATGGTAATTTGTTTTGAAAAGCACTTAATATAAATAGTTTCATGTCATGGAAATCTTGATTTTCTTATAAATATATTAATTTTGAATTTTTATTATTAAAATTAATGAAAATAAAAATTAAAATTTTACACCAAATTTCTTTGTTAGTTTGGTTCAAACAAGAACTAATATCTACAACCAATTGAGGTAAGGAAAAGCTCCACTATTAAAAGACTTATGCTTTAAAGTTTTTGTTACGATTTAACTCAAACATACTTAAGGGTTTTTTATGATTCACCTTTAACATAGTTGGCATTTTTCTTTATAGTTCACCCCCAACCTTCTAGTTTTTATTGGTTCAACAATAACTTAGGTTTTTATAGGATCAACACCAACATAGGTTTTTAAGAGATCAACACAAGCTCAAGCTTTCACAAAAGTCGAACTTTTGAACCCAATGAAAAAAATAAAAAAAAGAAAGAAATATTTCTAACAGAATCATAATAATTTTCTAAAGCTTGTTGATCAATAAATGAAGGCACAAAGGTTCAAAATCATGAAGAAAATTGAGAAAATGGAAGCTTAGAATATTGAGGTTTTATTGGAAGAATTTGAAATTTTGTGTGATACTAAGCCATTGGTGTAGCAAGAAGATTATTAGCTAGTAGAATATGATGTAGCCTTTCTTTGAGATCCAAAAAAGTTTTTTATGTTCATTAGGCATTTAATTCATAATGGATATTTATTTATAAAATTTATTATAACTTTTAAAAAGCTAGGGAAATTCTATTTCAAAAGCTATTATCAAATAGCTTAAAAAGCTTTTCTAAATAGCTAAAATTTTTTTTCGAAAATTGTACTGCAATATCTCTAATAATGGCATGGGAAATAACCATTACGAGGGATTAACTGGTGTTTTTAGATGCAATCAGAAAGGTTTTGGGTCATTGTGTCATAAATTCTTTAAGCAAAAGAATTTTAGATGGTTAGATGAAAGTGGATTAGATTTTTGCTATCTAATGAAGTTAGATTAGACTTGATTCATTAAATTCATCAAAGATAAGAATCATCTTAGTCATTAGAACCAAATGTGGAGAGATCTAGATAATGCAATTAAAACATACCACTATTTACAAAATAAGAGACAATCATGACTATTCGATTAAGTTAGATGTGAACATGGTCATCCATTTGAAGCTTCGAAGAAAGATTTATAGACATATGAGATTTTTGCTTTTCGATTAATTCTTAGGATGGTGAATATTTATGCAAGCTTCAAGCAATGTGGTCATGGAGGAATTTAATCCAACATGGTGTAATAGTTACAGGCTTTTGTAATTATAGTGATTCTACCACATAATACACTAATAAGTTTATTCATGATTAAGGGTTATCCTTATTAAAGTTCAGCCTGACTCAATCCTTTGTTGGCCATACCTTAATTGGTTTAGGATTGTAGTGCATGACACATCGATCTCGACTCGGTCTAGCTTATATTATCTCTTAACACAATGCTTGCAAGATCCTACTTGAGTTTTCGTAGCCAAAGATCTTACTTGAGCAGCACATGCTTGGTGTTCTATAAGGATATATATTTTTTGAATTATGAATTTTTTTAGAATAATCTTTTTTGATTTGATTAAATTTTCATAACTAATGTAAGCATAAAATTTGGCAGTGTTGCATAAAAAGAATTCATCCAAAGTAAGATTAAGTCATTAAAAATGGATTTTACATGTTTCAAACATGTGCAGAATATTGAACATGTTTCAATACTTAAGTAGGATTTCAAAATATTAACTATTGAGAAAATGAATCGAATGTTTCAAAATTAAAGGAATAGCTCAGGTTCGAGTTGGAAACATTTGAGAAGAGAAATGTGCCTTATGATTAAAAATGAACAAGCTAACATTTTAATTCATAAAAAAAGAAGAACCTCTTAATCATTAATGTGCATGTCTCCAATTTTTGTAGCTTATAAAATACTCTAAGGTACTTTAAAGAAAATTAATTCACCATCCTCAAAAGTGCATGTCTTGTTGTTTACAAGTAAACCTATTTCATAGTAAATAAGTCAATTAGAACAAGATATAAACACTCTTAAGTTACTTTAAAGTACATTAAATCACCATCTCTACCTTTTCATGATGGCAAGACATAAATGTCTAATTGATAATACCATGAGGAAAAGCATGTATTTTAGAAATGGTAAGAGATAATAAATATGAAAAAGATATGCTCCATATTACTTTTTGAATAAATAATTTATCTAAACTATGATCATTCTTCCTTCTTGTCATCATCAAAAGAGGGTTATAATTTATAAAACTTTTTTATATTATTGAAAGACTTCTATAAATATATTTTCCAAATAACACTTTGATGATACAAATTCTTATAATGATGCATTTGAATATATATCCTAAAGAGTAAACTTAGTCTTGTCTCTAATAGTAACTTGATTTTTTCCTATACTTTATTCTTGAGTGCCAATAATTAAGTTTTTGTCACTATGCCTAGGAACTAATTCTTATACTTAATTTTTCTAAAGTCTTTCAAATTATTAATTCATTACATGAACCTACACCCTAAAGAGCATATTAAAAAAATAATAGTTCTATGAAAGATGCAAATGTACTAAGTCAATTTTGAAAAATCTTTTATCAACTTGAATTGAATATCATTTATTTGATTTCTCTAGGATTTGATACTATTAAACACAAAGTAGTTGTCGAATTTAATTTATTCATATTTAAATACTAGATTCATGAATGACTCCAACTAATCATTAAATGTTTCTAATAACTATTTTTTAATTGTCTCATCCAACACAACATCTATGTTTTTATCTCTCTAACTCACAAATCAAATGAACAAAACTTTTGATTATCTATTTTCTCCTCAAAATAAAATAACTAATATAAATAAAGAAATGTCATGGTCAATCTCAAATTTATATAACTTTTAAAACTTAAATAAATAATCTCCAAAACTATAGTAATTATCATGTCATTTTTAGATCAATAAACAAAGTGTAGTGTTTTTTCTTTTCTTCTATACAAACTTACAAGCTCCTCTAAGGTGGACATATAAATTTATATGATATGTTTTAATAATTATAATCATGCTAACATTTATTTTTAAAATTAATTACCATTATAATAAAATTATTTTATCTTTTAATTCTATAATCAATTCAACAAAAGCTACGTTTGCCTTATTTTATATTCTTATGAAAGTTTACACAAGTAAATTAAGAAAATCAATGTTAATAAAAAATTTAGGTTTCTTTCCAATTTTGTTTCGAAAATTATTATGATAAAGTATCCCTAAATATCCACTTTATCTTAAGTCATTTGAAGTCACTGCTATACATAACTTAGTTTTTCTTTCCCTTTTATTTAATATTTAATTCTTTAGTCAACTATTATTTAACTACAAGCTTATAAATATCAACACATTTACAATTCTAGTAACAAATGATATGATCCTTCAATCATTTTTCATCAAAGCATGTTAAGGACAAACTATGGTATATACTTGCTCATAATAATTTAATTCTTCTTACAATAATTACATATATTAAATAATAATTCTAAAAGATTAATATTATAAAATATTAAGAAAGTTTAGAAAGAATTGGTCTTCTATCTTATGCTAAGTAAAATAAGGACAAAAAATATTTTGCAAGTGAGTCACACAAACTCATAAAGCGAGGCTTGTCTCCATAGCTCCTAAAATTTGAAGACACATCAGCAAAGTTATTTATGCTTTAAAATTAGCAACCCAAACAATCTTCAGTTTGCTAGAAGTTGGGTGTGGATGTAGTAAGTTTGAAAATTTTTTTTCAAAGTTTGTTCCACTAGGAATCCATTCATATCTATTCTGCTTTAGATTTATGGATTACCAAATTGAGAAATCAGACATATGATATTCAAATTTCGAATTACAATTGCATAAAACATTAGATTTAACTTTAGAAATTGATATAAGGAAAGATGGAATTGATGACGTCTTGAACATGATAATTATCATGCAAACATACAATATTTCTTGTCACATGGTAGTAAGATGAAGTATGTTTAAGCACATGTGAAACATTCAAGTAAACATTACTCTTTTTATATGATTCAATAAAATGATAAATAAATGTACATATGAATAATTAAAAGTAGATACATGAGAAAATAAACTAGCATACTTTGACTTTAGATCATGTATTATTTTTCATGTAAATCATGTTTTACTAATTTTTCATGAATCAAAGAATTTTCTTTTCTTAAATTATCATTCAATAATTTTAAAGCATCATTACGTGTAATAAGATTGGATAATTCATTTTCATATTCTTTATTTGATGCTTTCAAATGTAAAATAGTAAAAATATAGGTAAGAACTTTATTAGTTAAGAAAATATTTTCCTTTTTAGTTGTTTCACATTATTCATATAATTATCTATTAAAGATTCATGCTTGGCACAAAGTTTCTTAACATCATCAGACATCTTAATTAAATTTTTATACTTAATAACTAATTAAAAAAAACAATTTGATATTTCATCAAAAGATTCAAAAGTAGGCTCATGGCCAGAATTAGAAGTACTGGATAGAAGTTTACCTCCATGATTCATCTCTAAATTGAGTTTCCTCTTCTTCCTCTTTATCTTGTCTTCTTTCTTTTTATTATTCATCTCCATTTTGTCATCATCGTTATCTTGAGATTCATTCTCATGATATAACCTATCTAATCCATACATAATCTCAAAACAAGTTATAACTAAATACACCCTAAGACCAATTTCTTGAATCAATGCACAAAATAAGCAATTCATTCCATTAGCATTTAATGGAATTAACATTCTTATTTTTTACTTTTATCATTTTTAATTATAAAAAATGAATAATGAGATCCCACAAATCATTACTTGTCTTTTAAGTAACATTTTAGAAGTATTTTTTCCAAACAAAAAAGCCTACACCCTTAAATAATGAAGGATAACATGATGAAAGTCATTCATGTGAAGTTTCAAAAATATCACCTATGGGAGAAGTGATATTTAAACACTTAAATAAACTAATTATACAAAAAAATTAAGTGGTTTGTTAATAAAAAAATGGTGAGGTTGTAATTGATGTTAATAACGAAACCAAATAAGTAAAGAATTAGAATTAGTAAAACAATTTATTTGCACACATAAACAAACAATTGTACAAGTTATTTTACTCTCTTTTGTAAGGAATTGACTCTGAAACAAATTAAAGTAATATGTGTGTGAGCATTCAAATTCAATAGGGGGGGGGGGGGGGTGAATTATGCCTTTTAAAGTAGTTATGTTAATTTTTTTATCATATTTTGTTTTAAGAAATTTTTATAGAAAAAATTTATGTTTGTAAAAAGCTTGATATATATATATATATATATATATATATATATGTATATATATATAAGTATATATATATATATATTAATTTTTTATGATTAAGAAAAATAAAATTTAAAGTTATAGAGCAAAAGCTTTAGGTTTTGTGGTTAAAACAAGAACCTTTATCCACTCCCAATCCAGGTTAAGAAAAACTCCATTGTTAAAAGAGTTAGAACTTAAGGTCTTTCCTTATATTTCATTTCCAGCTTATAATTTTTTCCTTATCATTCACCCCTAACTTACTTGAGGTTTTTTTCTCGTAGTTTGACTCAAACTTACTAGCTTTTGCTTGTTTATTTGTTATTTATGATTTTATGAGCTCAACCTAACTCATTATTTTTATGAGATTAAACTAAGCCCATGTTTTTACAAATGCATTGTCACCTAGCCCAAATGAAAAAAGTATATTAAAAGAAATAAATTTTGGATGAAAGTATAGAATTTTCCTCGTGGTCATTAATGAAAGGAATAAAGAGCTCATAATTATGAAGATAAGTAAGAAAATGTGAACATAAATAATTTAGCATTAATTTGAAGAATTTTGAATTTTGAGTAGTAAATGAATAGTATACCAACAAATTGTTAGGCTAATGGTATATGATATAGCCATTTATAGAGATCTTAAATTTTTTTTATATTCATTAGCCATTTTATTCATATTGATTAAGAATGTACAGAAAATGTTTCATTATAGCTATTAAAAATTTAGGCAAAACCTATCTCAAAAGATGTTATTAAGGTGCTTAAATTATTTTTCAAATGTCTTAAAATATTCTTTCATAATGACCATGTAACAACTTATATAAATGAGGGATCAACTAGAAGTATTAAATGCAATTAGAGAGGTTCTAGATTGTTAGATCATGAACTACGAAAGCAAATGAGTTTTGGTTGATTATATCAAGTAGAATTAGTTTTGGGTTGTCTAATCAGGTTAGATAAGATCTGAATCATTTTTTTCATCAAATGTAAATACAATCATCTCAATCATAAGATTAAAATAAAAAGAGATCTAGAAACTTTGATTCTAGCATAAACTATTTGAAAAATTAAAAACAATCATAAACACATGATTAAGTTCAACATGATCATAGTCATGTTATCGAAGCTTTACAGAAAGACTTATAGGTTGTGAGATTTTAGCCGCCAAATAAATGAATGAATGACTATAATTTTGGCATGGTTCAAACCTTGTGATTATAGAAAACTTTGTCCTACATGGTGTAAGTAGCAAAGGATTTTCTCAATATAATGATTCCACTACGTGAACAATTCAAGCAAATACATTAAGTTGGCTCCCTCATTGTGTGCTCAAGAATTCTTTCCATAGGTCCACTCATACACTAATAGGATTATGATTAAGGGTCTGACCTGTGCCATTCACATACTTATTTTAGTTTAGCCTACCTAATTCCTTTATTAATAATACCCTAATTAATTGAATATTATAGTGTGGGAAACATCAGGCTCGACTTGATTTGGTTCCTACTATCTCTTGACTTTAGGCTTGTGAGTGCTCGCTTGGGCTTTCTTAGCTTGAGTGCTTTGCATTTGGACACAACATGCTTGGGATGTTGTAATCATTATTTTTGAATTTTGAAATATTTATAGTATTATTTTTTTCTAGGTTAAACAAAGTTTCATATCTAACTTCAATAAGAAATTTAGTAATGAAGTGTACAAGGACTTTAATCAAGGAAAGGATTAAGTGAATGAAAGATGGATTCCTATATATTTCTAAGTTATGGAAAAGATTAAAAAAATTAATACTAAAGTGGTATTTGAGAAGAATAAAGGATTAAATAATTAAATCTTAAGTTTTGAAAATCTAAGAATAGTTTAGGATTTGAGTAGAGAGATGTGTCTTATGATTAGTAATCTAAAAGCTAATATTCTTGTTAAAAATAAAGAGAAAAACAATTTTAATGATGATGTGTATGTCTTCAATTTTGAAACTTGTTAAGTAGTCTATGAATGTTTGAAGAGTAGTAATTCATCACCTTCAAAAGTGCATGGCTTGTTGTTATCAACTGAACATGTTTGAAACCAAATAAACTAATTAGGACGAAAAGTTAAACACTTGACATTCATCAAACATAAGAGTGATCTAACACACTTGATCTATTTAGTGTCTTGGAAAGTAAAATTTCTTGTATAATTTACCACTTTTATCAAAGTTTTTGTTTTTATTTGGTTATATTACTGTTTTGCCATAAAACCCATCTCATGTGATCTTTTACATTGCTTTTATTTGATAATATTACATTACTTTGATTTATCCCATTTAAGAACCAATATAAATTTACTTAGTTTTTCAAAAATAATTTCTTTATATTTTTGTTATTTAATTTTGTAATTTGCAGTAATTTTAAGCTATGTTTGATAAGGACAAAACAAATTTTGTTGGACTCTTCAAGGTGAGTTCTATCCATTTAAATATTCATTTCTATGTACTAAGGTATATACTTTTTGAGTATTTCATTATGTTTTACATGACATCTACATGATTTGATAATAAAGGATGTTACCTCAATCTCTTTTGTATTTTGGAATGTAATTTTTTCATATAATTTATCTCATTTCATTAAATAGTTTTATTTTGTTTGGTTATATACTATGAAACTTTATTTCTACTCTTATGACCTTTATGTTGATTTGATTTGGTTATATTACATTGCTTCAATTCATCTATTCTCAACTTTAATATATATATATATGTAAACAATATTGAAGTGATACTATTTTATTATTTATTTCTATTTATTTTTATAATTATTGTAATTTGAAAATGAGGTTCAATGGAGATGAAGAAATTGTCATTTAACTCATGTGAATGAGTTCTATCCAATTCTTATTTTCTTTTGTATTTTTAATTTTTTGTTTCTATGGTTTTTACAAGATTTAAAACATATTTTAATTGATACATGATTTTATGATCAAGGATGCTCTACTTGATCTTCAAAGTGTCATAGAATGCAAATTACTCTTAAAGATTATCTCAATTATTCAATTTTTTTTGGTTATACTAAAACGTAACCCTAAATCCCTTCTCTAAAAATGTTGACATTGCTTCTATTTCATTATAATACATTACTTCAATTTGTCTTATTTTCAACTTTAATATATATATTTGCTTAATATTGAAATATTGTTATTTATATTTTTAAATATTTTATTTAATATGATTTTGTATGCTTTTAGAGGCATCTCAATTTGTATTTGATTTGATATTTGAGTGAGTTACATTTTATCAGCTTAGAATGTTGGAATGGAAATTTCCTACATAAATTCTCATTTCAACAAATTTTTCATTTTAATTTGGTTACATTGCAATTTAACCATAAATCTCATCTTGTGTGGCCTTCACATCCTCTTAATTTGGTTATATTATATTGCTTTAATTATTCACTCTTTTGCTTTCTTATAAATCCGCTTACTCTTAAATTGTTTATTTTCTGTCATTATTCACTTTGGTAATTCTCAGTAGTTATTAAAGAGGTTCTTTTGAGACAAAACAATTGCCATTGGACTTTTCTGGTCGAGTTCTATCAAACTAAATATCATTTTCAATTCTTTAAATATTTTTTTAGGAATTTAGCAAACCCTTTAAGAAATTTTGATTCATATCTTATTTAACATTCAATGATGTTAAACACGATCGCTATAGTATCTTTTGATGGAAATTTTACTTATTCTTTATCTCATTTCCTAAAAATATTCACTTTGATTTAAGAATATTACATTGAAACCCAAATTTTTCTCGCATGTGACAATTACATTTCCTTGAATTAGTTGAATTACATTGCTTTAATTTCTTTAAATCATTGGCTTTGATTTAGTTATATTATGTTAACTATGTTTTTTCTAATATGATGGTTAAGGAAATTACGCTTGATCTGTTTAGTAAATTGGATTCAAAATTTCTCGCATAATTTATCTAACTTTTATAAATATTTTGCTTTGATTTAATTATTTTAGAATGTAATTTGAAATCTTCTCTCATGTGATCTTTTTTATTAGGGTGATTTAGTTTTATTACATTGCCATAATTTATATAATTTTATTTTTGATACATATTTACTAAATTTTAAAATAATAAGTTTTTATTATTTATGTTTCCTTAGACTTAACTTGATGAGTTATATCAAAGTAAATATTTATTTTAATAATTTCAAATTTTTTATTTTCTAGGGTTTCAACATGTTTTAGTAGAAATTTTAATTCAAACATTTTTTGATGATCAAGAATTCTATGTTCGATCTACTTATCCTCTTGGAATGCAATATTTCTTTAAATTGTATATCATTTCTTAAGACATTTCACTTTGATTTTTTTTTGTTTCTATATAATTAAAAATATTTTGACTGATGGTATTTACACTACTATATTTGGTTATGTGAAATTAATTCAATATAACTTATCTTGGCATTAATTTATACATGTAGTTAATATTAAGATAACTATTTTTATTACATAATCAAATTTTTTTGGTATCTTTTTGTAATTCCAAACAAGGCCTAATTGTGATAAAAATGATGTTGTTAGAGTCGTCTCAACAAGCTTTATCCTATTAAATATTCCTTATTATATTTATTAAAAAAATTTGTTTTCTAACATTTTAGTCGTCCGTTATAATACTTTCAATTCGTATACGTCTTAACAATTTAGATGTTATACTCGATAACCTTAGTATTTTGGAATGCAACATTCCCTTTTCAATTTATCTCATTTATTGAAACTTTTCTTAGATTTGGTTATATTATTATATGACTCTAATTCTCCTCACCTTTGACCATCACATAAATTAAATTTTGTTATATTATAATAATTGATTTTTTCATTTTAAATTCAATATTTATTTTTATATTATTAAAATTAAATTTTATTATTATGTATAATTATTTACTTTGGCAATTTGAAGTTCTTTTACTCTAGATCAGTTCAAGATAAACAAAATCATTTCACACTCTTCAATGGCATCTTTTAAAATTTCTTTTGCTTATTTATTATTAAATATATTATATTTAAGCATTTTCATTGGCCTTACAATATTTTTTATTAATACCTAATTTGATGGTAATCCACAATACATTTAATCTCTTAGTACCATGGAAGGCAAGTTTCTTGTTTAATTTATCTCATTTCATATATTTTTTGGTTAGATTTATTTTTATTACTATGTAAATCTAAATCTCTTCTCTTTTGATCTTTAGAACTACTTGATTTAGTTATATTACATTACTTCAATTTCTCTCATTTAATCTTTACAACATATTTACTTAATATTGAAATACAAATTCATTATTATTTATCCTTATTTAATTTGGCAATACACATTAATTCCTAATGAGGTCCAACCAAGAAGAAAAAGAATTCATTAATGTCATGTTCACAAGAAATATCTAATTAAATATTCAATTCTATATTTTCAAATCCTATATTTTGTAAGGTTTTTGGCATGTTTTATGAAACATTTCATTTCATATCTTATTTGACAAAGAATGATATTACACTCAATCTCTTTAATAACTAAAAATAAAACTTTCTAGTAAAATTTATTTTATTTTGGTCAAATTATTTGCACAGATTTTTATATATTATAATGGAACTCTTGTTCTTCACTCATTTGGTCATTACATTACCTTGATTTTAGTATTATTTTTATTTATGTTTATTTACTTTTGCGATTTGTTATAATTTTAAACAAATTGTGATTGAGTTGAAATAAATGCCAATGGACTCATATGAAAGAGATCCATCCAACTAAATAAGACTTTTTATATTTTAAATATTTTATTTATTAAGTTTTTGGTATGTTTAATGAAGCATTTTGATATTGAAGAATTCAACTTTTCTATGCAATTTATATAATTTTTACAACTTTTTTGTTTTACTTGGCTGTATTTTTTTGAAATATTAACTCTCCTCTCATGCCACCTTTATATCACTTGGATTTGGTTATATTATATTCCTTGAAATTAACTTATGAAAGGTTTAATATATATATTTTTAATATTAAAATATAAATTCATCATTATTAATGTTTAATTAATTTTTTATTTCACAATAATTCCACGCATGGTCCATTAGAGACAAAACAAATATTGTTAGACCCATCTCAATGAGCCTTATCATTTTAAGTATAATTTTTTGTTTTTTAAAATTTTATTTTTTAATTTGTTGGAAATTTTTACAAGGCATTTTTTATTCATACCTTATTTGATGTTTGAAGTTGTTATGTCCATCTCTTAACATCATAGAATGAAAATTTTCTATGATAATTTAACGATTTGTTTTAAATTTTTAGCTTTTTCTTAGTTAAAAAATACTTAACACAAAATCTCCTCTTGCATCACCTTCACATCTTTTTCATTTAGTTATATTACATTGCTTCAATTTATCTCATTTTAACTTTTTTATATGTTTTTATTAAAAAATAATATTTTTTGTACTTATTTTCTTTGGTAATTAACAGTGATGCCAAAAGTGGTTGGATTAAGATGAAATAAATGTAGTTGAGTCACTTCAACAAGTTGTAACAAAAAAAATTTCTTTTTATATTTTTAAATGTTTTATTTTCTAAAATTTTTAATTATTTATAAGATATTTCAAATCATATCATTTTTCACTATCAAGGATGTTGCACATAATCTCCTTATTACATAGGATTGCAACTTCCACATATAATTTTCGACTATAGCTTTCCTAAATAATTAATGTCATTTTTAAAATTTTTTGTATTAATTTTGTTATATATTACTATAAAACTCTATTTCTCCTCTTGTCTAACCATTGCATTGCTTTAATTTGATTATATTATATTGCCTCTATTTCTCTTATTTAAGCTTTAATATAATAAAATAATAATTTTTTATTATTTATGTTTAATTAATTTGGTGATTTATAGTATTCCAAAAAAGGTCAAAATGATTTGAAGCGAAAAGTTTTGGACTCTTCTTGTCAACCTTTGTTTAATTAAGTATTCTTTTCATTATTTAAATATCTTCTTTTGTAGTATTTGGCATATTTTCAAAGATATGTTGATTTATACCTTATTTGATGATTAAGAATATTATAGTCGATCTCCTTAGTATCTAGAAGCAAATTTTCTTTATAATTAATTTTATGTTTTCAATTTTTTGTCTTTATTGGTTTTATTTCTATGTAACTCTAAATCTCTTCTCTTGAAACCTTTGCTTTGCTTTGCTTTGATTAAAAATGTATTGCAACAATTCATGTCATTTCAACTTTGATATGTAATTACTTAAAATTAAAAAAAATTATAATTTAGTATTTTTTATGTTTATTTAGTTTTTTAAATTGATAGTAATTTTAATTGAGTTCAAATCAAGATGAAAAAAAATTTCATTTACTAGTCATAGAGAGCACTATTTGATTAATTAATTTGTTTTATAGCTCTAAATATTTTATTTTCTAGGGCTTTGATACTTTTTATAAGGTACTTTCATCCAAATTTTATTTGACATGCAACACTATTATGTAGAACCTCCTAGTACTTTGAATACTACTTTCCCATACTATTTATATCATTTAAAATTTTTCTCTTTTGTTTTTTTATATTACTATTTAAGTGGAAATCTTTCCATATGTAACATTTAACTCACTTTGATTTGTTATAATACTTTATTTCAATAAATCATATTTTAGCTTTAATAATTATTTATTAAGTATAAAATAATTAAATTATTATTTTAAGTTTATTTATACTAGTAAGTAATAGTAATTCTTAATTTGGCTTGATCGTTAAGAAAGAATTGTCATTAGACATGAGACAATGAGCTCTATCCATTTGTTCTTGGTTTAATGATTGTGTAGGTTAACTCGATTTCTTAAGTATCATGAAATATAAGTTTCTCGAGTAATTTATCATCTTTTTTTAAGTTTGTTTCTCTAATTTGGTTATATAACAAAAAATCCCTAATTCCTCATACAAGCAGCCTTTCCTTCACTTTCATTTGGTTACATTGCATCACTATAATTTGGATTTTAATTTATATCCACTTAATATTTTAAAAAAATTTAGTATAATTTATGTTATTTATTTATATAACTTGAAGTATTTCTAAGCATGGTCTAATCAAGACGAGACAAATCTCATTCGACTAGTGTTGATGAGCTCTATCTAATTAAATATTTAGTTTTATTTTTTTTAACTTTCACATGTTATATAACACACTTAAATTCATGCCTGATTTGGCAATTGAGGACATTATTGTCTTTCATTTAAGCAAATTGGAATGAATCCTTCCCATATAGTTTATCTCATTTTTTTGAATTTCTTATTCTCGTTTGCATTATTATGAAGAAACTCTAATTCTCTTCTCATGTAACCCTTTCATCACTTTAATTTGGCTATATTACTTTACTTTTGTTCATTTTATTTTAGCATTTTCATGCATTTATAGTATATGAAAATATAATTTATTGATATTTATAACAAAATCAAATTAAAAGAATGTAAAAAATGGGATAAACTTTCTTAGAATATTGCATTCTAAGATTTTATGCATATCAATGTAACATTCTTAATCGATTTATCTTGTTTGAATAAAAATTTCTTAAAATCTGCACTAAAAACTTAAAGAATAAAATATCTAAAAAAATAAAATTAAATATTTAATTTGATAGGGTTGATCAAAACTGGTCCAACAAGACTTGTCTTGGCTTGATTAGAATTTGTTTGGAATTATGATTAATTACCTAAAATATATAAGAATAATTATTAATTAAATTTTATTTTATTATTTTGTAATATATATATCAAAGTTGAAATGAGATAAATCAAAGTAATATAATATAAGAAAATAAAAGTGATGTAAAAGTTGCATGAGAGGAGAATTAGAGATTCAATATAAAATAAACAAATCTAAGGAAAAATTTAAAAAATGAGATAAACTATATAAGAAATTTGTTTTAAAAGTTACTAAAAGGATAGAGTTTAACTGCCTCTAAAACCAAGTCAAAGTCAAATAATTAAAAAAGAGACTAGCTCTGTAAGAAAGATGCTTTTCGAGATGCTAAGATCGACAATAACATCTTCAATCCTTGATTTATGTGCAAATAAATATATCTTGTTAGATTCATTAAAAGTTAAAAAAATATTTAAAAATATACAAAATATTTTCAATTTGAATGAGCTCATGCATATGAGTGAAATGACATTTGTTTCATCTTGATTAAACCACGTTCAGAATATCTACAAATTACCAAAGAAAATATATCTAAATATTAAAAAATTATGGTTGTAATATTTTTAAAATATACGTTAAAGCTAAAATGAGATAAATTAATGTAACATAATATAACTAAATAAAAGCTATGTAGAGTTCACACAAGTAACGATTTATTATTACGTAATAATTTAACAAAAATAAAGAGAAAAATGGAAGTAGTTAGATAACTTATACAATTAAGTTGTAGTTCAGGCTATTAAGGACATCGAGTGTAATATCCTAGATAATTAAATCATGTATGAATCAAAATGCCTAGTAAAAAATGAAGGAATCATTAAAAATAAAATAATTTAATATATATATATATATATATATATATATATATGTATATATACATATTTGCTTTATATTTGATTGAATAGATTCAATTGAACTTTGTTTGGAATAATTATGATTTCAAAAAATAAATAATAATAAAATATTATTTTAAAATTTAGTTGGTATTAAAAAAATAGTCGATGCTCACTATTGTTTAAAAGAAAGTTTGATTCAAGCAAACTAAGTAAGTTTGGTGTAGCACACATCATCAGTAAATCCTGTATGAATTGAAATGGCTTGTATAACATATGAAAATCAAGCAAATTTTATATTTACAAATATAACTTGGTATTTAATTAAACAAGTCTCATAGAGCTCCAGTCCATCGATGTTTCTCTTATATTGGACCACAAGTAAAATTATTGTGAATTACCCAAGTATGCTAGCATTAATAATAATTAAGTTTAATTTTTAATATTAGAGAAGTTTATATTTAAGTTTAATGAGAAATATCAAAATAATATAATATAGCAAAATCGAAGCGATTTATAGTTACTTGATGGGAAATTTAGAATTTCATAATAATATTACTAGTTAAAAGAAAAACAATTTGAAAAATGAGCTAGATTGTACGAGAAGATTGCATTGTAAGATAATAGGACTTGGAGAGTATCATCATTTGGCACCAAATTAGGTTCGAGAAAAACTACCTCGTTAAATTTGTAGAAAACCTAAAAAAATAAATATTTAGAAATATATAAATGAATATTTAATTTAATAAAGCTCTCTAAAGTGAGTCCAATGATGTTTGTTTGATCTCTATTAGAGGACGTTTAGAATCACTGCAAATTATGACATTTAATGAGCCAAGATTATAAAAAGTTATTGTTTTAATATTAAGTTAATATATATTGAAGTTAAAAATAAGGTAAATTGAGGCAAAGTGATATATGAAAATTAGAGCAATACAATGGTTATAGAAGAGTTGATTTATAGTAACATAGCAAAATAAGAAAATCAAAGCAAAAATTGAAGAAATGACAAAAATAGCATTTAAAGGTTGCATTTCAAGATAATAAAATGATTGAGGTTCACATCCTCAGTTTTTAAATTATTTATGAATCATAATTTCTCCTAAAGTATGCCAAAAACATAGCTAATTAAATATTTAAAAATATAAAATTGAATATTTAATTTGACAGAGCTAGCTATGCTAATTGCAATGTTGTTAGCTTTGACTTAATGATATGACCTTCAAAATTTCTATAAATTAGCACATTAAATAAGCATAGATAGCAACAACTTATTATTTTA
Organism: Vanilla planifolia; assembly: GCA_023846275.1. Classification (NCBI taxonomy): domain Eukaryota; kingdom Viridiplantae; phylum Streptophyta; class Magnoliopsida; order Asparagales; family Orchidaceae; genus Vanilla; species Vanilla planifolia. Next base: position 1,766,861 of record JAIUJO010000047.1, read on the forward strand.
ATATTTATTATATATTAAACTTTAATTAATATAAATGTAAGCAGGATAACATGATCAAATCAATGTAATGTAAAGGTCACACGAGATGAGATTTAGGATTACATAGTAATAAAACAAATTTAAAGAAAAAAATTTAGAAAAATGTGATAAATTATATGGACAAATTATATTCAAAGATACTTTTGATATCATTCACAAAATCCTCAAACATCAAATTAGGAAGGAATTAAAAAGTGGTGTAAAATATTTAAAACGTTTTGTAAATAAAATTTTAAAAAATATAGAAATAAATATTTTATTTGGCAGATCTCATTGAGATTATTCCAATGAATTGTCTTTCATTTTCATTAGACCTCCTTTCGAGTTTCTATGAATTACCAAATTTAAAACATTAAAAATAAAAAAGTATAATTTAAATATCAAGAAAATAAATCTTTATGTTGAAATAAGATAATTGAAGTAATGTAATTTAATAAAGTAAAAGCAATTTAAATGTCATATGAGAGAACTAGAGTTTCATATTAAATATCCTCGATCATTAAATCATTTGCAAATCAAACAAACTTATATCACTTGCCAAAACCATATAAAATAAAATATTAACATTTATGAAAATTAATATATTTAATAGAAAGAATATAATAAAACAAATTCAAAGCAATATAAGGGTGACACGAAATGAGATATTATGTTACAAAGTATTATAACCAAATCTAAATGATAAATTTGAGAAAATGAGATAAATTGTGAATTGTAGTTGAAGTATTTGAAACTAATGAGATCAAGTGTAACATTCTCAATCATTAAATCAAGTACTAAAAAAATGACTAGTAAATTTCACAAAACCTATAGAAAATTAAACATTTTTAAAATTAAAAATGATGATTTAATTGGGTAGGGCTTGTGGGGAAGAGTAAAACAATGCTTGTTTTTACATGATAACACCTAGCTTGGAAGTACTTGGAATTACTTATGCAAAAAGGCATAAATAATAAGAAAAATTTATTTTAATATTAACAAGAAGTAAATTAAGTAGATATGAGATAAATAGAATCAATCTAATGTAAGTAAACTAAAGAATATTAAAACTCACAAGAGGGAAGGATTACAGTTTCTTTGTAATATAACCAAATAAAATAAATAAATTTGAAGAAGTGAGATGAAGTATATAAGAAATTTGATTTCAAAAAAACTGAGTTGATCAGCATCATATCTATGATTCCCAAATCAAGTATGTGTCAAAATATCTAATAAAACATGGAAAAATAATGAAAACATCTCTAAAAAATGAAATTGCTATTTAAATAGGTGGAGGTCATCAAGACTAGCCTCATAACATCTCTTTCATCTATAATGTTTCTCATTTCAAATTACTATGAATTGGAAAAATAAATTAAAATAAATAATAAAAATTTATTTTTTAAAATTAAAAAAATACATAATAATATTTAAATCTATTAAATTAAAACACTGTAATATAACCAATTAAAATTTATATAAAATCAAATGAGTAGAATTAGAGTTTCATAATGACAACCAAATTAAAGAAAATAATTTGAAGAAATGCGGTAAATAGTGTAGGAAACTTGTATTCCAAGATAATAAGAAGATCGAGTCAAACATCTTTAGTTATCAAATTTGATATGAGTCAAAATATCTTATAAAGTGTCCAAATTGCAATAAAATAATTATTGAAAATTTAGAAATTAATATTTAATTTGAATGAGTTTGTCGATATAATTTTCACCAGATTTGTTAATCTTAATCAAACCACATTTAAAATTCTTATAAATTCCTAAAGTAAATAAGAATAAACAATACAACATTATTATTTTAATATAAATAATATAAATATTAAAGTAGAAACTATAAAAATTGAAGAAATAATATAACAAACCAAAATTGATGCAAATGATATAAGAGAAGATATATAAAGTTATTGATTAATATAACCAATTTTAAGAAAAAACCACGATGGAATAAGATAAATTATATAACAAAAATTATATTCTAAGATAATAATAAGATTAATTATAGAATCCTCAATTACCAAATCAAGTATGAATTGATAAATCTCATAATATTTGCTAAAACCATTGAGAATAAAATGTTTCTAAATATAAAATAGAATATTTATTTGGATAGAGCTCTTATAGATTTGTCCAATGATATTTGTATTTTCTAGATCTAACTTTGTTTGGAATATTTCAAATTATGAAACTTTTATCATAAATAATAATAAATTATGATTTTAGCATTATGTAAATATATGTTGAAGTTGAAATTAAAAAAATTAAAGCAATATAATATAACCAGTTTTAAGTGATGTAGAGGTTATGCATGAAGAGTATTAGAGTTTCATAGTAGTACATCCAAAAGAAACTAATAAATTAAAAAATGAGATAAAATATATTAAGTAGTACTTTTCACAGATACTAAGGAGATCAAGTGTAACAAGCTCATTCATAAAATCAAGCATGAGACGAATTATCTCATAGTGTGTATCAAAAATAAAAAAAAATAAAAAATTTAAATGAATATTTAATTAGATATGCCTCTTCACTACTAGTCTAATATATTTGTTTTTAAATATCAAACATGTTTTGGAATTTCTTGTAATCATCAAAGTAGATTAGAATGATTAATAAATAAATTATTATTTTAATATTAGGAATATATATCTTATAAAAAATGACATATATTAAAAAGAAGTGATATATCCAAATGAAAATGATGTAAAGGTCACACAAGTGGAGATTAAAAGTTTTATAGTAGCATAGCTAAATAAAAGTAAAACATTTAAGAAAATTGAGATATATTGCATGGGTAAGTAACATTTTAAGATACTAAGGTTATTGAGTGTTACATCATATATAACCAAATCAAAGAGAAACATTTGAAGAAAAGAGATAAAATATTTAAAAAGTTCCCTTTTTATGACACTAAAGAAATGGAGTATAACATTTTATATTTTTAAATTAGGTATGAACAAAAATATATCATGAAACATGCCGAAACCCTAGGAAAAAAATTTAAAATATAAAAACTAATTTTTTACTTTGATGTAGCAGAATTAAGACAACTCAATGATGTTTATTTTGTCTCAATCAAATGTTAATTAGAATAATCATTACTTATTATGTTAAATAACCATAAATAATAATGAATTTTTATTTTAATATTAAAAATATATATTAAATCTCAAATGAGAAAACTTGATGTAATGTACTTTGACAAAATCAAAGAGATTATAGTTCACACAAGAGTAGATTTAGAGTTACATAGTAATATAACAAAACAAAAGAAAAAGTTTTAAACAGATGAGTTAAATTTTACAAGAAATTTACATTACAAGATATTAAAGATACCAAGTTTAACATCTTCAATCATTAAATCAATTGCAAATTGAAATGACTTATAGAGCATGCAAAAACAATTTAAAATAAAATATTTTATAAAACAAAATATAAATTTACTTAATATTTAGTTGTATAGAGCTCATCAAGATGAGTACAATGATGTTTATTTCATGTAAATAAAACTAAGGTTGGAAAAATTATAATTATCAAATAAAATCAACATAAATAATAATAAAACATTATCAAAAAATCAAGTAGATTGAAAAAAATCCTTTAGAAATCTTATAAATTATATGGGAATAATTAAAATCATGTGTAATTCTAAACACTTTGTAAAGAATACCAAAACATAAGATAATAAAATATCTATAGATATAAAAAATGTTTTAATTAGATAGAGCACATTGAGACTAGTATATTGTCATTTTTTTAATCTGAATTAGATGGCGTCTCGAATAACTATAAATTATTGAAGTGAATAAGAATAATAACAATAAATTATTATTTTAATATTATGTACAAATAGATTAAGCTTTAAATTATAAAACACGAACTATTATAATATAAGCAACTCAAGTGATATAATGATTACAAAGAGGAGAATTTAAGTTTCATAAAAATACATTAATATTGAAGAGAAATAATTGAAAAAAATGAGAGAAATTAGACACAATTGTTGCATTATAAGTTACACCTAATGTGACATGCTTGATCATAAAATTAGAGAGAAGTCAAAATGTGAGGTAAATCATGCAAAAATCCTAAAAATAAGAAATCTAATGATAGAAAATTTTTTAATAGAATAATACTCATCAAGACAAGTCTGGTGTCATTTGTTTCAACACAATTTTTTTTTGAAATTATTAAAAATTAGCAAAATAAATTAGCATAAGTTGAAGCAAATTATTACATTAATATTAAGTAAAAATATAGTGAAGTTGAATTCAAAATTATTGAAGAATTGTAAAATAACCAAAATAATGCATTGTATGGGTTAAATAGAATTAGATTTAGTGTTAGATTGCAATATAAGAAAATAAAAGCAAAGCATTTGAAAATTAAGATAAATTGTATCGAAAGTGGCATTCGAAGATGTTAAGAAAATGGAATGCAACATACTCGACTGTTAAATCAAGAATGAATCCAAAGGTCCACTAAAGAATGCCAATAATGTAGAAAATTAAATTTTTAAAAATACATAAATAAATATTTAATTTGGTAGAGTTAGTCAAGCCTATTATAACAATTTTTATTTCATCTCAATCTAACATCATTAAGAGCTACTACGAATTATTAAAGTAATCAATAATAAGTAACATCAAATTTTTATTTAATATTAGTTAAATATGTATTAAAGCTAAAATGGGATAAATTAAAGAAATGTAACAAAATTAAAAGGAAGTGGTGTAACGATCACATGAGCAAATTAAAGTCTTATAATAATGTAACCGAATCAAAGAAAAAAATCAAATGTAATGAGTGAAAATGTAGTGGAGTGTTATATTAAACAAAATTTAGGAGATCTAACACAGCATCATTGATTGTCAAATCATGTAATATTGAAATCTCTCATAAAATGAAATCTATCAAAATAATGTAAATGTTACATAAGAGATGGTTTAGAGTTACATATTAATGTAACAAAAGAAAAAAACTTAAAGAAATAAGCTAAATTGTACATAAAGGTTTTATTCAAAGATAATAATGAAATTATGTGTAACATACTCAAACATTAATTTTGGTACAAATTGTAAAATATGCTAAAACCATAGAAAAATAAATATTTATAATTTAAAGAACAATATCTAAGTAGATAGAGCTCATCTAAACAAGTTAAATGACATTTATGTTTCTTGAACTAACCCTTTTTTGAATTTCTCTAATTTAACAAAATCAAAAAACATAAAAAATAACAAACTATAATTTTAATATTATGTTACTACACTAATTAAAGCTAAAATAAGATAAATTTGAGTATAATAACATAATCAAATTAAAAAATACGAAAATCATATGTGAGAAAAATTTGAGTTTCTTAATAAAATAACTAAATCAAAATGATAAATTTTAAAAAGGAGAGATATTGTGCAAAAAATAACATTCAAAGATACTGAAGAGATCAAGTGTGGCATGCCCGTTCATAAAATCAAGAGTGATGAAAATGTTTTGTAAGACATGCCAAAAAGTATAAAACATTAAATAATGAAAAATATTGAATTAAATTTTTAATTTGATAAATTTTATTGAAAGGAGTCCAATGACATTTGGTTTTCTCAAGTAGACCTAGTTTGGAATTACTTTGAATCACAAAAGTAAATAAGTATTAGTAATGTTAAATTACTAATTTAATTTAGAGCAAATATTTATTAAAATTTAAATGGGATAAATTTAAGAAAAATAACATTTCCAAATGTAAGAAAATGCATTAGTCACATAAGTGCATAATTAAAGCTTGAGAGTAATAAATCATAATCAAAGAGAAATATTTGAAAAACAAGAAAAATTATACTAGAAAGCTAAATTCCATGATACTAAAAAGATTGAGTATAATGTTATCGATCATCAAATGATGTAAAAAAATATTTCTCAAAATGTACCAAAACCCCAGAAAAAAAATATTTAAAATTTTTTTAATTAATATCTGATTGAATTGAGCTCATCGACATGTGTCGAACAATGTTTATTTAAATTCAATCAATCATAGTTTGCATTACTATGAAATGCCAAATTAAAAACAATAAGTAATAATCAATTATTATTTTAGAGTAATATAACTAAATAAAAAAAAAAGAAAAATTAAGATAACTATAGAAGAGAGTTACTTTCCAAGGTACTAAGGTTATCCATTATGCCATTCTTGATTGTTAAAGTACAAATGAAAATTTCTTGTTAAGTGCTTAAAATCATAAAAAATAAGATATTTAATATATATATAAATGAATATGTAATTTGATAGAGCTCGTTTAAAGAGGCCAACAACTTTTGTTTTGTCTTTATTTGACCTCTTTTGGAATTACTATAACCAAAGCTAATATACTTAAAAATAAAAATTTATTAATTTAATTGTAAGTAAATATTTAATAAAAAAATATTAGATAAAATGAAGCAATGTAATAAAACCAAATCTATATGATTTAAAGGTCACATTGTAGAATAATAAAAGTTTCATTGTAATTAAAATATTCAAAGTAGAAATTTCGACAAAAGGAGACAAATTGTATGAGAAATATGCATTTGATGATACTAAGATGATTGAGTGAAAAATCTTGAATCATCAAAACTATTACAAATTGAATTATATCATCAATTGTGTCAAAACTCAAGAAAAAATATTTAAAAATTTAACAAAGAATATTTAATTTAGTAAAGCTCATAAACATGGGTTAAACGAAATTTTTTGTCTTAATCAAATTTACTTTGGAATTACTAACTACTAACAAATTAAATTAGCATAAAAAATAATAAATTATTATTTTAATATTTATTAGGTACATAAAAAACTAAAAAAAGATTAATTGATGAAATACAATATAATTATCTCAAAAAACTGGAAACATCTCAAAAGAGTAGTGTTATATAATAATATAACCAAATCAATGAGAAAAATATCAACAAAGATAAATTGTATGATAGTGTTGCGTTCGAAGACGATAATGAGATTTCATGTAACACTTGATCATCAAGTACGGTATGAATCACCAAGTTTGATAAGACATGAAAAACTAGTAGAAAAAATATAAAAAAATTCAAATGTCATATATTTGGATAGACAGTGCTCATCGAGACGAGCCCAAAAATATTTGTTATGTCTTGATTGAAATTCATTTCAAATCGTGAGTTAGTAAATCAAATAAGTAAAAATAATAGTTAATTATATTTTTAATATTGTGTAGAAATATTTTAAGTTGAAATGAGATAAAGTGAAGCTAATTCCTAAAACCAAATAAAAAAATATTTAAAAAATGAGATAAATTGTATGAGAATGTTGCAATCCAAGCTATAAAGGTGTCACATTTAATCTCCTTAGTTGATTGGAATGCAACTTTCTCGTAAAACTTATCTCATTTCTACAAGTTATGTCCACTAGGCTTTGTTTTGTTACTATGAAATAATATTTCTCCATCCTATATCTTTATATAATTTCAATTAAGACAAAATAAATGTCAATATATTACTTCATACCTAATTTGATGATTGAGGATGTTACACTCTATCTCTTTAGTATCTTGGAATGCATCTTTTCTATACCATTTATATCTTTCCCATAATTATTTTATTTTTATTTTTGTATTTTACTATGAAGCACTCATTCTCCTCTTAAATAACTTTTAGACCCCTTTAATTTGGTCATTTGCATTACTTCAATTTATCTAATTTAACCTTTAATATATATTCACATGATAATAAAGCGATAATTTGTTGTTATTTAAGCATATTTAACTTGAGGATTCATGATAATTCAAAAGGAGTTCTAATCGAGAAGAAACAAACATCGTCGGACCAGGCATGAGAAGCTTTACGCATTTAAATGTTCATTTTTATATTTTAACTTTTTCTTAGGATTTTCACTTTGTGTACATGTTATTGTTATTCACACTAAATTTGTTGATCAATGATGTCAGAAATCTTCTTATTACATTAGAATAGTACTTTCTAGTATATTTTATTTCATTTGTCCAAATTATGTCAAATTGATTTTTTCATTTTACTTTAAACATCTAATTCAGCTGTCTTTAAGCTTTACATCATTTTCATTTAGTTATGTTACATTTCTTTAATTTAACTTTTTTTAAAATTGATATATTTTTATTTATTATAAAATAATAATTTATTATTATTAATGCTTATTATCTTTAGTCTTTGATAGTAATTCAAAATGGCATCCAATGAAGATGAAATAAATATAATTGTACTAATCTCAATATGCTTCTTCCAATTACATAATAATTTTTTATTTTTAAATATTTTTTTCTATGTTTTTTTTGCATTTTTTATGGGAAAGTTTGATTTGTTATAGATTTGATGATGAATGATATTACACTTAATCTTTTTTGTACCATTGAAATTAATTATTTTTATACAATATATCTCAATTACTCATTTTCATTTTGATTTTGATATATTACAATGTTACACTAAATCTTTGATTGTGTGACTTTAACATCATGTTCTTTTGGTTATATTATGTTATTATTTATGTTTTTTTTCTTAGATAATTTCAATTAACTCAGAATGTGTTTTGATCAAGACAAAACAAACATAATTGGAGTCTTCTCAATGAGTTCTATCCAATTAAATATTCTGTTTTTATATTTCAAAATATTTTATTTTTTAAAATTTTGGCATATTTTATATATCATTTCAAATAATTCTTAATTTGATGATCAAGAATGTTATCATTGATCTCCTTACTTATTTGGGATGTAATATTTGCATACAATATATTAAATGTTTTCAAATGTTTCACTTTAATTTAATTTTATTAGAATGTAACTCTAAATCTCCCTTCATTTAACAGTTACTTGACTTTGATTTGGTTATTGTGTATTGGTTTAATTTCTCTACTCTCAACATTAATATATGTTTACATAATATTGAATTGATAATTTTTTGTTATTTGCACCTTTTTATAATCCTTAGCAATTCTAAAAGAGAACTTATTGAGAGGAAGCAAACTTTGGTATAATAGTATTGGTGAACTAGATAAACTAAATTTTTGCTTTAACTTTTTATATAATTTATTTTGAAAGTTTGATACTTATTTTATGATTCATTTTGATTCTTAGTTGATTTAAAGATCGAGGATATTATTTTCAATCTACATATTATCTTAGAATAAAACATTTTTTTAACAATTTATTCGATTTATTCATCACATTATTTTTGCTATAATGTATTATAACACTAAATATCTTTTTATGTCTCTTTTACATCACATTTATTTGGTCGTACTACATCATTATTTTTTATTTTTTACTTTGGTATTTCACAAAAATAGCAAATGTCGACTGATCAAGATGAAAAACTTTGTGGAGTCATCTTGAGGAACTGAAACCAACTAAATAATCTTTTTTGAACTTTTAAATATTTCATTTTTACGAGTTATTTCAACTCATACATGATTTAATTATCGCGGATGTTGTAATTGACATATGTAGCATTTTGAAATGTGATATTCCGACATACTTTATCTCATCTCTAATAAGTTTATTCTTGAATTTGATTTTGCTACTTTGGAATCTAATTCTTCCCTTAAAAGATCTTTATAATGCATTAATTTGGTCCATTATATTACTTCAATTTACCTCATTTCAACTCTATTATACATTTTTTTAAAATAAAAATAATTTTAGTTAATATTAGTGTTCATTTCTATTTGTAATTTTGAACAATTCCAGTTGAAGTTCAATTAAAATGAAATAGTTGTCATTTTATTCATATCGACGAGCTCTGTCTTACTGAATATTATATTTATACTTTTAAATATTTTATTTTTGAGGATTTCAACATGATTTATTAGATATTTTGATTTTTATCTAATTTGATGATTGAAGATATTACACTCTATCTCTTTAGTACCTTATAATACAACTTTTGATATAATCAATATTAAAATGAAAATTGTTTATTATTTATGTTTTATTCATTATGTAATTTATCGTATTGCCAAATGTGGTCGAACTGAGTCATAAAAAACATCTCTGGAATTATCTCATTGACCTCTATCTAATAAAATATTGATTTCCATATTTTTAGATATTTGTTTCCCAAGTTTTGTCAAACTTTATGAGACATTTGAAATCTTACCTTATTTGATGATTAATGACGATGCACTAATGTACTCAACATCATTGAATGTAAATTTTGCATGTAATTTATGTCATTTCTTTAAAAGTTTCCCTTCTATTTTGTAATATTACAATTAACTCCATATCTCAACCCATGTTACATTTAAATTACTTAGGTACACTAATTTTACATTACTTCAATTTATCTCGTTTTATTTTTAGTATATGTTTTCATTAATTTAAATTATTTATTTATTTTTATGTTAATTTATTATAGAAACTTATAGTATTTTGAATGAGTTAATTCGAGGAAAGACCATTATCATTCTACTCTTCCTGATATGAAATTTATGAATAAATATTCATTTTTTTAATATTTATTTTATAGGGTTTTAGTTTTTTTTAGGGAATTTTGATTCATACTATTCAATGATCGAGGTTACCATGTTCTATCTCCTTTGTATCTTAGCATGCAAGCTTCCTAGACAATTTATCTCGTTTCTTATAAGTTTTTTTACTTTAAGTCTTTTATACTAATATGTACTCTAATGCTCTTATTGAAGGACCTTTTCATCACTTTGATTATGTTTTATTACATGGATTTAATTTATCTCATTTCAATTTTAATATATATATATATATATATTTAATTCAACTTCTTTAATTTTTAATATATGTATTTAATCTTTAAAAATAATTTATTATAATTTATACATATTAAATTTTGAAAAAAAATAATTCAAATTAAGGTCTAATCAAAATGAAACAAATTTCATTAGACTTATTTTAATGAGCTCTGCCCAATTATGTATTATTTTATTTCTTTTAAAATATTTACTTTCTATGGTTTTAACACTTTTAATGATACATTTAATTCTTTATTCATTTGATGATCAAGGATGTTACACTCCATCTTAGTATCTTTGAATGTAATTTAGACACATAATAAATCTCATTTCTTCAAAGTTTTAATTTGATTTTATTATATTATCATGTTACTATAAATCTCATCTCATGTGACTTTTGAATGACGTCGATTTTATCATGTTTCTTTAATTTCCTTTACCTATGTTTTAATTCATTTTTTCTTATAATAAGTTTTAATTCATTTTTATTTACAATCATTAACTTCATTAGTTTTCAAAAATTCTAAACGAGGCCTAATCAAGAATAAACAAATCCCTTTCAACTTAGAGCTTGACTAACTCTTTGAAAATTATTTTTTATTTTTGTACTTTTATATTTTTTTATTTCAAAGGTCTTAGCAAACTTTTTATGTATTTTGATTCATACATAATTCTATAATTGAGGTTGTTATACTCAATCTTAATAATTTTGAATGTAATTTTCTAGTACAATTTATCTAATTTCTTCAAATTTTTTTGACTTTGATCTTCATATTTTTAGATGTAACAATGAATCTATTATCATTTGACCATTACATTTCTTAAATTTGAACATTAATATATATTTACTTAAAATTTAAATAATAATTTATTATTATGTATGATTATTTGCTTTTGCAATTCATAGTATTTTAAGATAAGGTTTGATCATGATAAACAATTATTGTTGGTCTCATCTTAGCATGCTCTATCAAACTAAACATTCATTTCTATATTTTTATATATTTTAGTTTTTAAGATTTTTACTCGCTTTACTAGATGTTTAATTCATTCTTGATTTGATGATAGTGAATATTATACATAATCTTCTTCATATCTTGGAATACAACTTTCTTGTACAATTTATCATAATTGGTTTTTGAAATGTTTATTACGATTTGGTTTTATTTCTATGAAATTCATCGTCTACTATTTTGTCAATTTTACATCATTTGATTTGGTTATATTACTTTTTAATTTATCTTATTTTAGCTTTAATATAATATCACTTAATATTAAAATAATAACTTTTTTATTTATTCTTGTTAATTTTTATATTCATATTAATTCCAAATGAGGTTTAATTAGGATGGACATGGGTCATACATCTTATCTCAATGAGCTCTTTTTAATTAAATATTTATTTTAATATTTTTAAAGATTTTTTTAATTATTTTATTGTGCTTTATAAAAAATCTCGATTCATGCTAGATTTAGTTACCAATCATGTTACTCTCTATCTCAATATCATTTTGGAAAATAATATTCCCTTATAATTTGTATTTGTCAATTACATTTTAATTTTAGTATTAATACAAATTTAATAATTTTAAAAGTTATAATTAATTGTTATTGATGCTTATTGGCTTCGATAATTCACAATAACTCTAAAAGAGTTTTACTAACATAATGTAGATATGATTGGACTCATCTTAGTGTGCACTATCTTTATTTATTTTATTTTCTGGGCTTTGACATGTTTAATGACACATTTTTATTTGTAACATATTTACCAATTGAGGATGTTATACTCATTTTCCTTAGTATCTTAGAATAAAACTTTCTAAAAAAATGTCTCAATTCTTTGACATTTTTTTATTTGGTGATAGTTCAATGTAAATCTAAATCATATGCGACCTTTAAATCAGTTTAATTTTGTTATATGATTCAATTCACTTGATTTTAGCTTTAAAATATATTTAGTGATTATGAAAATATTAATTTGTCATAATTTAATCTTATTTTCTTTAGTAATCATATTAATCTGAAACAAGTTCTAATTATGATAAAAAATGTCATTGGATCTATCTTGGCAACATTAGTCTAACTAAATATTTATTTTTATATTTTTAAATATTTCGATGGTTTTGGATTTCTTTATGAGGTAATTTGATTTGTACTTGGTTGGTTGATCGAGGATGTTAGATTAAAATTCTTTAGTATCTTGAAAAGCTAATTTCTAACACAATTTATCCTATTTATTCAAATACTTTGATTTACTATGATTTTATTACTATGTAACTTTAAATCTTCTCTCATGTCAATTTTACATCAATATAATTTAGTTGTTTGATATTGCTTCAATTTATCTCATTACAAATCTAACATATAATTTGGTCATATTAAAATAGTAATTTTATTTTTATGCTTATTTATATTTTTTGCTTTTTAGTAATGAAAAATGAAATATGATTGAAATGATATAACGATTGTTGGACTCACCTTGATAATCTTTTTCCAATTTAGTAGAAATTTCATATTCTATTAAATATTTTTGTTTCTAGAATTTTTGTATGCTTTAAAAGTTATTTTAGCTTGTTCCTAATTTGATGATCTATGATGTTACACATGATCATCTTAATATCTTTTAGTGTAACTTTCTCAAGTAAGGTAACATCTCTTTCTAAATATTTTACTTAGATATCATTTCACATTTACATCATTTTGATTTTCTTTATTAAATTGATTCAATTTTACATGTTTAACCTTTTGATATATATTTCATTAGTATTTAAATAATACATTATTTCTACTTTTCTTGATTACTTAATAATTTATATTAATTCCATTCATCTTGATAAGCTACATCAAATTAAATATTTTTTTAATATTTATTTATTTATTTTATTTTTTTATTGATTTTTCATTCTTTATGAGATGTTTCAATTCATTCCTCATTTAATTTTTGAGGATGTTACACTCAATCACATTAGTAATTTGTAATGCAACATTCTGAAATAATTTATCTTATTTTTTTAGTTCTTTATTTTTTTGTAATATTATCATGTCCCTCTAAGTATCTTATCATATGTCCATTAACTATTTTTGATTTGGTAATCTAATTTTTCTTCAATTTTTGCACTTTCATCTTTAGTAATTATTTTAAAATTTTAAATTTTTTTTATTATTTATACTTTTTTACTTTTGTGATTAATATAATAAAAAATCAGGATTTTATCAAAATGAATGAAACATCAAAAAAATTTCTCATACAATTTTTCTAATTTTTATAAATTTTTTGTCTTTGATTTGGTTATATTATTATGAAACTCAAATTTTTATATGGAGTGAAAATTATGTTGCATTGATTTAACTATATTACATTGCTTAAATTTATCTATTTTTTGAAGACATATATATTTATTAGTTTTTGAAATAATAGTTTAAAATTAATTATGTTATTTTCACTAGTAATTCATAGTAGTTCTAAATATTTTTAATTAAGAGAAAACAAATATTGTTGGACTCTTAATATGCACTAGCCAATCAAATTTTCTTTTCAATATTTTTTTGGCATTATATTTTCCTGGGTTTTTCTAGGCTTTATCAGATATTTTGATTTACAAATAATTTGGTATTTGAGGACATTATAGCTCATGTCCTCAATCCTTGGAATACAATGTTCTCATAAAATACATCTCATTTCTTAAAAGACTTTTCTTTGATTTGGTTATCTTTCTATGTAACTCAAAATATTCACTAATGTGACATTAAAGTTGCTTTCATTAAGTTATATTATATTTCTTACATTTTCTTGATTTTTTATTTAAAACATAATTATTTATTGGAATAATAATTCATTAATATTTATCCTTATTATTTTTTAATTTTGAAATATTGAAAGTGAGTTTTCATAAAGATGAAACAGATGTCATTGAGCTCATCTCAATGAGTTATATATAACTAAATATTTATTTTAATATGTTTTAATATTTTATTTTTTAAGAGTTTTGGCATTCTTTATGACAACTTTTCATTTATACTTGATTTGAAAATCAATAGTGTTATACTCGATCACCATGGTTTTTTAAAATTAAATATTTCTATACAATTTATCTCATTTCTTCAAATGTTTTTCTTTAATTATGCACATTACTATGAAAAACTAAATCTCTTGTTATGTGACCATCACATCATATTCATTTAGTTATATTACATTGAGTTAATTTATTTTTAGGTTTGTGATATATTTACTAAGAATTAAATTAATTATTTTTTTTCATTTATTTTGTATGTCATAGTATTTGTAAATAAGCTCTAATTTAGAGAAAAAACATTGTTGGACTAATCTTAAAGAAACATAAAAAAATTAAACATCCATTTTGGTATTTTTTGATATTTTATTTTCAAAAGGTTTTGGCATTCTTTATAAGTTATTTTTATTTTTTATTTCATAATCAATGATATTCTCGATCTTGTTAGCATCTTGGAATGTAGATTTCCTATATACTTTAATTCATTATTTTAAGTTTTTTCTTCAATTTGGTTATATTACTTTGTAAGTCTTATTGTCATCTAATTTGACCAATCCATATTGTTATTTTGTTACTTTATATGTTTTTTTAATTTAAGCAATTGTAAATTTAATATATATTTACTTAATGTCAGAGTAATATTTTTTTATGATTTAAGCTTATTTAATTTGGCAATTTCTAGTAATTCCAAACAATTTTTGATTAGGATGAAATGAATATTGTTGACTCATCCACACAAATTTTATAAAATTAAATATTTATTTTTACATTTTTACATATTTTATTTTCTAATATTTTAGAATGCTTCTCTATTTTTTTTGATTCATGCCTCATTTGATGGTTAAAGATTTTATGCTTAATCTTCTTTGTTTGTTCAAATTTTTTTTCCATATAATTTGTTTTTTCTTCAAATTTTTCAAGTTAGATTTTGTTATACTACATAAAATTATAAATCTCATTTTAGGTGACCAATATAAGGCTTTTTTATTACATGAAATCCTTTAAATTTTTTTATTTTTGCATTAATTTATTTAATTAATTAGAGTTAAAATAATAATTTACTATAATATACACCTATTCAGTTTCATAATTTGTGGTAATTTTAAAGAAGGTCTGTTCAAGATGTATCAAACATCATTGAACTCATTTAGTTGAACAATATCCATTTAAACATTCGTTTTTAGTTCTTAAATATTTATATCTTAATAGCTTTCATACGCTTTGAGTTATTTCACTTTGTACTTCATTTTGTGAACAAGGATGTTACTTTTGATCTCCTTAATATTTTGGATTACAATTTTCTCATAAAATTTCTCTAATTTCATAAAATGTTTTACTTAAATTAAGTTATATTACTATGCAACTCTAAATCACTTACCATGTGGCCATTATTTCACTTCGATTTTGTCATTTTACATTGCATAAATTGATCTTATTTTCACTTTAATACATATTTTCTTAATATCGAAATAATAATTTATTATTATTAATGTTTTTTTAAATTTTTTAATTAATACTAATTTATGATAATGTATGATGAATACAAAACAAAGGTTATTGGACTCATGTTGACATCTATTTAATTATATGTTTATTTCTATATTTTTAAATTATTTATTTTTTACTATCTAGTATCTTAGTATGTTTTTGAGATAATTCAATTTGTACCTAATGCCATAGTTCATGATATTATACTTTATGTTCTTAGTATCTCAAAGTACAATTTCTTGCATAATTAATTTTATTTCTTCACCTTTTTTTTCTTTCATTTAGTTTTATTACTATGATATTCTAAATCTTTGTTAGTGTGATCTTTGCAACACTTTTATTTTGTTACGCTACATTACTTCACCATATCATCTTTAGGCTTTAATATATATTTACTTGATATTAAAAAAAAATTAATATTATTTGTGCTTATTTATTAAAGAATTTACAATAATTCCAAATAAGGTCCAATAAAGAATAAATAAATATCATTGTACAACTATTGATGAGCCCTATCAAATTAAATAGTAATTTTTTATTTTTAAATATTATACTTTGTGAAGATTTTGCATTCTTTATTAGAAATTTTAATTCCTATTTAAAAGTACACTAAAGGATGTTATACTCTAATTCTCTAATCATATCCACTCTTTATTTCTTTAATTATGTGATCTTATAATTCTATAATCTATCTTGATTTTGGATTGATTTTGTATTTACTTAATATTAAATACAATATTTTTTCTTATTTATGATTATTTTGATTATTAATTTGTAGAAATTATTAGTATGCCAAATAGGGGAGAACCAAAGTTCTTAGACATACTCTATAGGCTCTGTCCACTTAAGTACTCATTTATAAATTTTTCAAAATTTTATTTTCTAAAGTTTTGTCTACTTTATGAAACATTTTAAGCTTGTACATTATTTCAAATAGGCGATGTTATGTGTAATCTCCTTAGTATCTTCAATTGTAGTTTTTCAATATAAATTATACTAATGTGTAACTCTAAATCTCTTCTCATGTAACATTTATATCATTTTGAGTTTCGTATTTTATATCGCTTCCATTTATTTTTCTTTAATTATTGTTCGATATTTATTAAAAATTGTAATTTATTATTATTAACTATTATTTATTTTTGTAACTATCAAAATTCTAAATGAGGGTTGCTTATTTAAAAATAAACATTATTAGGCTCTTCTTAAAAAGCTCCATCAAATTAAGCGAGTGTAACAACCTCGTTCGACAAATCATGTACAAATTGAAATATGTAATAAAGTGTGCAAAACTATAAAATATAAATTCTTTAAAGTTATAGAAATGATTACTTGATAGGATAGAGTACATTAAGAAGAGTGGAAAAATATTTCTTTATTTCCATTAGACCTTGTTTAGAATTACAATAAATTTCCATAGTAATTCTATATAAATAATAATAATAAACTAATATTTTACTGTTAAGAAAATATGTATTAAGTTTAAATGACATAAGATGAAGTAATATAATATAAACATAAGATGAAGTAATATAATATAAACAAGTAAAAATTATATAATTATCAAATGAGTGGAGAATTAGACTTTCATCAAAATTTTAAAAGATTAATTAAAAATATTTGAAGAAATGTACTAAATTGCATGGGAAAATTTAAATCCAAAACACTAGAGAGATTGAGTGTGACAACAACAATTATTAAAAGAGGTGCAAATCAAAAACTTTTTGTGAAGTGTACCAAAAGCCAAGAAAACAAAGGATTTAAAAATAAAAAAAACTTATTTAATTCACTAATACTAATCAATATGATATTTACCCTAATTTAAAAACATAAATATGCATAAATATTAGTACTTAATATTTTTGTTTTAAGAAAATAAATATTGAAGCTGAAATGTGATAACCTTTAGAAATGTAAGATTTGTAAACAAAAGACTTATAAAGGTCACACGAGATATCATTCAAAGTTACATAATAATATATAATAATTCAAGCAAAAAATGATGAAGAAATAAGAAAGATTACATGGGAAATTAAGCTACAAGATACATTACCAATCAAGGGTAACATCATCGTTAATGAAAGATGGTACAAATTAAAATATCTCATGAGGTAAGCCTTAGATAGTTAAAAAAACTTAAAAAGTATTTTTTATTAGATAGAACTCATTGAGATGGCTTCAATGACATTTGTTTTCTCTCAATTTGACCATGTCTAAAATTACTATGATTTACCAAAGTAAAGAGCCATAACTAATAGTAAATTATTATTTTAATATTAACTAAATATATATATTAAAGATGAAATTAAGTAAATAAAGGCAATGAAGTACAACCAAATCAGAATGATTTATTGTTCAAATAGAGGAGAGGTAGAATTTCAAAGAGACTTAACAATATAAATAAAAAATATTTATACAATGAGTTAATTTATACAGAAAAATCGCATTCAAAGATACTAAGAAGATTAAGTACAACATAATTGAACAAAAAATCAAGTACAAAAGCCCTCATAAAGCATTCAAAAAATGTAGAATTAGTTTTTGAAAAATAACACAAAATAATTAGTTTGATTTTGCTCACGGAGATCAAAACAATGACATTTATTTCAACATGATCAAATATAAGTAAGAATTGTTATGAATAACCAAAATAAATAAGTATAAATAATTATGTAAAATAACCAAGTCAAAGTGATGTATTAAATTCACGAGAGGAGATTTTGAGTTATATTAAATTATAAAACATCAAAGTGAAAATTTTGAATAAATGAGATTTGTTGTAACAAAAACTTACATTCAAAGATATTGTGTTGATCAATTGTAAAGTACGAGTTCATGAAATCAAGTATGAATTGAATTAACACAACCTACTTAAATCTTAGTAAACCAAATATTGTAAAATTTAAAATGAATATTTAAATTCTTGGAAATACTTGAGATGACTGAAGCGATAGTTTTCCTTCTTGATTGACCTATTTTTAAAATTAATATGAATTACTAAAGCTAATAATCATAAATAAACATAAATTTTTATTTTATTGCAAAGGAAATTTATATTAAAGTTGAAGATACATTAAAGTGATGTAATATAACCAAATTAATGTGATTCAAATGTCACACAAGGAGTTATTTAGAGTTACATATTAATATTAAAAATTAAAGTAAAAACTTTCATCAAATAATATAAATTGTATTAAAAAATTACATTATGAAATGCTATGGTGTTTGAATGTAACATCCTTATTTGCTAAAACAAATATCGATAAAAATGAGTCATAAAAGCATACCAAAACATTAAAAAATATCTCATTAAGAGAAATGAGATAAATTGTATGATAAAGTTGCATTAAATAATCCAAATATAATAGATAATCAATCATGTAATAAGGTATGAATAAAATTATGTCATAAAGAATTCCAAAACTTTAGAAAACAAAATTTTATAAAATATGACAATGAATATTTACTTGGATATAGCTCATGGACATGAATACAATGACATTAGTTTCATCTTTATTCGATGTTGGATGGAATGGCCACTAATTACCAAAGTAAATTAGCATAAATAATAATATAATGCAAACAAATCAAAGTGATGTTAAGGGTGCTAAGACATGATACTTGGAGCTATATTGTAATTTAATTAACTCAAAGTGAAAATGTTTAATAAATGAGACTTAGTTTACAAACAAGTTGCATTTGAAGATACAAACATATATAAATCATAGATATTGAAATATTTAAAAATATAAAATAAATATTTAGTGGAATAGAGCTCTCTAAGGTATGTCTTATAATTTTCATTTTGTGTCGACTAGACGTTAGATGGAATAACCACAAATTACTAATACTAATATGCATAAATGATTCTAAATTTTTATTTTAATATTAGGTAAATATTTCATATAGATGAGGAAAGATGAGTTGAAGTAATTTAATGTAGCAAAATTAAGGCTATATAAAGGCCACATAAGAGGTTATTTAGCATCACATTAATTAAGCAAATCAAAGTGAAAAATTTTAAAAAT
The DNA here is from genome assembly GCA_023846275.1 of Vanilla planifolia. Taxonomy (NCBI): domain Eukaryota; kingdom Viridiplantae; phylum Streptophyta; class Magnoliopsida; order Asparagales; family Orchidaceae; genus Vanilla; species Vanilla planifolia. The sequence goes on from JAIUJO010000047.1 coordinate 1,787,163, forward strand.
GAGATAAATTGAATAGAAAAAACATTCCAAAATACAAAAAAGATAAACTATAACATTCTCAGCCATAAAATAAGGTACAAATCAATATGTCTCATAAGGCCTATCAAAATGCTAAGAAAATAATATTTAGAAATGAGATTAAATTTGTTATAAAGTTGCATTCAAAGATACGAAGAAGATCAAGTGAAACATTCTTGATCATCAAATGAGGTATTAATCAAAAAATCTAAAAAATGTTCATAAATTGATGAAAAAAATATTTGAAAGAATATTTTGTTAGAGAAAGCTTCTCGATATGACTGTAAGAATGTTTGTTTCATGTTGATAAACAACATTTGGAATTTTTGTGAATCACTAAAGTAAATAAATATAAATGATCATAAATAATAAAACAAAATCAAGTTTACATAAAGGCAAAATTAGAAGAGACGCGAAGATTTTCCTGATTTCTGGCACCCGACGGCGACGGTCGACGAAGGTGAGAATTTTGTTTACTTTGTCATCGGACTCTATAAGTTTTTCCGGTGAGTGGTGGTCAATTGGCCGACGAGAGATGCAAGAGAATTCGAGTTCGCCGACGAAATATTTTAGGTTTCATCAGATGTACAGGAGAGAAAGAGAGAGAAAGAGCGAAAAATCGGTCCATGCCTTTGGACCGGGTTACGCTGCGGAACCGGGTTGCCGAGCACCGGCGGTCCAGCGTGCCGAGAGCGTGGGGTCCAGCTCAGTGAGAGCACGGTCCAAAGCGTCAAGGGCGGACGATCCAGCGTCGAGCGCGGGCGGTTCAACACCCGCGTAAGTCGATTTTGGGAATTATTTTGGGAAAGGTTTTCAAAAAGCACTTTTGGTTAATGAACATATTTTAAATTTTTAACCTTGGCCTTGTAGGACGTCAAGACAAATTAGAAGTGGGCAAGGAAATTTGGTATAGCAAATCCAAGTAGATAAATTTCTAACCCTATGATGTAACACAATATTATATGTTCTTATATGCTCTCCTTACAGTTATAGAACTATGATTGTTGCATATGTTTATGGCATAAAAAGAAAGAAATACTATGATATGGATTACTTATGCATTTACATGAAAACTGAAAAGAAAGATGTAATATCGTATGATAATAAAATAAAAAGGAAGAAACAATATGGAAAGAAAGATCTTTTGATATGGCATAATTATTTGGAATTATGATTAGAAATGGTAGTAAAAATGGATTCCCAGAGAACATTATCCTCACCACTAGGCCCAGTATGTGTTGCAGGGTATCGATCTTCGGATCCGATATCTGTCTAGTGTTTATACTAGGCCCAGCATGTGTTGCAGGGTATTGATCTTTATATCAGATGTCTGCCTGGTATTATATGCTATAACTCCATGTTGATTTACACCAGGCCCAGCATGTGTTGCAGGGTATGGTACCATACCTACCTGATGGCACTAGGCCCAGCATGTGTTGCTGGGCATCGATCTTCAGATTAGATATCTGCCTAGTGTTATGTGTTTGGTTGGATGTCTACTAGAGGTCATTTATTGATGGTGATTAGATCTAGTGGATAATGCATCAAAGGAAATTGGGCCTGGTAATAACAGACTATATAAGGAATTGGCATTTTTTTTATGGTTTTTCATTTTGCATTTCCTTATATATATGACATCTGGTATGATTTTCTCTTTATGCATATGATTCATCTGTGCTATTCAAGGTATGTAATTTCATTTATATTGGGTTAACTATGTGGATTTATCTACTAAGATGTGTGAAAATTTCATTTAGTACTTACATCACAGGTCAAGAAACCATTATACCGAGAGATGAGAATGGGTGCTACTATAGAAGAGCCATTTTCAAGAGATGTGTGAGAGAGGAAAAGTTTTGGTGTGATTAAATGTTTAAAACATGCCTTTATATACATAATTTTTATTTTGGGAGTTGTGTTTGTCTCACTGTCGGGTCCCCCCTCGGGTATTGTTTATATGTTAAGCAAATTATTAAGTTGCATGGGATACCAAAAGTTATTATCTCTGATAGAGATCCTAAATTTTTTTCTCACTTTTGGAAAAATATACATCAAGCTTTCGGTACAAGTTTACGATTCAGTACAGCTTTCCATCCTCAAACAGATGGTCAATCATAAAGAAGTTTGAAAGGTCCTGCATTTGTGGAAGAAGTAACCGAAAAGATCAAAACTATTAAAAAAAGAATGAAAACAGCCAAGGACACACAAAAGAAATACTATGATATCAAACACTGAATGATCGAATTTCAAGAGGGGGAGGATGTATTTATTAAAGTAAGTCCAACAAAAGGTATCATTAGGTTAAAAAGGGCACGAAAATTAAAAACCTAAATTCATTTGTCCTTTTCAAATACTAGAAAGGGTTGAACAAGTAGCATATCGGCTAGCTTTACCTCCTCAGTTGGCTGGAGTACATAATGTTTTTCAAGTCTCAGTTTTAAGGAGATACATTCCAGATCTCTCCTATGTGGTGAATTACATAGATCCAGACATCGAAATTCAGAAAGATTTGACTTATTCAGAAACACCAGTAAGAATCCTTGATCGACAAGAGAAAAGGTTAAGAAACAAAGTTATTCCCATGGTTAAAGTCTTTTGGCATGGTCAAACAGAAAGAGAAGTTACATGGGAAGTAGAAGTAGATATGATCACTCAATAACGAGAGCTGTTCTAAATTTTGGGACGAAATTTTTGAAAGGAGGAAAGATTGTAACAGCCTTACTTTTTCTTTATTTTATTTTATTTGTTGAAAGAGCTCTTTGAGATGAGTGTAACGGTGTTTAGTTTGTAATTGTCAGAGCTCTAATGAATAATTTATTAATTTTTAAAGATTTGGGATAAATTTGTAAAGTGGAGGATATATTTGTAATTTTGTAAATGTCGGCATAGTTCAAATTCGATTTAGCGGAGGATATATTTGCAAATACAAAAATTAGAAGGGGTTTATGCAAAAATGCGGTTCATGGCAGTTCTAACGGGGTTATAAAAGCCTAAGCAGGGTTCGTTTTGAAAAGCATTTCTTTGCGGGGAGGTTTCTGGTGTGCGAGGGCGAGATTTTCGACTACTGCCATTGTGCTCGACAATGTTCCAGCACGCTACAGTAACGGCGGGCGAGGATTTTCGTGATTTTCGGCACGTGACTGCGACGGCTGATGAAGGTGAGAACTTTGGTTTGCTTTGTTGTCGGGTTGTATAAGTTTTTTCTGTAAGTGGCATTCAATTGGCCGACGAGAGATGCAAGAGATTTCGAGTTTGTCGACGAAATATTTCTGTTTCGCCGGACATACAGGAGAGAGAGAGAGAAAGAGCAAAAAGCTGGTCCACGCTTTTGGACCGAGTTACGTTGTTGAACCGGGCTACTGAGCCCCGGCGGTCCAGGAGGGCTGAGTGAGCGTAGTCCAACGTGATGAGCGTGCGTGCTCCAACGTCGGGCGTGGGCGGTTCACCGCCCATGTAAGCAAATTTTGGGATTTATTTTTGGGTTTGTTTGGGAAAGCTTTTCAGAAATCACTTTTGGTTAACAAAGATATTTTAATTTGTGACCATTGCCTTGAAGGACATCAAGAAAAAAAATTAAATGTGGGCAAAAAAATTTTGTACAGTAAATCAAGGTAAATAAATTCCTAACCTTGTTATGTAGCACAATATTATGTGTTTTTACATTCTTTTCTTACTGTTATAGAATTGTGATTATTGCATATGTTTGTTGCATAAAAAGAAAGAAATACTATGGTATGGATTACTTATGCATTTACATTAAACTAAAAAGGAAGAAATAACATGGTATGATAATAAAATAAAAAGAAAGAGACAATATGGAAAGAAGGTCTTTTGATATGGCACAATTGTTTGGAATTAGGATTGGAAATGGTAGTAAAAAATGGATTCGCAAAAAACATTATCCTCACCACTAGGCTCAACGTGTGGGATCGCAGGGTATCGATCTTCGGATCAGATATCTGCCTAGTGCTATGTCCTATTTCTCCATGATGATTTACACCAGGCTCAGCATGTTGGATCGCAAGGTATGGTACCATACCTTGCCTGGTGGCACGATGCTCATCTTGTTGGATCATAGGGTATTGATCTTTGGATCAGATATCTGCCTAGTGTTATGTGCTGTGTTGGATGCTGGCCTGAGGTCATTTATTGATGATGATTGGATCCAAAAGATAATGAGTTAAAGAGAATTGAGCCCGGTAATAACATACTATATAAGAAACTGGCATTTCTCTATGGTTTTCCTTTGGCATTACCTTATATTTGACATCTGGTATGGTTTTCTCTTTATACATATGATTCATCTATGCTATTCATGGTATGTATTATCATTTATACTTTGTTAACTATGTGGATTTATCTATTGAGATTTAAAAAATCTTATTTAGTGCTTACATCACAGGTCATGAAACCACTACACTAAGAGATGGAAATGGTACTACCACATAAGAGCCATTTTCAAGAGATGTATGAGAGAGGAAAAGTTTTAGTGTGATTAAATATTTAAAACATGCCTTTATATATATACTTTGGATTTTGGGAGTTTGTGTTTGTCTGAACGTCGGGTCCCACCTTGGGTTTGGTACTTGTCCTCACTTAGACGTATCTCGCGACTCTGATGATAACTTTGTTATATAATGGTACTGAGAGCACGAGGTCCAGTGCTGAGATACTGTGGTCCAGCCTTGAGAGCGCACGGTCAAGCGTCGAAAGCGCTGCCCACCGCGCCGAGATCGCGAAGTCCAACACGCCAAGCGGGAACGGTCTAGCATCGGGCATGGGCAGTTCAGCACCCGCTTAAGCTGATTTTGTGGTTTTTTTTGGGGGTTTGTTCGGAAAAGCTTTTCAGAAAGAATTTTTGGTTAATGAACATATTTTAATTTGTGACCATGGGCTTCTTGGACATAAAAAAAGAAATCGGAAGTGGGCAAGATAATTGGCATAGGAAATCTAGTTAGATAAATTCCTAACCCTACGATATAGCAAAATATTATGTGTACTAGTGTTATGTCCTTGGTTATGTCCTTGTTTCGGATCAGATATCTGCCTAGTGTTATGTCCTTGGTTGGATGTCGACTGACGGTCATGATGATGATTGGATCCAGAGGATAATGCGTCAAGGAGAATTGGGCCCACTAATAGCATGCTATATAAGGAACTGACATTTCTTTATGGTTTTCATTTTGCATTACCTTATATATATAACATATGGTATGGTTTTAGCCTGATGCATATGTTTCATCTATATTATTTATGGTATTTTTTTATGCCTTTTTATTTACTTGGTTATCTATGTTGATTTATCTACTAAGATGTGTAAAATCTCATTTAGTGCTTATATCACAGGTCATGAAACAACTGCACCGAGAGATAGGATTGGTGCTGCTATAGAAGAGTCATTTCTAAGAGATGTGTGAGAGGAAAAGTTTTGGTGTCGTTAAATGTTTAAAAATATGTCTTTATATCTATACTTTGGATTTTGATTTAGTGTTTGTCTTACTGTCGGGTCCCCACCTTATGTTTCTTAATTTTCCTCACTCTGACGATAATTTTGTTATTTAGAGGTATTAAACAATTAAGTAAGATCAATTGTACAAAAATGATGCATTCAAGGATGCCAAAGAGATGAAATGCAACATCCACTAGCATCAAATTAGGAACAAAACAAATTATCTCATAAATAATTCAAAATTATTTGAAAATAAATTTTAAAAAATAATAATTGAATATTTAAATTAATACAACTCTTTTATATGAGTCTAATAACCACAATTTTATGTCCATCACAACTCATTGAAATTTACTGAGAGTTTCAAAAGTAATAAAGCATAAATAAAGAAAAAATTATTATTTTAACTTTAAGCAAATATACATTAAAATGTAAAGGAAATAAATTAAAATAGCATAATATAACCAAATCAAAGCGATGAAAAAGTTACATGGGAGGAGAATTAGAGTTTGAAAATAATATAACCAAATGAAATGGAAAACTTTAATGATGTGAGGTAAATTGTAAGGGTATGTTATTTTTTAAAATACTTTTGAGATTAGTGGTGACATTCTTGATAGTCAAATAATTAGTGAATCAAAATGCTATTAAAAGTATGTGTACACCCAAGAAAATAAATTATTTTAATAAAAATATGAATATGCAGTTTGATAGAGCTTGTAAAGACAAAATAAGAAAATCTATTTCTTCTTGATTGTGTCATTTGTACTTTTTGCAATCACAATAGTAAATCTACAAAAATAATAATAAATTATTATTTTAATATAGTATAAATGTATAATAACGTTGAAATGAGAGAAAGTGAAGCCATGCAACATAATAATATTAAAGAGATGTTAGTGTTCCATAAAAATATGTCAAAATAAAAGTGAACATTTTTGAAAAATTATGCAAATTATATTAGATTGTAGCATTCCAAGATACCATGGTGATCGAGTGCAACATCATCAATAGTGAAATCAAGTATGAGTAAAACTTTGTCATAAGTAATGGCAAAACTCTTGAAATTAATTTTTTTAAAAATATAATAATAAATATTTAGTTTGGTAGATCTCATTGAAAGGAATACATCGACATTTACTTCGCCTTGATTGGACTTCGTTTGGAATTACAAAGAACGTGTAGAGTTACATTATAACACCACAAAATTAAAATGAAAAATTTGAACAAATGAGATAAATTGTATGGAAAAGTTGCATTGCAAAATAATTAGAAGTTCCACATAAAATTCTCAACAATAAAAAAAGATATACATTAAAACTATTCATAAAATATGCCAAAATCATAGAAGATAAATTTTTTTTAAAAACACAAAAATTGAGTTCTTAAATGGACTGAACCCATGGAACGAAGGTTAATGAGATTTATTTTTTCTTGACTGGACAACATTTTGAATTATTTCAAGTTACAAAAGCAATAAGCATAAATATATATTAAATTATAATTTTAAAGTAACTTTATAACAAACCTCAAATGAGATGAATTAAAAAATAATAATATATCCATAACAAAGCAACATAAAGGTCACATGAGGAGAATTAGTGTTTCATAGTACTATAACAAAATTAAAGCAAAATTTTTTAGGAAATGAGGTGAATTGGATGGGAAAGCTCCATTCTTAGATACTAAAGAAATTGTCTTCTACATTCTTAATAAATAAATAAAAAACGAATCAAAATGACTCACATGGTGTACAAAAGCTTTAAAAAAATTCAAAAATATGTAAAAATGACTATTTATTTGAGTACAACTCATCGGCTAGAATTTAATAAGATTTTTATCATCATACATAGACCTTAGTCAGGTTGATTTCAAATTGTTTAAATAAATAATCATAAATAATATTATAATGCAACTAACTAAATGTGATATAAATGATAAATGAGAAGAGATATAGAGTTACTACAAAATACAACCAAATAAAAGGAAAAAGTTTTCTTTAGAAATTCCTTAAATTTTACTAAAAATTTGCATTCTCTGAAATTTAGTACATCAAGTATAAAATCATTAATCATCAAATAAGTAACGATTCAAAATGCCACAAAAATTTTGTTTAAATTTAAGAAAATAAATTATTTAAAAACATAGAGTTAATATCTTGTTTGCAGAGATGAGAAAATATATATATGAAATATGCATTCAAAGATACTTAAGTGATTGAGTGTGACAATGTCATCTAAAAAATTAGGTATAAATTGAAATGTCTAATTAAGTATGAAAAACTTAAAAAATAAAATATTTTAAAATATAAAAGAATATTATTTCACTATTTAGAGTTCGTTGAGAAGAGTCAAATAATATTGTCTTCATTTCCATTATACATTGTTTAGAATTAATATGAATTATAATAATTAAACATAAATAAAACAAATAAATTAAAATTTAAATATAAAGAATATATATATTCATTTGAAATGACATAAGTTGAGGTAATATAATATAGTGAAATAACACTAATGTAATTGTCACACATGTGAGGTATTGGAATATCATGGAAATTTAAGAAAATTGAAGAAAAGAATTTGAATAAATGTAACAAAATATTGTGGGAAATTTCAAATCCATAATACTAAATAGATCTTGAATGAGAACCACAATCACAAAAATATGTACAAAGCAAAATATCTAATGATGTGTATCAAAAGATAAGAAAATAAAATATGCTAAAAATATATAAATGAGTAGTTTGTTTAATAAAGCTAATGATATGAGTTTGGTAACATTTGTTCATTTCAATTAGACCTCATTTGGATTTACTATATTTTATAAAAGTAAATAAATATAATAAAAAACTATAATTTTAATATTAAGTAAATAAAAATTGCAGTTGAAATGAGATAAATTGTAAAAATGTATGATATACAAGCAAAGGACATGTAAAGGTCACATGAGATATGTTTAGAGTTGCATGATAATACATCCAAATTAAGCAAAAAAATACAATGAAATAACATAGATTACAAGGGAAATTTCAATGCAAGATATTATGGAGATCGATTGTTACATCATCGTTAATCAAATTTGCTACAAATTGAAATATCTCATAAGACATTCCAAAGATAATAAAAATAAATTAAAAAATATTTTTTTTATTTGCTAAATGCATCGAGATGGGTCAAACAATGTTTGTTTTAGAATAATATATATTATCACATTAAACAACCTCAAACAATAATAAATTATTATTTTAATATTAACTAAATATATATTAAAGTTGAAATGAAATAAATGGAGGCGACAAAGTCAACCAAATTAAAATTGACGTAAGGGTCACGCAAAAGGAGAGTTAGAATTCAAAAGATATAATATGTAAAAGTTTATTATTTGTCAAAGTAAGATAAATTATATAAGAAAATTATATTAAAAGATACCAAGGAGATCAAGTGTAACATCATTGATCAACAAAATTGAATACAATACAAAAAAACTCACGAAGCAAACAATAAATCTATATTTTTTTTGAAAACATAATACTAAATAATTGGCTTGATAAAACTTATTAGATGAAGACAATAACTTTTATTTCAACTTGACCAGACTAGATTTGGAAATTATGAATTACCAAATTAATTAAGCATAAAATAATGATGGAGCACAACAAAGTCGAAGTGATGTAATGATCAAAGTGAATATAGATAAATCAAAGTGAAAGTTTGTGAAATATGAGATATGTCATGCGAAAACATTACATTCGAAGATATTATGTAGCTCAAGACTAACATCCTTGTCCATCAAATTAGGTATGACTCGAAATGACTTGTCAAAATGACATATATCATAGAAACAAAAATTGCAAAATTTAAAGGGAATATTTATTTACTTGGAACTCATTCAGATGAATAAAATGATGGTATTTCATCTTGTAGGAGTCATTTTTTAAAATTATTACAAGTTACCAAAGCAAATAAGCATAAATGAAAATTGTTTTTAGTTTTTAAATATTTTATTTTGAAGTGTTTAAGCATCTTTTATAAGACATACAATTTTGAACAAGATTAGAAGATTTGAGATGTTAAGCATTACATCGATTGTTTCTTGGAGTGTTATTTTCTGATATAATTTATCTTATTTCTTTAGTTTTTGCTTTTAATTGATTATATTTGTCTGATACTCAAAATCTTTTGTCATATAACCGTTATATGTCATTGATTTGGCTATATTACATTTTTTTAATTTATTTCATTTCTACTTTAAAATTTATTTTAAAAAAAAATTATTATTTATTAATATTTATGCATGTTTATTTTAGTAATATATAGTAATTCAAATGACATTCGATTTAGTTGGAAAAACGTTTATTGGACAAGTCTTATTGAACTTATACAATTTAGTATCAATTTATACATTTCTTTTTACTATTTTTACCATATTAGGGTTTTCACAAATTTTTGCGAGACAATTTGGTTAATACTTACAATAATGATCTAGGATGCCACACTTTGTCTTGTAAGTCTATTGGAATGCAACATTACCACACAAATCTTCTCTTTTATGGCATGCATCTCTTTGTTTTTCTCATGTAATAATGCCTAAATTTATCTAAGTTTTATCATTATTATATATTTAGTTAATATTAAAGCAAAAATTTATTGTTATTACCTTTTTTTTAATGCAATGTAATTGCAAACAAGATCTTATGATGAGGAAACAAACATCATTGGGCTAGCCTTGATGAGTCATATCTAATTAAGTTTTGAATTTTATACTTTTAAAGATTTTTTTTCTAAAGTTTTAGTATTCTTTGTGAGATATATTAATTCATACCTATTTTGATGATTGAGGATATTACACTCAATCTTGTTAAAGTCTTTGATTGTAGCCCTCTCATATAATTTATCACATTTTCTTCAATATTTTTTCTTTGATTTGATTACAATACAATGTAATGTTAAATCTTCTCTCATGTGCAATTTAAATTTCTTTGATTTGGTTATATTATTTTATTCAAATTTATCTTATTTTAGCTTTAATATATATTTACATAATTATAAAATAATAATTTTCTTTTACTTCTTACTTATTTATTTTTTTAATTCATAATAATTCCAAAGAAGGTTTAATTGAGATAAGAGAAATGTCGTTAGACTCGTCTAGAAGAGTGCTATCCAATATAATATTTTTTATATATTTTGTCATTTTTCTATGATTTTGGAACACTTTGTCAGACATTATAATTTGAGCTTATTTAATGAACAAGAACGTCATGCTATTTTTTTTAGTGTCTTGGAATGTAGATTTTTGGCATAAGTTTTCACTTTTTTTCAAATTCTTCTTTATAAATTAGTTATATCAATATGAAACTTTAATTCTACTATCGTGTAACATTACTTCACATGATTTGGTCATATCATTTTTCATCAATTTACCTCATTTTCTGTTACATTATTTATTTAGTAAACTTTAAAATATAATTTTGTTATAGTTTAAACTTATTTAGTTTTACATTTTGTAGTAATTCCAAATGTGGTGCTATCAAGACAAAAGAAATTTTGTTGGACTCATGCGGATGAGCATTACCCAATTAAATATTCACTTTTGTATTTTTACATATTTTATATTTTAGGGATTTGTCATGTTTTATGAAACGTTTTATTCATACTTGATTTGGTGATTTATCATTGTGCACTCAATCTCCATGGTGTCATGGAATGCATCTTTCTCACACAATTACCTAATTTCTTAATAAATTTTTTTTACATGTCATTGATTTTTTAAAAATTATATTTTTAATCGTGATAAACTCTATATAACAAAATATTCATTTTTAATCTTTTAAAAAATGCTATTTTTGTTTTGTTATGATTTACAATTCATTTCAATTCATACTTGATTTGATGATCTAGAATGTTACATTCAATATTGTTAGTTTCTTGGAATGCAACTTTTCCAATACAATTTATCTCATTTCTTCTAATTTTTACCTTTTATTTTGTTATATTACTATGAAACACTAATATTCAATCCTATAATATCTATAAAGCTTTGATTTAGTTTCATTATAAAACGTTAATTTATCTTAGTTAAACTTTATTATGCTTTTTCTTAAAATTAAAATAGTTATTTTTTTATTTTTTTTATATTTACTTTGCTAATTCGTTAGAATTCCAAACATGTTTAATCAAGATAACATACATTTCCTTGGACATATGTCAACAACAAGTGACAATTTAAATATTCTTTTTTTCTTTTTAATTATTTGCTTATGTGGTTTTTCCATGATTTATGAGCCATTGTTATCTACCAGTTTAATTATCGATGATATCACACTTGACCTCATTAGTATCATAGAATGCAACTTTCGTGTATAGGTGATCTGATTTTTTCAAAATTCTCTTTAATTTTGCTTTATCAATTTGAAACTTTAATTCTCCTCTCCAATTATCTTTAGATTATATTATTTTTGTTATATTATATTGTTTTAATTTACCTAATTTTGTGATTACTACATATTTTAAGTTTCAGTAAATTTATAATTCAATACTATTTATGTTTATTCTATTTGGTAATTGATAATAATTGCAAAAGAGTTTCAATGAAGATGAAATAACTTCTATTGAACTTGTCATGATGAGGGCATTGAAATAAAATAATAAATTTTTATAGTTTTAAATACTCTATTTTTCACATGTTTGGCATGTTTTACTAGACATATAAATTCAAGCCTAATTTCATGATGATGAATATTTCACTTGATCTCTTTAGTATTATGGAATGCAAACTTTTCCAAGTATTTTATATCATTTAATGAAACTTTTTTGCTTTGATTTTGTTATATTACAATGTAACAGCAGCTCTAATCCCTTTCGACTTTTAAATGTCTTTTATTTCATTAAATAACACTACTTCAATTTATTTAATTTTAGCTTTTAAATATATTTATTTCATAACAAAATAAAAAGTTTTTCTTATATATGCAACTTTGCTTTTCTAATTCGTGTTGGTGAGCTCTATCAAAACCAATAATCATATTTAAATTTTTAAACACATTTGGTAGAGATTTTGCTTTCTTTGTTGAATGACGATATCAAACAAGATATTGTTAATATCATAGAATGCATCATTCCATTAAAATTTCTCTTATTTCTTCACATTTCTTTCGTTAACTTAGTTATAGTTTTATGAAACTATAATTGTCCTCTCATTTCACTTTTATATTGTTTTAATTTCATGATGTTAACTTTATTTTTATTTTATTTGGTAATTAATAATAATTTTAAATGAGGTTTGATTGAAATGAAGAAGACAGCAACAGATTCATCTCTACGAGTTATATCCAATCAAAAAAAATCTTTTTTATATTAAAAAAATTTATTTTTTTTGCATGGTTTGGCACTTTTGTAGGACATTTTGATTTATACATTTTCCAACAATTTGGTGTGTTACACTCAATCTCAATTGAATCTTCAAATGCAACCATTTGATTAAACTTATCTATTGCAAAAAATGTTTTCTTTTGATTTAGCTATTTTATTATGTAACTCTAAATCTATTATCATAAGTAATTTGCATGTCTTTGATTGAGTTAGGTTACATTACTTCAAATTTTTTATTTTCAACTTAAATAAATATTTACTAAATATTAGAACAATAATTTATGGTAGTTTGTGATAATTCTAAACAAGGTTTGATCATATTGAGAAAATCTTTATAGGATTCATCAAGAAGAGTACTATCTAATTAAATTATTAGTTTTTAATATTTTTATAGGGTTTGGACATTTTCTAGAGACATATATTGGAATGGAACTCTTGCAAACAATTTGTCTAATTTCTTCAAATATTGCACTTCAATTATTTCATAGTATTGTGAGAAACTAATTATCTTCTCATTTGACCTTTACATCTCTTTGTTTTTGCTACATTACATTACTTGAATTCATCTGATTTGAAAAATCTTATATATTTTCTAAATATTAAGATAAAATTTATTATTATTAATGATTATTTACTTTTACAACTCATAGTCATTCCAAATGTGATCTGATTGTGATGAAAGAAATATGGTTGGACTCATTCTCAAGATATTATTTTGTTCACTTATTAGATTTTTCTTTTTAAATAAGCTTTTCTTTAATTTTTATAAGATTTAAGAAACCTTTTGATTTGTAGCTAATTTGATTATCTCAAATTTTTCATTCCATCTCCTTGTTGTTTTGGAAAAAATGTTTCTCATACAGTTTATGTAAGTTTTCGAAGCCTTTTATTTTAATTTGGTTATATTGCTATGCATATTTAACTATACTCTAACATGAACTTTACGTGTCATTCCTTATTTTATGTTACATTGCCTAAAGTTAACTTATTTCAACTTTACTATGTGTTTACTAAATATAAAAATAATTATTTATTGTTAGCTTTGCTTATTTACATTGGTAATTCGATGTAATGCCAAATGAGGTTTGATTAACATGATACAAATAACTTTGGACACTTCTCCATGAGCTTTATCTAATTAAATATTTACTTTCACATATTTAAACAAAATTTTCTTTCTAGTACTTTCACATGCTTTGTAAAACATTTTGATTCATGTTAGACTTAAAAATTGAAGGCATTATAATTGATTAATTTAATAACTTAGGATTTAGTTTTCTTAAATAATTTTCTATAATTCTTCAAATTGTTTTACTTTTATTTAGTTACATACTATATAGCTCCAAATCTCTAGTCAGATTACCCTTAAATGTCTTTAATTTAATTATATTATATTTCTTCAATTTATCTCATTTTAGTATTTAAATATATTAACTAATTTATGAGAATAATAATTTATTAATTTTTTACACTTATTCACCTCTATAATTTGCAATAATTCTAAAAGAGATCTAATTGAGATGAAATGAAAATTATTGGGTTCGTTCTGATGAGCATTATCTAATTAAATATTCTTATTTATATTTTTGAATATTTAATATTTTAGGATTTTTTCATACTTTAGGAGAACTCCAAATTTGTTTCGTTTTTTTATGATTGATGATATTACACTAACTTTCTTTTAAATCATAGAGGCAACATTGCCACAAAATTTATCTCATTTTCTTAATTTTTTCTTTTTAATTGGACTATATTTTATGTACCTCTAAATCAACTCTCATGTTAACTTTTTATGTGTTTGATTTTGTTATTTTAGACTTTTTAATTTATCTTATTCTATTTTTTATACAAATTCACTATATATTAAAATAATATTTTTAAATTTTCATGCTTACTTTATTAAATTGGTGTAATTACAAACAAGGTCAGATAAAGATGAAAGAAATGTCATTGGAGTTGTCTTGATGTGCTCTATCCATTTATGTCTTTACTTTTATACCCCTAAATATTTCTTAAGATTTTTGAAAGGTTTGTAAGATATTTTTATTCATACTTGATTTGATGATTCAAGATATCAGACTCATCCCTTGAATATCTTTGAAATTTTCATTCTCAAACAATTCACCATTTTTAATTATTTTACCATGATTTTGTTATATGACAATGTGACTCTCAATCAAATATTGAGTGACCTTTATAAGTGATTGATTTGATTATATTATAATTTTTAAAGTTATTCCATTTTAGCTCTAATAAATACTTAATATTAAAGTGTTAATTTATTGTTATTTCTACTTATTTAAATTGGTTATTTAGATTAATTCCAAATATGATCTCATCGTGTGAAGAGAGCATTGTTGGACATATCTTGATGAGTTATATCCAATAAAATATTCAATTTTATATTTTTGAAAATTTTATTTTTTAAGGCTTTAGAATTTCTTAGGAGATATTTTGTTTCAAACTTAATTTGTTGACTGAAGATAATACATTCGATCTCTTTAGTATTTTAGAATATAGCTTTGTCATATAGTTGATATCATTTCTTCAACTTTTTCACTTTAATTCATTTATATTATAATGTAATGCTAATTCTCCCCTAATGTGTCGTTTATATGTCTTCGAATTGCATATATCATGTTATTTCCATTTATATATTTTAGCTTTAGTATACATTTACTTAAAACTAAAATATTAATTTATTATTAATTATTCTTATTTTCTTTGTTGTTTCGTAATAATTCCAAACATGGTTTGATTGAGGCAACACAATTGTTCTTGTTCTCATCTTGGTTAGATCGATCTAATTAAGTATTTATTATTATTTTTCTAAAGTTTTTTTAATATTTTGACATGCTTTATTAGATCTTTTTTTACCTTCTTACATGTTCGATGATATTACTCTAGATCTTGTTATTATCTTAGAAATTAACTTTCTTCTACAATTTTCTTAATTACAATAAAAACTTTCTTTTTTATTTTGTGATATTACAGTTTAGTTATATCCTAGATCTTGCCTGCCCATTACATTGCTTAATTTAGTCATGTTGCATTTCTTCAATTTATCATGTTCCAAGTTAAATATATATTTAATTGATATTAATGTAATAATTTATTAATTTTCTTGCTTAATAATTTTTTTATTTCATAGTTATTCCAATCTAGGTCCATTTAGACGAAGGAAAGGACATTGGACTCATCTTAGCAAGCTCTATCTGATTGAATTTTTATTTTAAGATTTTTACTTTTTTTTGTTTTAGAGTTTTTCATAATGTATGAGACATTTCAAATTGCACTTGATATTTTGATTGATCTCCTTAGTAGTATGGAATGCAACTTTCCTACACAATTTATTTTATTTCTTCAAACATTTAGCTTTTGTTTTATCATATTGTTGCATAACTCTAAAAGCAATCTCATATAATTTTTACATCACCTTGATATGGTAATATTATATTACTTCAATTTATTTATTTAAGTTTCAATATATAATTACATAACATTAAAAAAATAATATAGTTTTTAATATCTTTTTATTTTAAAAAATTGTAATAATTTTAAATGAGTTCTGACTGAGATAAAACAAACCTCATTACACTCTTGTTGATGAGCTCTATCTAATTAAAAAATAGTTTTTATTTTCCTTCAACATTTTATTTTTTAGGTTTCTTGAATTCTTTATGAGAAATTACAACTTGCACTTGAATTTGATAATAAAACATTTATGTTTAATCTCTCCAATACCATGGAATGCAGCTAATATCATTTTTATTATTTTTTCTCAAATATTTTTCTTTGATTTAGTTATGTTAATATATAACTTTAAATCTCCACTCATAACCCTTTACATCACTTTGATATTCTTATATTACTTGCAATAATAAATATCATTTCAAATATAAAACACATTATTTAAATGTTAAAATAATAATTATTTTCTTTTTTCATTCTTTTGCTTTATAATTAATTAAAATTCCAAATGAGGACAAATCGACATGAAAAAGTAATTCCACTTGTACCAATGAGTTCTACCATACGAAGAATTTATTTTTAATTTTTTAAATGTCCTATTTGCCTATATATTATTATGTTTTATTGGTTATTTTTAATTATACAAGATTTGATGATCAAGGATGCAGCACTTGATCTCCTTAAACTTTTCAAAAGTAACTTTTATTTATAATTTATGTCAATTCATTTTTTAATTTGTTATATTACTATGAAAATTTAATCTCAACTCATTTGACATTTGCATCGCTTCAATGTTCTTATAATGCATTTGCTAAATTTATTTTCATTTAACTCTAATATATATATATATATATTAATATTAAGATCATAGTTTATTATTATATGTGCATATTTGTTAAGTTATAATAATTCCAATTGAGATATAATAAAAATAAAATAGACTTCTATGGACTTATGTGGATGATGTCTTTCTATGAAAACATTAATTTCCATATTTCTAAATATTTTTTTTTCGATGGTTTTGAAATATTTTCTTAGAAATTTCCATTCATACATTATTTTGCAATCAAAGATGTTATACGAAACTTTCTTAGTATCTTGGTATATAATTTTCTAAGTATAATTTATTATATATCTTAAAAATATTTTTCATTGTTTTGGTAATTTTACCATGTTACTCTAAATTTCTTCTCTTGTGGCCATTTACATTGCTTTAGTTTGATTATATTACAATTTTAATATATCAAATTTTAGCTCTAAAATAAACTTAATATCAAAAATATAATTTTTTGGTATTTTTTATATAATTCATAAAAACTCTAAACGATGTTTGATTAATATATAAGAAATATCGTTAACCTCTTTTGGATTTGTGTTATCCTATTATGCATTTATTTTTAAAATTTTTTAAATTTTTTAAAGATGTTTTTATGTTTTATGGGATATTTCCATTCATAGGTTATTTAACAATCAAGGTTTCTACCATCAAACTCGATTCGCTCAAAGGCAACTCTCTTCTATAATTTATTTCATTTTTTCAAAAGTTTCACTTTGATTTAGGTTTTTACTCTATAAATCTATAATCCTCACTTGTTTAACAATTTCAAAATTATTTATAATTATAGCAACACGTCAAGTTGTCTTTGCTAAGCATTAATATATATTACGCAATATTAAAAAATAATTTTTTAATTATCATTGCTTAATCGATTTTGTAATTTGCAGTAACTCCAAATACGATTCGACTTAGTAAAAATATCATCATTGGACTAGTATTGATGACCTCTATCCTATTAAATATTAATTTGTATATTTTTAAATGTTTCATTGCAAGACATTTGACATGATTTAATAATTTCTTTGAATCATACCAAATTTAATGATCGAGGATGCTATATTCAATCTCTTTAGCTCTCGAAATTTAGCTTTCCTTGTATGACTTATTTCATTTTCTTAAAAGTTTCAATTTGATTTTGTTACATTACTATGTAACCTTAAATCTGTTCTCATATGATTTTTTCATGTCTCTGATTTTTTTATGTTATATTATTACCATTTATCTTATTTCAAACTTAACAGAAATTTATGTAATACAAAATAATAAATATACATTTTTTTATTTATTTTGGTAATTTGTAATAATCCTAAATGATGTATGATTAAGTTGAAAAAACAAAGTTATAAACATCTCAAAAAGGACTATCTTAATAATTATATATTTTCGTATTTATAAATGCTTTATTTTCTATGGGTTTAGCATGCATTATGAGCTATTTAGAATCATACAAAATTTGAGGATAAAAAATGTCACACTCATTCTTGTTCGTATCTTCGAATCTAACTTAACTATAAACTTTTTTTATTACTTTAAATTATTTTCATTGATTTGGTTATATTGTCATAGTGCTCTAATTCTCCCTTAATATTATGTTTTCTTCACTTTGAATTTTTTATATCACATTCTTTTAATTTATATTGTTTCAACTTTAAAATATAATTACTTACGATTAAAAAAACGTATTATTTGTGCTTATTTATATTAGTAATTCACAAAAATTGCAAATGAGGTCGGATTATCTTGAAACAACAATTATTGGACTCATCGACTAGCTCTACAAAATTAAATGTTTAGTTTTATATTTTGAAAGATTTTTATATTCAGTTTTATCTCATTTAATACATTCCTTACTTTCATTTTATGATATTGACATAAAACTCTAAATCTCGTCTCTTGTAACCTTTACATTGCTTTGAAGTATTTATTTTATATTGCATTAGTTTAACTTATTTTAGATTTTAAAAAATTCACTTTTATGTTAAAATAATATTTTATGACATTTATGCATGTTTACTTTGGTAATTCATAGTAATTCCAAATGATGTACATTTTGAACAAACCAAATATTATTAGACTCATCTTAATAAGCTCTATGTAGCTAGATATATATTTTTAATATTCTTGAATCTTTTTATTTTTTATGGTACAACTTTTTTATAAGATATTTTGATTTTTACTTAATTTAGCATCAATGATGTTCCAATTGATCTCATTATTATGTTAGATTGCAACTTTTCATGCATTCTATCTTAGTTTTTCTAAATTTTTTATTTAACTTGGTTATATTACTATTTTATTCTAGATCACCTCTCTTATGACATTTAAATTGCTTTGATTTCATTTTATTATATAACTTGATTCAATTTAATTTTAGCTCTAATATATTTTATTTAATATTTAAATTAGAAATTATATATTTTTTTCTTATTTATTTTTGAAATTTATCATAATCCAAACATGATTGGATTGAGAACAAGCAAACATTGATGGACTCGTCTCGATGTGTTCTATCTAATAAATTTTTTATTTTATTTTCAGTAATATTTTATTTTTTAAGGTTTTTGTTGCTTTATTAAATATTTTTATTTTTACAGTATCTAATGATCATGGATGTCAAGCTTGATCTCATTAGTATCTTGGAATCTAAATTTTCCATAAAAGTTATCTCATGCCTTAAATATTTCACCGAGTTTTGTACATTACTATGTCACCAAAAATCTTCTCTTAAATATTTCACTTTCATTTTTTTAATATTATGCTACTTTAATTTAACTTAGTTCAACTTTAATATTTTTTACTTAAAATAAGAGAATTATTTTTCATATTTATTCTTTTGAAAATTAATAATTTTTTTAATTCTATACAATGTATGATGAAATGTTTCAAAAATGTCATGAAGCTTATATAAATGAATTTTATCTAATTAAATAATAATTATAATATTTTTTTGATATTTTTTTACATCCTTTACAAAATATTTAAATTTATACTTGTTTTTTAGAATTGAGTTTGTTGCACATGAAACTTATAGGATTTCAAATACAATTGTTGCACACAATTTGTCTCGTTCATTAAATTTTTTTTCACTTTGTTTTGGATATATTATATTGCAAAACTAAATCTTTTTTTATTTAACATAAACATAGCCTAGATTTAGTTATATTACATTGATATAATTCGTCATATTTTAAGTTTATTTCTTATTTACTTAGTATTTAAATAATAATTAATAATAAGTTTTGATTTTTTAGTATTGTAAGTCACAAAAATTGTAACAAGACCCTATCTACATTAAACAAATGTTGATTGACTCAACTAAACATGCTCTATCAAATTAAAAATTCATTATCACAAATTAAAATTCTTTATTTTTATGGATTTTTGATGTTTTATAAGATATTTAAATTCATAATAGATTTGATAACTATGGTGTCATGATTGAGTGTCTTAGTAACCAAGAATACAGCTTTCTTAAGCAATTTATAATTTTTCAAAGTTTTTAATTTTAGTATATTACATGACCTTTACATTTGTTTGATTTAGTCATATTATATGATATGAATTTATCTATTTTTAGCTTTAATATATATATTTAGATAATATTAAAATAGTAATACATATATTTTTTTAATGTTTTATTTTTTAATTTGCAATAATTTCAAATGAGGAATGAACGAGTATGAAATAATTATCATTAGACTCATCATGATGTGCTGAGTCCAATAAAACATTCATTATTTATATTTTTTTATCTTATATTATTTTGAAAGTTTTTATGAGGCCTTTTAATTTTTGTATGATTTGGTTATAAAAAAACTATACTTGATCTCCTTGGTATACTAGAATAGAAAATCTTAATTAAATTTAACTGATTCCTCTAAAGCTTTTGTATTGATTTTTTTATATTACATTGAAACTATCATTTTTATATTAATTTGGTTTTATTACTAACTCTATATTTTTCTCAAGTGACTTTTACATGTCTTTTTTGGGATATATTATATTTCTTTGATTGATCTTATTTCAACCTTAACATATATTTATGAAATATTAAAATGATAATTTATGTTTATTTAGTTTTTTTACTTTTTTAATCAGTAATTATTCAAATAAAGATTTAATCAATACAAAACAAATGTAATTAGACTTTTTCATAATGTGCTATATCCTATTAAGCATCAATTTTCATATTTTTGAAAATTCTTTCAGTAGGAATTTGGCAATCTTTATGACACAATTTGATCTCAACATGGATTGATAATTGGGGATGTTATACACAATCTCTTAAGTATCTACAAATGCACCTTGACCATAAAATATATCTATCTCTTCAAAGAATTTTCTTTGATTTCCTTACATTACTAGTCAACATTCATTGTGCTATCATGTTACCTTTTTCTAACTTTTATTTAATTTTATTATATTGCTTCAATTTACTTATTTCCAACTTTAATTTTTAAAGTTAGTTAAACTTAAAATAATAATTTATTATTGTTTATGCTTTTTTGTTTCACTCTAAGTCTACTCTAGTGTGACATTTCCATCACTTTGATTTGATTACATTCAACCATTTGAATTAATCTCATTTCAACAAAAATAAATATTTTCTCAATATTCAAAAAATGTCATATTATTATTTTTTTATTTATTTGTTGTAATTTGTTATAACTCGAAATGATGTCTCATCAAGATGAAACAAACTTAATTGGACTAGTATTAAAAACTCCATTCATTTTAATACTTTTTCACTTTTTTAATATTGTATTTTAATTTTGGCACAAAAAGTATTTCTTTAGTTGATATCAAAAAAATAATTTTTTGTTTTTTAATGAATTTTTAATTTCGTAATTTTTATCAATTATCAACAAGGTCTTATCTAGTCGAAACAATTGTAGCTGGACTTAACTCGATGAGGTCTACTAAATTAAAAATATATTTTTATGGTTTCAGAGTACTTTATGAACTATTTTAACTTGTATCTCATTTGATGATTATGAATGTTACACTCAATGTCCTTAGTGTCATAGAATGCAACTTTTCTCTTTGATTTTGGTAAATTGATATGTATCTTTAAATCTATTGGCATTTGAATTTTACAACACTTCGAATTTGTGGTGTTATATAGCTTCAATTTATATTTTTCCAAAATTAATATTCTTTTACCTAAAATAAAAATAATTATATACTCTTATTTATGCTTATCAAAATTTTTAATTCAAAGGAATTTTTATTTTTTTAAATATTTTATCTTTTATGATTTTCACAAACTTTGAGTGATTTAATTCAAAACTGATGAATCAATCACAGATGTTACACACAATCTCCTTAATATTTTAGAATGAACTTTCGTATACAATTTGTCTCATTTCTCCAAATGTTTTGTGTTTTTTTGGTTATATTAATATGAAACTCTAATTCTCCTATCATGTTGACCTTACATCATATTATTTTAATATATTACAATGCCTTAACCTATCTCATTTTAAATCTAATATTTTTTTAGTTTTAAAAAATAATTTATTATTCATTAGGCTTAACACCTTTTTAATTAGTAGTTATTAAAAACATGTGATGATGCCAAAAAGAATATTATTAAACTTGTCTTGATGAGCTCTATCCAAATAAATGTTATTTGTATATTAATAAATATTTCATTTTCTAGTGTTTTGCACCTTCACAATGGACATAATTCATAACAGATTTTATGATTAAGGAATTTACGCAATCTCAGTACCTTGAAAAGAAACTTTGTCATTTAGTTAATGTCATTCCTTCAAATGTTTTATTTGATTTGTTTATAGTGCTATGTAATTCTAAATATTATCTCATGTGATATTTAAATCACTCTGTTTTTGTTATATTACATTGCATCAAGTCTCTATATTTTAATTTTAATATATACTTACTTAATATTGAAATAACAATTTCTTATTATTATTATTATTATTTATTTACTTTCAAGATTTGTCATAATTTTACTATATTTGATCGAGACAAGAAATATTGTTAAAGTTGCTAAATGATCTCTATCTTATTAATATTTAATTTAAAATTTTTAAAAAGCTTTTTTATCTAATTTTAGCACTCATTATGTTCCATTTATATTTTACCTGATTTCTCAATTGTGGGTTTTACACTTGATGCCTTTATCATCACCAAATGTATTTCTCAGGCAATTTTTCTCATTTCTTCAAATGCTTCGCATCAATTTTGTTTTATTTTTATGAAAATCTTATTCTACTATCATGTTACTTTAAGATCACTTTGATTTTGTAACTTACTATAATTCAAAATTTAGTCTAATTTAGATAAAAGGAAACTCATTGGGCATGTCTTCACTTATTCTATCGAGTTAAATATTTTTATATATTTTATTTCCTGTAGTTTTTCTATGTTTTATAAGTCTTTTTTAAAGATGTTACAGTAGATCTCTTTTGTATCTTGGAATAAAAATTTTTTACAACATTTATTCGTTTCATAAATGTTTTTCTTTTATTTTGTATAGTAATATGCAACACAAAATGTCCTCTCATTTTACATTAACATTGCTTTAATGTGATTGTATTACATTTCATTAATTTATCTAATGGTAGCCTTAATTTATATTTTCTTATATTAAAATAGTAATTTATTATTCTGTGTGCATAGTTCGATGCTTTTTAGTAATTTCAAATGAGATTTGATTGAGAGAAAGCAATTATCATAGCACTGATCTTAGTAAGCCTTATCCCACAAAATAATGATATATATATATATTTTTAAATACTATATTTTCTATGATTTTTTATAATATTTACTAGTTATTTTAATTTGCACATGATTTCATAGTGAAGGATGTTACATTTAATCTCCTTAGAGTGTAATATTTCTACTTAATTTATCTCATTTAAACTTTTTTGTTTGATTTTGTAATATTACTATGTAACTCTATCTTAGCTCCTAT
This sequence comes from Vanilla planifolia, assembly GCA_023846275.1. NCBI lineage: Eukaryota > Viridiplantae > Streptophyta > Magnoliopsida > Asparagales > Orchidaceae > Vanilla > Vanilla planifolia. The sequence continues at coordinate 1,811,255 of JAIUJO010000047.1, forward strand.
TTGAGTTTGACATTGCTTTGATTTGGTTATATTATATTGTTTTATTTAACTCATTTCAATTTTTTATTTTTTAATATTAAAAATAATAATTGATGATTATTTATGTTTATTTCTTTTTGTAATTTTTATAATTCCTTATAAGGCCTGATGAAGATAGAATAAATATAGTTGAATGCATCTTGATGACCTCTACTAATGAAGATGTTCAATTATTTATTTTTAAATATTTTATTTTCTAGTTTTGGCATGCTTTATAAGAAATTTTCTTTCATGCCATTTTTGATGATCAATGATGTCATGCCCGATCTACATAGTATCGTGAAATGCAACTTTCTCATATAATTTATATTTTTATTGTTGCTTTTCTCTTCACTTTGGATATATTGCTATGAAACATTAATTGTATTATTGTGTAACTATTAGATTACTTTTATTTCATTAAATTACATAAATTCAATTTTTCTTATTCTATATTTACTTTTTTTACTTAATATCAAAAATATTTATTATTTATGTTTATTTAATTTAGTAATGTGTAAATATTCTAAATGAGGTCTGATGAAGATACGACAAATATCATTAGACTCATCTTACTTACACCCATTCAATTAAATATTTTTTTCCGATTTTCTTTATCTTTATTTACTAAGGTTTTATTGCACTTAGAATTTCCATTAGTACCTAATTTCATGATCAAGTATCTTATGCTCGATCTCCTCTATATCTCAGAATACAACATTCTCATAGAATGTATCTCATTTATAAAAGTTTTCACTTTAATTTGGATATATTATTATGGAACTTTAAACCTACTCACATGTCACTTTAAATCAATTTTATTTGGTTATATTGTATTGCCTTAATTTATCTTATTTTAACTTTGACATCTATATTTATATGAAGTTAAACTAATGATAAATATATTACATATTATGTTTATTTACATAATTTTTGTAAATTAAAACTTGGTCTATCCAAGTAAAAAATAATTTATTTTTTAAAATAATTTTATTTTCTAGGTTTTAGGCATGCTATACGAGGTATTTTGATTATTTCTTGATTTGATGCTCAAGGACGAAATTTTGTGTCTCCTTAGTACTATAAAATGCAACTTTCCCAAATAATTTATTCCATTTTTTGAAATTTGTCTCTTTGGTTTGGTTATAATTATATGTAACCTATATATCTTATGTTGTTACAATTAGAGTGCCTTGTTTAGTTTTTTTTACATAGCTTTAATTTGTCTTATTTCTATTTTAATATATGTTTACATGGTACTAAAAACATGGTTAGATAAAAGGAAAATGTTATTTGACTCATCATGATAAGTACTATCCAGTTAAATATTATTTCTAATTTTCCAAATATTTGTTTCAATGTTTCAAGAAAGTTTTATGAGACATTATGATTCATACCTTAGTTGGCCATCGAGAATGTTGCACTCCATATTTTTATTTTGGAATGCAAATTTATCATAAAATTTAAATTCATAGAAAATTTATTGATCGAAGATGTCACAGATGATCTCCATGGTATTTTGAAGGCAAAATTCCAATGTAATTTTACCTACTTCAAACTTTTTTCTTTTTTATCTACATCAATAAGAAACACATTATCCTCTCACGTCGCATTTACATCATTTTTTTTTCTTGTATTACATTGGTGCAGGTTATCTCATTTTACATTTAATATTTATTTACTTAAAGTTCAAATAATAATTTTTGGATATTTATGCTTAAGTATATTGTAATTCATTTTTAATATTAGGTATATTTAACTAAATATTCATATCAATATTTTTAACATTTTTTTTCAAAATTTTGCATGTTTTATGAGACTTTTAAAATCTTCCAAATCTTACGATCAGGGCTATTACATTTGGTATCCTTACAATCATGGCAAGAAAAGTTTCCATAAACTTTATCTCTTTTTTTAAATTGTTGACTTTCACTAAGTTATATTTCCATGTAAGGGAAAATCTTAGCTTTTTTGAGTTTCACATTACTTTGACTTTGTTATATAATAAAGTGTCAATTTACAAAATTTCAACTTTAATTTATTTTCACTTAAGATTATAATAGTAATTTTATTTTATTTTAATGAGCTTAAATTTTTTTAATTTTTTGTCTCCTTTGAAAATCCTTTTCAATTATTATGAAATTTAATAATTGATGATTTTAAGTTTTATTATTTATACTTAATTGTTTTTGTTAGTTATTGCAATTCAAAATGAGGTCAAATGAAGTTGAAGTAAATGTCCTTGGACTATATTTCACTAGCTTTATCTTATTAAGTATTATTTTTATTTTTTTAAATATTATTTTGATTTTAAGCATGCTTTATGAGTCTTTTAATTTTTCCCTTATTTGATGATCAAGGATGTTATTGATGATCTCATCAATAACTTTGAATGTAACTTTCTCAAAAAACAATATCTCATTATTTAAATATATTTTTTTCTTTTTTGTTATTACCATGTATTTGTAAGTCTCCTCTCATATGACTTTACATCACTTTAATTTTGTAATTTTTGTTAAATAAAAATTTGGGGTTCCATTAAGAAAAAATAATAATCATTGGACTCTTTTGGGTGAACTCTATGTAATTAAATAACAATTTTATATTTTTTAAAAAAGTATTTTCAATTGTTTTGGAATGTGTTATGAGATGTTTTGTTTAATACTTGATTTGATGTTTTAGGATATTATGCTCGATCTCCTTGGTATCTTGAAATGTGTCTTTTTGAAATAGTTTATCTAATTTCTTAAAAGTTTTTACTATGATTTTATTATATTACTATGTAACTCTTAGTCACTTTTAGATTGTATTTATAAGGAATGATTTGGCTATATTATATTTTTTAAATTTATCGTATTTTTGCTTTTCGAGATTTTTCTTATTATTAGAATAATAATTTGTTGTTATTTATGTTTATTTTTTTTTGGAAATTTGATGTAATTTCAAACATGTTCTAAAGGATATGAAATAATCGTCGTTGGACATATCTAAATGAATCCTATTTAACTGAATATTAATTTTTTTATGTTTTCAAATATTTCCTTTAGGATTTTAGCTTTCTTTATATGACAAGTTTATTCATACTTAATTTCATGAATGAGGATATTACATTTTATCATTGTATTATCCTTGAATGCTACTTTCACAAAACATCTAATCTCTTTTCTCAAATATTTTCTCTCTGAATTGGTTATATTACATTGCTTCAACTAATCTCATTTAAGTATTACTATGTATTTACTTAATATTTTAAAAATAATTTATTATTTTTTGTATTTTAGTTTATTAATTCATTGTAATTTAAAATGACTTATAGAGATCACGAAACATGTTAAGAATCATCTTGAGTTGCTCTTTCTGAAAAACAATTAATTTAAAATTTGCAAAGATGTTAATTTCTTATTTTTGGAACCATTTATGAGGCATATTTTGTACATAATTTGAGGATTGTGGAAGTCACATATGATCTCCTTGTTACCTTGGAGTGTAGTTTTCATTTATAATTTATCTTGTTATTTCAATTGTTTCATATTGATTTGGTTATATTTGTGTACAACTCTAATTCTCATCTTCCATGACCTTTACATTGCATGTTTTTTGTTATATTACATTACATCAATTTATCTGATTTAACATTTAACATATATTTACTTGACATTAAAATAAAATGCTTTTTTTTGTTAAATTCTTTTTGGTAATTCATAGTTATTCCAATTAAGGTCCAATTAAGAATCAAGAAATGTTGTTGGACTTATCTTTATTAGCTTTATCTAATTAAATATTTATTTTTCTATTTTTAAATGTTTTTGTTTCTTATGTTTTGACATGTTTTATGAGATATTTCATTTTATATCTTGTTAACAATCGAGGATGTTACATTCAATCTCCTCAGTGTATCGCAAAGTAGACTTCTTAAATAACTTATCTCTAAGATATTCCTATTTTTATTTGGTCATATGGCTTTGAAACACTAATTCTCCTCTCTATTAACCATTACATATCTTTGACTTACTAACCTTAAATTGCTTCAATATATCTAACTTCAATTTTAATAAATGTTTACAAAATATTGAAACAATGACTTATTATTTTTTTATCTTTAATTTTATTAGTAATTTTTAGCAATTCCAAGCAATGCTTAAATAAGATAGAAAAAATAGTCATACTCAAATTAATGAACTCTAACAAATTAAATTATTTTTATTATATTTTGAAATATTTTACTTTTAAGAAAGTTTTATGCTTTACAAGATTTTCTTATTCATACTTGATTTGATGGCTATAGATGTTAAACCACTTCTCTTGAGTGTCTTTGAATGTAACTCTCTTATACATGTATCTTACATGTTCAAATATTTTGCTTTAATATCATTTATTACTATGAAACTCTAATTCTCATCACTTACGACAATTATGCTACTTTAGCTTGGCTATATTATATTTATTCAACTTATATTATTTAAAATTTAATATATATTTACTTAATATTAAAATAATATTTTTAGTATTAGTTTATTATTAATTCTATAATTCATTGCAATACAAAACATGGGCTTATCATGATGAAATAAAGGTCATTAGATTAGCCTTGATTTGCTCTATCCAATTAACTACTCCTATGTATATTTTAAAGTATTATATTTTGTTAAGTATTAGTATATATTATGATATATTTCAAGTTATACCTAATTTGATGATCAAGGATGTTATACTGACACTCGATAGTATCCTGCTAGGGAATTTTCAGGTATAATTTTTCTCATTTTTCAAATTTTTTTTTCATTATAATATTGTCACTCAAAATCTCCTCTCATGTGTCTTCATATTTCTTTTATTTCTTTATGTATATATTGCTTCAATATATCTCCATTCAAACTTAATATATCTACATAATTTTAAAACAATACTTTATATTTATTTATTCATATTTACTTTGATAATTTATAAGAATTATGTATGATGTCATTTTGGCAAATTAAATATCAACTTTTATAATTTTAAATTGTTTAATTTCCATTATTTTATAATGCTTTAAGAAATATTTTGAATTTTATTTGATTTATGATTGAGGATGTTAGATTAGATATCCTCAATACTTTGGGATGCATCTTCCTTGTACAATTTACCAATACAATTTACCAAATTTTTACAAATTATTTGCATCAAATTTATTATGTTACTTTGCAACTCATAATCCACTCAACTTTTACCTTTATGTTGATTTGATTTTCATTTATTTACATTGCCCCAATTCATCTTATTTCAACTTCAATATCTATCTACTTAATAATAAAATGAAAATTTACTCTAGTATATGCTTCTATACTTTAGTAAGTCATTGTATTCCAAAAGAAATCCTAATAAGATGAATTGGCCTTTGCTGGCTCATCTCAGCAACCTTAATCATATCAAATATGAATTTTATATTTTTTTAATATTTAATTTTTAAGGGATTTTTGCATGCGTTAATAGAAATTTTTAATTTGTACTAGTTAGATGATCAAGCTTTCACAATCGACCTTCTTAGCATCGTTGAATTAAAATTTCCTATGAAATTTATATTAGTTCTCCAAATTATTTCCTTTAAATTGGTTATTTTATTATGTAAATATAAATCACTTCTTGTGTTATCTTTACATCACATTTATTTGGTTGTATTACATTACTATAATTTATCATATTTACACTATAATGCATACATTTAATTAACATTAAAATAATATTTATTTTTATTTGATATTAACTTTGTTTTGATAATTTGTAGAAATTTTGAATAAGTTGTAATGTAGTTAAGACCTTAGTGTTTATACTCATCTCAAATAAGCTCTATCCAAATCAATATACATTTTTTATATTTTAAATTATTTTATTTTATTTGATTTTAGCATAATTTATAAGAGACTTAGATTTATATCACATTTGACAACCACAAACGTTAAACTTCATCCCTTTCTTATTTCAAAATGCAGCTTTTCATTACAATTTATCACGTTAATTTTAGCTTTAATATATGTTTATAGTAATTTTCAATAAGGAACAACTAAGAAAAAAAAGGACATCACTGCACTCCTCTGGGTGAGTTTTATCAAACTAAATGTTTATTTTTTTATAAATTTAAATGTAAAATTTCTTGTTTTTGCATGTTTAATGCAATATTTTTGTTCATACCTTATTTACGATCAAGAAAGTTCCAGTAGTTGTTCTTAGTAACTTAGAATGTAATTATGCTATACAAATTATCTCATTTCCCAAAAGTTTTTATTTTCATTTGTACCTATTAATATGAAACTCTAATTATTTTGTCATGTAATTCTTACAAAGCCTTGAGTTTTCACATTATGTTTTTAAATTTATCTGGTTATAACTTTATTGTAAGGTTAATTAATATTAAAGTAATTGTTTATTATTGTTTAGTTTTTCTATGGTAATATTTACTTGACTTGCAAATCCAAGAATACTACTTTGCAATATAATTTATCTCATTTCTTAAATGTTTTCATTTTAATATGGTCAATTACTATGAAACACTTAGATTATATTACTTCATTTTATCTTAATATAGTTTCAATATATATTTACTTAATATTAAAAATTAATTTATTAATATTTATGCAAGTTTAGTTTTGTTATTTAAGATCTAAAAGTGATTATTTTTTGATGAAATGAACATCACAAGAATTGACGAGCTCAAACAAACTAAATATATATTTTGGTAGATATTTTAATTCCTAAATGATTTGATAAATTGGGATGTTACACTTGATCTCTTTAATATATTATAATATAGCTTTTTAATAAAATTGTTCGCTTTTCTTGAATTTTTTTATTTTGTATTATTATATTATAATGAAACACTAATTCTACTCTCATTTGACCCTCACAACATTATGATATCAACATAATATGTTGCTTCAATTTATCTCATTAAGGTTTTCATATATATATATATATATATATTTATTCAATATTGCAATAAAATTTTCTTATTATTTATGCTTACTTATTTTCTTAATTCATAGTAATTACAAATAAGGTTTGATTAACAACAAAAAAAAGTTGTTTGATTCATTGAGATTAGCTTTGTCAAATAAAATTTTCTTAATTATATTTTTAAATACTATATTCTCCATGACTTAGACATGCTTTATGAGGAATTTCTATTTATAATTTATTTAGCAATTAAGGATGATAGGATCAATGTCCTTATTGTTATGGAATGTAGCTTTCTAGTAAAATTTAAAACATTGCTTCAAAGTACCTTCTTTGACTTGGTTATTTTACCAATCAACTCTAATTCAAGTATTATGGGAGTTTTACATGTCTTTGATTTGGATTTTTTTCTTCAACTTATATTTCTTTAGCATCAATATAATTTTTACAAAAAACTTAGATAATATGTTTTTTAATTTTTGTATTATTTTCTTTTGAAATTCATTGTCATTCCGAATGTGGTCTAATTAAGATGAAAAAACATAGCTAGACCTGTTTCGTCGAGCTCTACCGAATCGATTTTTTTTAATATTTTTGCATAATAGTTTTGAGTTTTGGCATACTTTAAATAATATCTTGGTTCATATATTATTCAATGATCAAACATGTTACGCATGATCGCTTTAATATCTTTGAATACAACTTTCTCATAAAACTTAAGGCATTTCTTCAAAAGCTTTGCTTTCACTTTGTTATATTATTTTATAAATAAAAATCTTATCCCATGTGGCCATTATATCATTTTCATTTGTTAATATTATATTAGTTCAATTTTTCTCCAATCAACTTCACCATAAATTTACTTAGTATTAAAATAATATTTTATTTTTATTTGTTTTTTTTAGTTTGGTAATTAATAGTAATTCCATGTAAGGTCTAGTCCACATGCGACAAACATATTTGAACATACCTCATGAAGCTATATCGAATTAGATTTTCTTTTCTATATTTTAGAAATATGTTTTTAAGTGTTTGTTATACTTTACTAAGTTATCTAAATTCTACTAGATTTGATGATCAAGTTTGTTATGCTCGATCTCCATAGTGTCTTGGAAGGCAACTTTCCTAAATAATTAATTTTATTTCCTAACGATTATTTTTCTAATTGTCCATTTTATTTTGTAATGTCAATTATCTTCTTGTGTGATAATAACAAGACTTTGATTTTTTTATTATATTTCATTAATTTATTTTATTTCGAATTTAATATTTTTACTACATTATAATTATTTTTTATTTAAACTTATTTAATTAGGTAATTGTTAATAACTCTAGAAGAGGTGTAATTGTGATGAACAAATATTGTTGAACTTGACTTGATAAGCTATATCCAACTTAAGTTTTTTATATTTGTAAATATTTTGTTTTGTTATTTTTAATCACACTTTAAGATGGTTTCTAATTTAGACATAATTTATGATAGAGAATGTTATAATCCATCTTTTTAATATCATTAAATGTAGCTTTCCTCATAAAATATGATTCATTTATTGAAATTGTTTGGTTTTATTTTCTTTTTATTTTTATAAAATTCTATATATCTTCTATTCGAACATTTGTATATTTTTTATTTTTTTATATTATATTATTTAAAATAAGCTTATTTTAATTTTAATATATATTTACTTCATATGAAAATAATAATTTATTCTTATTTATGCTTATTTTTTTAATAATTTTGACAAATTCTAAATGAGATTAGTTAAAACAAAGAAATGTCATTAGAATGATCTCAACAAACTATATCTAATCTAAAATTTATCTTTTTGGGATAGACATATTTTAAATGATACTCATAAAGCTCTTCTCGTTAGTCTAAAGATATTTGTTTCATCTTAATTAGACTTTGTTTAGAGTTATTGTAAATTACTAAAGTAAAAGAATGTAAACTATAATAAACAAATGTTTTGATATCACTTAAATATAAATTAAAAATGAATAAGATAAATTCATGTAATGTCATATAACAAAATCAATCTGATATGAAAGTCATGCAAGAGGAAATTTAGAGTTACAAACTATTATTAAATCAAATTGAAAAAATGGGAAAAATAATTTAATTTTATAGGTAACAAGCATTCAAAGATACTAAGGAGGTTGACCATAACATCCTCGATCATCAAATGTATCAGGAATCAAAAATTTTATAAAATTTGGTAAAAGTTAAGAAAATATATCATTTAAAAATTTAGAAGGAATTTATTATTAGATAGAGCAACTTGAGATGTGTCCAACAATGCTTAACTAGTATCCATCATACCTGATTTAGAATTACATTTAATTTCCATATTAAATTTGCATAAATAATAATATTTAATTATTTAATTATTAAGTAAATATAAAATAATGCTAAAAATAGATCAATTGAAGTAATATAATCTGATCAAATAAAACTAAATCAAAGTGATGTAATGGTGATTTGCGATTAATTTTAAAGTAGATAATAATATATCCAAATTAATATTGAAAATTTTAGGGAATATGATTAAAAAGACAGTAGAATTCTATGATACTAAATGCATGGAATGTGACCTTCATGATCATTAGGTATTAATTTAATTATCCCAAAAGGCATGACAAAGCACTAAAAGGAAAAGATTTAAACTACAAAAATAAATTTCAAATTTGGTGGAGTTCACGAAGTCATATCCAATGACATTTGTTTCACCAAAATCAAACTTCTTCTAGATTTGTTAAACATTACCAAATAAAAGATCCATAAATGTGAAAAAAGTTATTTTGTTATTAATTAAATATATATTAAAGTAGAAATAAAAGTTGTTGAAGGAATTTATTATAACATAATGAAAGCAATTTGAAGGTCAAAAGATAGGAGATAAAATAACATAGTAAAAACATAAAATGAATATGAAAGATGTGAAGAAATAAAATAAATTATAGAAGAATTTTGGATTGTAAGATTTTAGTGTGATTGAGTGTAATCTCCTGAATCATTAAATAAGGCAAGAATTAAAATATTTAACAAATTATGCAAAAAATTTAAAAATGAATATTTAGTTAGGTAGAGCTTGACATATCTCATATATTATGATAACAATATTTGTTTCATCTCAATGAAACATGTTTAGAATAACTACAAATCACCAAAGAAAAAATGCTTATATAATGCTAAATTATTTCTTTAATATTAAGCAAATATATTGCAATGCTAAAATTACTTATTTTGAACTATTCTAACTTAACCAAATAAAAGCAAAAGTTTTTAACAAATGAAATTAATTTTACTAGGAAGTTGAACTTGAAGTTAATAATGAGATCAAGTGCACATCATCGTTCATCAAATTATTTTTGAAAAAGATTATTTTGTAATGCTTGCCAACACCCTAAAAAAATAATCTTTTAATATGCAAAAAGAATGTTGAATTGGATAGAGCTCATTATGATGAGCCTAATGGTTTTTCATCTTGGTCAATCCACAATAGGAATATTACAAATTATGGAATTAGATAAGCACAAATAATGCTAAACTATTTTTTCCATTTTAAGAATATATATATATATATATATTAAAATTGTAATTAGATAAACCAATAAAATGTATCAATCCTAAATCAAATTGATATAAGTTAATATGGAAGGAGATACAAATCAAAGAAAATATAATAAATTGTCTAATAAAGTTGAAATTGAAATCTCTTGTAAATCATGCTAAAAATAAGGAAAAAAATCTAAAAAGATATTAAAATAAATAGTTAATTAAATATAGCCAGTAAATATGAGTCTAATGAATTTTAATTAATCAAATTCTAACATTATTTGGAATTAGTACTAATCACCAAATTAAAAGGATATAAATAATAAAATAATTTTTATCTTGATACAATGTAATTATATAGTGAAATTGAAATAAGATAAATTTAAGAAATGTAACATAACTAAATCAAAACACTTTAAAAGCCACATGAGAGAAGTTTTATATAACAATATAGAAAAATAAAAGGAAAAATTTTGAAGAAATGATATAAATTATATGAGAAAGTTGCTTTCCTCAAAGTAGAAAGTTTTAGTGCGACTTCCGCAATCTTCAAATCATTTATGATTTGAAATGTCTCGAAATATGACCCAAGATAATAAAAAGTCTAAGAATATAAAAAAAATATACTTTGATAAGCTTCATCTAGATTGCTTAAAGATGTTCCTCATCTTGATCGAACATCATTTCGAATAACTAGGAGATATTATAACATAAATAATAACTAAATGTATATTAAAATTAAAATAAGATAAATTTATGCAATTTAATATTACAAAATTAGATAAAATTAAAAGCATCATGAGAAGAGAATCATAAATTCATAGAAATATAAAAGATAAAGTGAAGAATTTTATGAAACGAAGTAAATGTACAAGAAATTTATATTCTTTATAGCAAGGAGATGAAATATATCATTCTTGATTAACAAATTAGATATAAATCAAAATATCTCTTAAAGCATATGAAATTTTGGAAAACAAAAATATTTAAAACAATGCAAATAAAAACTAAATTGAATATAGCTTATGGAGACAAGTTCAGTGGTGTTTTTTTTTCATTTTGATCAAATCTCAATGAAAATTACTATAACTTACACTTGTACATATCCATAAATAACATTTAATTATTATATTAATATTAATTAAAGTATTATAATAAATTAAAGAAAAAAATTAATGCTGTAAGATAAATTGTGTGAGAAAGTAGTTTTTGGAGAAGCTATATGGATCAAGTGCAACATCATAGATAATAAAGTCAAGTACACAAAATTAATTCTTGAAGTTTCCCACAACTCTATAAAAGAAAATACTTAAAATTGAGAATGAGTAACCATTTTGATAAGACATGTCCAAAGCAGTCCAACAATGTTTTTTTCCTGATCACATTTAGATATTAAAAACAAGAAACAAAGTTATTATTACTTTTGTAATAAGTAAATATATTTTAAAGCTAAAATTAGATAATTAGAAGTAATCTAATAAAACTAAAATTTTAGAAAAAGAAAATGTCAAACGATAAAGGATTTAGAGTTACATAGTAAAATAGTAAAATCAAAGTGAAGAAGTTGAGTAAATTTGACACATTTCATTGGAAATTTTTATTCAAAGATATTAAAGATTTTGAGTGAAACATTGTCGATCAGACCTTTTCAAAATTAATAAAAAGTTTTAAAGCAAATAATAAAAATTATGATAAATTATCCATATTAACACTAAGAATTGTTATATTAGAACAAAAATGATATAAATTGAAGCAACATAATATTAGCAAATCAAAGTAATGTGAACATCACAAACATAACATTTAGTATAAATTGGCAGTATAACCAAATGAAAGAATAATATTAGAAAAAATGACATAAAATGTTTGAGAAAATTACGACCAAAGATACTAAAGCGATATAGTGTAATATACTTGATAGTAAAATCATGCATGAATCAAAACTTCTTTCATGGCATGTTTAAAAAATATTTAAAAATATTAAAAAGGTTTATTTAATTTTATAGAGCTCTTTTAGATGAGTTCAATGAAAGTTGTTTCAACTCTATCAAACTTTATTTTGAGTGGATGATAAATACCAAAGTAAATTAGAACAAATAATTATAAATTATTTTTTAAATTTTCAGTAAATACACATTAAAGGAAAAATGAGATAAATTTAGGAATTTAAATACAAAAATTTCAAAGTGATGTAGTGGTCATAATTGAGGAGATTTATTATTATATAGTAATATAAACAAATAAAAAAAATTTAAAAAATTTTTGTAAATTATTTGAAAAAGATACTTTCCAATATAATAAGGAGATTGATGGTAACAACCTTATTAACAAAATGTAATATGAATAAAAATGTCAAGGGGTTAAAAAATGTGTGAAAAAGTTTTTAAAAATACTGTACTAAATATTTAGTTGAAAAGGCCTTTGTTAATGAAGCCTCTATTAGAATTACCATGAATTGTCAAATTAAATTAATGCAAACAATAATAATGATTCTTAAATTTTAAACCAATATATATTAATGTTCAAATAAGATAAATTAAAATAATTTAATTTAGATAAATTAAATTTATATAGAGATCATATTAGATAAGATTTATAGTCACAATGAAATAAAAACTATTTAAAACAAAACTTAAAAAAATGAGATAAATTAATTGGGAAAGTTACATTCTAAGATACTAAGGAGATCGAGTGTTACATTCTAATAAAGTAAGAATTAAAATTTCTTCTAAGACATGTAAAAACATTTGAAACTAAATTATTTCAAAATATATAGTAATAATTATTTAATTGAATATAGGTCTTGAGAATAAGTTCAATAACACTTATTTATTCTAAATCAAATCTTCATTAGAATTGTTGTGAATCACAAAAGTAATAAAGAATAAATGAAAACACCTTATTATTTTTATATTAAGTAAATATATAACAAAATTGAAATGAAACAAATTGAATACAAATAATATAAAAAAATCAAAGTGATTTAAATCTTAAAGGAGAAGTGATTTGGAGATAATCATCAACACAAGCATAAAAAAGTGAAAAAGTCGATGAAATGAGATAAAACGTGGGTCAAAATTGCATTCCAAGAAATGAAAATGATCGAGAATTACATCATTGTTCTTTAAATAAAGTACATATAGAAATATCTAGTAAAACATTCCAAATCCTAGAAATTAATATGATTAAAATATAAAAAATAATAAAAATAATAATAATAAAATTTAACTAGGTAAAACTTATCAAGATGAATCTAACACAATTACTGCATCTAAATCAGACCTTTTTGGAGCTAAAAGAAATTGCAAAGTAGAATGAGTATAAATATTAAAAAATTATTCTTTTAATATGAATTCAATATATGTAAAAATAGAATAAAGACAAATTAAAGGAATTTAAAATAACAAAATCAAGGTTTTGTAAAGGTCCAATGTGTAGAGAATTGTAGTAATAAACTAATATAACCAAGATCAGATTAAATAATTTGAATAAATGAAATAATTATTTATGAAAAAAAATACCTTCCATGATACTAAAGAGATTAAATAACAATTTCTTGACCATCAATTTAGATATGAATAAAAATACCTAACAAAAAATAGCTAAAACATTTTGGAATAAAATATTAAAAATAGAAAAAATAAAATAATAACTTGCTAGGGCGTGAGTAGATGAGTCAAATGACATTCGTTTCACATCGATCAAGTATCTTTTTTTTTATTAGTTAAAAAATGTCAATAAGTATAAATCATAATAAATTATCATTTGATCATTAATTGAATATCCACCAAAGTTGAAATTAAAAAGAAAAGAATTGTAATATAATCAAATCATATGAACGTAAAGGTTAAATCTAAGGAAATTTGGTGTTACATCATAACATAAAAAATAAAAATAATAAAGCTACATTCTATGTAATAAAGTGATTTAGTATAACATCCTCTACCATGAGACCCGATGCAAATTAAAATATCAGAAAAAAAGTTGAAATAAAAAAAATAAGTTAAAAAATAAATAAAATTAAATGTTTAATTTGATAAAGCTCATTTGAATGAGTTTGATGACATTAGTATAATCTTGATTAGAGGTACATTTGAATTGTTATTAACTACAATGTTAATAAATAAATATTTTAATATCATTTAACTTAATTTAAATATGTTAAATTAAAATAAAGTTATATAACTAATTAAAAAAGATTTAAAGGTCACAAGAGAGAATACTTTGAGTTACATAAAAATACAACTAAAAGAAAGTGAAATAGTTGAACAAACTAGATAAAGTCTATGATAAATTTATATTCAAATATTCTAAGTAGATTCAGAGTAACATCCTTAATTAATAAATTTAGTTTGATGAAAAATCTTTTGCTAAGCTTGCAAAAATAATAAAAAAAATATTTAAAACTAAAAAAATTAAAACAATGTTCAACCATTGTCTATAATTATTGTAAATTATTGAAGTAAATAAATATAAATAATAAACAATTATTAATTTAACATTATGGAAATGTTTACTTAAACTGAAATGAGATAAATTGAGTCAATATAATAAGAGAAAATGAAAACGATGCAAAAGTAAAAGAGAGGAGAATTAGAGTTACATATTAATATAATGAAATCAAAGTGAAACATTTTAAGAAATGAGATAAATTATACGATAGAGTTTGACACTAAGATGCTAATGGGATCAACAGTAACATCATTGGTCACGAAATAATTAAGGAATCATATTGCTAAAAAATAAAATTTTTAAACTTTTCCACAATTGGAAAATAAAATATTTAAATTTTGAGAATGAGTAATTGTTTTGATTAAGCTTGTCTAGATGAGTTGAATTACCCAATGAAATAATTTAAATGATAATATTTTGTTAATTTTTTATAGTATGTTAAAGAAGAAATAAAATAATATAGCCTCGATTAACAAATGAGATGGGAATCCAAATAGCTCATGAAATAGAAAAATAATTTGTAAAATTATGAAAAATAGTATAAAAATAATTATTTAATTTGATAGAGCTTGTCGAGATATGACAATCACAATTATTCCATCTTCAGACATGCTTTGAAATGACAGACATATAACTAAATGAAATCAAAAAATTTAAATGTAAGGAGTAAATTGTTTGGGAAAGTTGCATTCACAAATATTAGGTAGATCAAATGTAATATTTTTGATCATCCAATCGTGTAAGAATTAAAACAACTCATAATTTCAGCCAAAATGAAAAAAATTCAATTTTAAAATATAAAAAATGTTTAATCATAATAATCATAAATTATAATAGTTAATAATTTAATTATTAACTAAAAATATATATTAAATACGAAATGATATAAATTAAAGTAATGTAATATAACAAAATTGAAGCAATGTAAAGGTAACATATGAGAGAGAGATATTGGAAAAAAATATATAGAAAAGTTGCATTCATTGATACTAAAGAGTATAGTTGTAATATCCTAGATTGTCAAATAAGGCACAAATCAATATCTCTTACAAAGCATAAAAAACATCCTATAAAATTAAATATTTAAGAAAATATAAAAGAAATATTTAATTGGTGAAGACAAATCAAGGTAAGTCCATCGACATTTATTTCATCTTGATCAGACATCATTTCAAATAATTCCAAATTATGAATATATATATGTACACATATTAACAAGTTATTGTTTTTGTATTAAGTAAATTGGTGTTGAAGTTGGAATGATATAAAATAAATAAATCAAATGTATCCAAATCAAAGAAATGTAAAGGTTACTTGAGAAAAGATTTTGAGACACATAGTAGTATAGCCAAATAATTAAAAAAAATTTTAAGTAATAAGACATATTTTAAATGTAAGTTCCATTCTAAGAATTCAAGGGGTTTAAGTGTAACATCCTCAATCATTAGATTAGATATGAATCAGAAATCATAAAGGAGACAAAAGCCATAGAAAATAAACTAATTAAAAGTTAAAAATAAGCTTTTAATTGGATAGTGCAAAAGGAGATGAGCCCAAAGATTTTGTTTCATCACTATTAGACACCTTTTGAAGTTACTATGAAATATAAAATAAAATATGAATAAATTATAATAAATTTTTGTGGTAAAATTAACTGAATGTATACTAAAGTCAAAATAATGTAAACTGAAGGATTGTAATATAACAAAATGAAATTGAAATAAAGGTTGCACGAGTTGAGATTTAGGGTTGTTTAGTATATAATAACTCAAAATGTAAAATTGGAAGAAATAACAAACATTTTTTAAAATATTCTATTCCATGATACTAAATTAAATGACAATAACGTCATTGATCATCAAATTATGTACCAATTAAAATGTCACATAAAAATTTATAATACCATCAAAAATAGAAAATATAAAAAAAATGGTTATTTAATTCAGTGGAGCTTGTCGACAAGGGTTCAACGATATTTTTTTGTGTTGATCAAACCTAATTTGCAAATACTAAAATTACCAACTAAAAAAGAATAAATGTTGATATGTTATGCAAGTAAATATATATTAAAGTAAAAATAAGTCAAATTGTAGCAACGTAATATAAATAAATCAATGCAAAAATACAAAAAATGAAATAAAAAATTGAAAAAATGAGATAAGTTATGCATTAAAGCTGTATTCCAAAATTCGAATGGCACCGAACTGAACATCCTTGATCAAAACATCAATTACAAATCAAAATATTTTAGAAAGTGTTATAATAATAAAAAATATTTAAATGTTAAAAATGCATATTTCTATTCATAAAGATCTTGAAGAAGAGTTCAACAACATTTGTTTCTCTCAGTTCAAACACGTGTAATTCATACAAATTATCAATGCAAGCTTGAATAAATAACAATAATTTTTTTAATATTATATTGACATATATTAAAGCTAAAATGAATAAATTTTAGAAAAGTAATATAACAAAATAAAGATGATACAAATGTCACATCATAAGAGATTTAGAGCTTCATCGTAACATAACGAATCCAAAGCAAAAAAATTATAAATTTGATACTTTGTCTTACAAAGAAGCATTATGTGATACTAAAGAGATATAGTGTAATATTCTTATCATCAAATTATGTATGAATTGAAATGCCCCTTAAAGTATGCGAAGGATTAGCAACTAATATATTTGTGGATATAACAATGAATATTTGATTGGATAGAGCAAGTTAACAATAGTCCAACAGTGCTTATTATGTATTTGTTGAACATTGTTTGGATTTATTACAAATCATGAAAGAACAAAAGCATAAATAATAACATATTATTATTTTAATATTAAGTCATCATATACTAAAATTCAAATTAGAAAAAGTGATGCAATGTAATACAAGCAAATCAAATTAAAATTTTAGTTCACACAATAGAAGATTTGAAGTCACATTGTAACATAACCAAATAAAAGAAAAACATTTGAATAAATTAGAAATATTTTTAGAAGAAAGTTACATTCCAAGATACTCAAGATATCATGTGTAACATCATCAATTATCAAATCATGTATGTGTTGAGATGCCTTGTAAGGCATGCTTCAAAAATAGAAACTAAAAATTGAAAATTATTGAAGTCAACATTTAATGGGATAGAGTTTGTAAAGACTAGTCTAATGACATTTATTTCATCTTGATAAAAGCTAATTTTTAATTTCTACATATTACCTAATTAGATAACAATAAATTAAAACAAATTAATAATTTAGTGTAAAAAATATATTTATTAATTAAATAATGATATAAATTATAACAATGTAATATGACCAAATGAAAGCATTGTAAAAGTCACAAGTGTGGAGATTTATAGTTATGTAGTAATATAATCAAATGATAGTGAAATTTTTTTAAGAAATGGGATAAATTATGTTGACAAGTTGTATTCTATTATGGTTGGATTAAGTGTAACATCCTAGATTATCAAATGAGATATGAATCCAAATTTCTTATAAAGTGTGTTAAAATAATTAAAAAAATATTTAAAGGTAAAAGAACATTAATTGCATATAGCTTGAGAACAGTACAACTTCTTTTGTTTCCCTTGAATTGCTCCTGTCTTAGGATGAAAGTCAATTACAAAAGTAAAGAAGCTTAAATAATAAAAAATTAATATTTTCATATTTAGCAAATGTATAAGAAAGCACCTCATTCGGCGCTAATGTCGCCAAAAATTTGCTAAACAACTAAAAATTATAATACTTTAAAAAATATAAAATTGAATATTTAATTATATGTTAAGTGAAAAATATATTAAAGCTGGAATGCTATATATTTAAGCAATGTATTATAACGAAATTAAGGTATGTCATTTTAAATGAGATTTAGAGTAACATTGTCATATATCGAAAAGAAAAAAAAATATTCAAAAATGAAATAAATAGATAAATACTAAAAAATCATAAAAACTAAATATTTTAAAAATATAATAATTTTTTTTTTAATTTCTTAAGGCAAGTTGAGTCTAGTTTAACGACATTTCTATAACTGTCATATCTCATCGTCTATAATTACAATGAATTACCAATGCATAAAGACATAAACAAAAATAAATTGTAATTTAAATTTAAATTAAATAAAGAATAAAGCTAAAGTAAGAAAACTTAAAGTAATATATATAATCAAATTGAAGTAAAACATTTGAAGAAATGATTTAAATTTTACAAAAAAGTTTTATTAGGGGATGCTGAGGTGACAAGATGTAATGTTATTGATCATTAGATTAGATATGAATTAAAATATCACTTAAATTAGCAAAACCATAGGAAAACTATTTAAAATTATGATAAATCTAGAAAAAGTTAAATGTATACAATTTAATAAAACAAAATTAAAATAATATAACCAAGTCTATTCGATATAAAGGTCACACAAGTGGAGATTTGGTGTTACTTATTAATATAACATATTGAAGTGAAAAATTTGAAAAACATAGATTAATTATGCATAAAAGTTCCTTTCTTAAATAGTTAGGAGATTGAGTGTAACATTTTTTTATCATGGAATAATTTATGAATTAAAATGCCTTTAAAATTGTGCAGAAACATGTAAAAAAAATTTGAAAAATTTAAAAAATAAATATTTAATTAGACAGGCTTATCAAGATGAGTTCAACGATGTTTTTCATGACGTGAACAAAGCTTGTATAGAATTACTATTAATTACCAAAGTAAAAAATCATAAATTATAATGAATTATTTTTTAATACTAAATGAAAATAGAATTAATTTGGAGTGGGCAAAATTGAAGTAGTACAATATAATAAAATAAAGAACTACAAAGGTCACATAAGAGCAGACTTATAATTTCATAGTAATATAACAAAATTAGAGCAAAAAATTTGAAACAATAAGGTAGATATAAGGTGAAGGTTGCATTAAAATATACTAAGAGGATAGAGTCTAATGAATTCGGTCATTAGAGTTGGTATGAATCAAAATTTATCGCAAATAATATAAAAATTATAGAAAAATAAAATATTTAAAATTACAAAAATGAATATTTTTTATCATGCTAATATATGAGTATAAATTATTATTTTAATGTTATGCAAATATACTAGTATAACAAAACTAAATTATTTTGACGTAAATGTCACATGAATGAACATTTAAAGTTAAATGTTATTATAAACATATCAAAGTGAAATGTTTGAAAAAATTAGATAAATTACATGAGAATATTGTTTTCAAAAATTGTAAGAAACTCTAGTTAAATATTTTTGATAACCAAATCAGGCATGAATGGAAATGTCTCGTCAAACATGCAAATAGGTTTGCAAGTAAAATTTAAAAAAATAAAAAAGAATATTTAATTAGTTTTATATAGTTGGTCGAGTCAAGCTTAATGTTATTTTAGTTGTTTCAATCGAGTCTCAATTAAAACTGTTGGGAGTTACCAAAGTGAAGTAGCCAAAATAATAAAAAATTTAGTCTTAATATTAAGAATATATATTTACGTTGAAACGTAATAAATTTAAAATATTTTAATATAAAAAAAAGTGATGTTAATGTCACATGAGAGGGGATTTGGAGTTGCATAGCAACAAGAAAAATCAAAGCAAAAAAGTTTGTGAAATGTGATAAATTATATAAAATAATTACTTTCTAGTATAATAAAGGGAAAGTACAATTCTCAATTAATACATCATAAATGAATCAAAATTTCTCAAAAATAATACGAAAGCCAGGAAATAAATTTTTTACAAATGTAAAAATGAATATTTCATTTGATAAAGCTCATTAAGATTAGTTTAACAAAGCTTTTTACATCTCCATCAAGCCACTAAATAAAGTATTACAAATTACTATTTTTACATTAATTAAGTAAAAATTAAAGTTTAAAGGATATATATATAATCAATATCATGCAATCCAATAAAATAAAAAATTTGAAGAAATGAGATAGATTATAACATTCTCAATGATCAAATCATTTATAAATCGAAATGCCCCACAATAAATGCTAAAATCATAAAGAAATTGTTTAAAAATGTAAAATTAATTATTTATTTTTATAGATCTCTTCATGATGAGTCGAACGGACATATTTTTCTTTTTGATAGGACCTTGTTTATCATTATTAAAAGAAAATATAAAAATTGATATTTAATTTTGTTGAGGTGATTAAAATGAATCCAACTCATGATGTTTGTTTCACCATAATAAGATTGTTTGTAATTACTATGAATTACAAAATTAAAAAGAGAAATAAAAATAATTTTATTTAAATATCAAATAAGTGTATAATAAATCAAGATTGTGATTAATGTACATAATGCAATATAAAAAAACTCAAGGTGGTGTTAAGGTTAGATGAGAGGAGAATTAGTTTCAACATAACATAACAAAATAGAAGTGAAACAAATTTGATATAATGAGATAAATTGGATTAAAAAATTTTATTAGAAGATACTGAAGAAATCAAGTGTAACATTGTATATTATGTGATCTTGTTCTAACCAAATGTCTCATGAAACATGTGTGAATGCTAAATAAATTTAAAATATAAAACAAAATATATGATTGGTTTGATCTCAATGAGTTGAGGCAAACAAGCACAAAAAAATAAATTATTATTTTAATATTATTGAAAGTTATATTAAAACAAAAATGAGATAAATTAATGTAATATAATATAATCAAATCAAATAGATGCAAATGTCACTTGTAGGGAAATTTAGTTGTCCATATCAAAACAACAAAAATAAGAAAGCTTAAAAAATGACATAAATTATTCAAAACTGTTCCATTCCAATGCATTAAGCAAATCATGTGTAACATTATCTATCTTCATATAAGGTTTGAATTGAAATGCTTTGTAAAGCATTTATGATCATAAATAATAAAATAATTAAAGAAATTAAAGTGAATATTTAATTTCATTGAGCTCACTAAAGGAAGTCCATTGATGTTTACTTTGTCTTGATTAGTTTTTTTTTAAATTTTTTTGAATTGTTAAACATATCAACTAATATTTTTTTAATATTATCCTAATATTTATAAACCTAGAAAGGGATAGTTTGAATATTCATTTGTATATTTATGTTTAAGTAACTTTTTCCATAATTTCATCATGTTTTATGTGTCATTTCAATTTCAACTTGATTTAACAAAAACATTATTGAAGTTAATCCTCTTAGTATAATAGAATAAAACTTGTTTAAGATATTAAAGAGATAGTGCATAACATTTTTGTCATCAAATAATGTTCAAAATGAAATAACTCATAAAATATGTAAATACATTTGAAAAAATATTTAAAAATAAAAAAATTAATATATAATTTGACAAAATTTGTCATGAAGAGTTTATCATTTCCTCTTGATGATGCAAGGTTTTCAATTATTATAAATTGCAATATTCAAATGAGCAAAAAAGTTGTAAATTATATTAAAAATAATAAGTAAAATATAATTAATTTTCAATGTGATGAATATAAGCAACGCAATATAGGCAAGTCTAAGTGTTGCTATGGTCACAATGATATTAATTAAATCAAAATGATATGAAGGACAAAATATTAGATAATTAGACTTTCGTACTTTGACAACCTGATCTAAGTGAATCATTTAAGAAAATGAAATAAATTAAATTACAAATTTTCATTTACAAAGGAGGTCAAGTGTAACATTCATGACATCAAATTTTGTATTAATTAAAATAACTCATAAAGCATGCCAAAACCTTAAAAAATAAATAATTTAAAAAATATTAAAAAAATATTTAGTTGCAAAGTGTTGGTGAAGTAAGTTTAATTTTATTTTTTTTTCCTTAACGGGGCCTAATTTTGACATTACTCCAATTTGGTAAAATAAATAAGAATAAATAATTAAATTATATTTTAAATGTTAAGAAAATATATTTTAAAACTAAAAAAGACATATTGAAGCAATATAATATAACCAAATGAAAGAGATTTAATGGTTACATGAGAGGAGAATTAGAGATTCCTTATACATACAAAATATAAGAAAAAATTTGAGCAAATGAGATAAACTTTGCAAGAATGTCACATTTTGAGACACTAAGTAAATCACTTGTGCCATCTTCGCCCTTCAAATTATTTACTAATTAGAATTTTATGTAATGCTTACAAAAGACACATAAAAGAATATATTTATGATGTAAATATGAATTTTTAATTAGATGGGGTTCATCAAATGATAATTAGACTGACATTTATTTCATCTCACCAGACATTGTTTGGAATCGCATGTATTAATAAACTAAATTAGCTTAAGTAATAATAAGTTATTCTTTTAATAGAAAGAAAAAGTTCATTAAAGATGAAATACGATAAATGGAAGCTATGTAGTATAACCAAATCAAAGTGTAGTATGGGTGACAAGAGATATGATTTTGAGTTGCATTATAATATATTAAAACAAAAGAGAAACATTTTTAGAAATTAGATAAATTGTGTAGGCAATTTGTGTAAATAAAAATATCTAGCAATCTTCGAAAAATTTTTAAAGATTAAATATTTAGAAATATAAAAATAAATATTTAATCGATAGAGCTCATTAAGATGAGTCCCTTAACATTTTTTTTGTCATAATTAGCCCTAATTTTTAGTTACTATTTATTATTAAAGTAACTATACATAAATAATAACAAACTATTGATTCAATATCATGAAAATAAATAACAAAACTAAAATGAAATAAATTGAAGAAATATGATATGACTAAATCAAAGTGATGTTAAGGTCACACTATGGAGAAATTATAGTTTTGTAGAAATATAACAAAGTTTAAGTAATCAATTTTAATAAATGAGACAAACTATATGGGAAATTTTTATTCTATGATACTGAAGAGATTGCATGTAAAATTCTTCATCGTCAAATATAACAAAAATTAAAACATCTCATAAAGCATGCTAAAATGCAAAAAATAAAAAATTATAAAATATAAAAAAGAATATTTATTATGAAATAGTGTATTGAGATTAGTTTATCCACATTTATTTTATCATGATGGGTGTAGAGTTACCTTAAATTACTAAAATAATAAGGAATTAAAAATAAATTATTATTTTAAAATTATGTAAATATATACTAAAGATGAAAAGAGATAAATTGAGGCAATCTAATATAACCAATTAAAAGTAACATAAAGGTTACATTAGAGAAAAATTAGAGTTTAATGTTAACACAAAAAAATATAAGAAAAATAATTTAGTGAAACAAGATAAGTTTTATATGAAAGTTGCACTCCAAGATAATACAAACATCGAATGTATTATCCTAAACCATCAAATCATTACCAAATAAATGGTTTTCATAAAGTGTGTAAAAAACATTAGAATAGAAAGTATTTTTGGCATAAAAATAAAGCATTAATTGATTAGAATTCATTTAGAAGATTAAAATTATATTTGTTTCATATCAATCAGAACTCGAATTAAATTACTACAAATTAATAAGCTATATAATGATAAATAATAATAAATTATTATTTTAGTAATATGTAAATTAGTCTTGAACATAGAAGGAGATAATTTGAAACAATGAAATATAATTAAAGCAAAAAAAAATTCAATTAATTGAACAAATTGTATAATTTTTTTTAAGATACTTAAAATATTATTTTACTTTATGGGAAAATCCTTAAAAATAATTAGAAATATTTAAAAAAATATTTTATTGGATAGAGCTCATTAAGGCATACCACTTGATGTTTGTTTCATCTCGATTAGGCCTTATTTGGAATTACAAGAATTTATTAATATAAATATGCCAAAATAATAATTAATTTTTATTTTACTCTTATTTAAATAAATATTAAATATAAAATTTGATAAATTGACGCTATATTTTGAAACCAAACTAAAAATGTGTGGTGGTCACATGTCAAGAGAATTAGAATTTGAAAGTGGCTTAAAAAAACCCTAAGAAAAAACTTTCAGTAAATGAGATAAATTAAATAGGAAATTACATGTCAAGATACTAGGTAGATTGATTATAATTTTTATGATTTTCAAATTAGGTACAAATAAAAGTATCTTATAAAATACATAAAACCATAGAAGTTAAAGTACTTAGAACTATAAAAATTAGCTATTATTTGGGTAGACCCCTTGGAGATGATTCTAATGTCATTTCTTTCTTTTTTATTGGACCTCATTTATAATTACTAAAAATTGCAAAATTAAATAAATATAGATAATATTTTATAATATCAAGTAAACATACCTAAAAGCTAAAATAAGATAAAATTATGCATTATAATATATCCATATTATAGTGATGTAAAGCTCACATCGGAGAACAATTATTGTTTCATAGCAATATAAATGATCAAAGAAAGAAACTTGAAGAAAAATGATATAAATTATAAAGAATATTTGATTACCAAGAGAACTTATAGATCAAGTATATGATCCTTGATCACTAAATCATTGTGTGAATCGAAATTTTTAATAAACATAAAAAATATTTAAATGATCACAACTAAGTTTTACTCGACTTGATTGGAGCATGTTCAAAATTACAGAGTTACAAAATTAAATAACTATTAAAAATATTAAATTATTGTTTTAATTAAAATTAAATATATAATGAAGGTGAAGTGAGATAAATTAAGCAAATGTAATATAACAAAAATTAGGGGAGTGAGTTATGTTTTATAAGGACATAAGAGGAGAATTTAACATTCACATAAATATAACCAAATCAAAGTAAAAAATTTGAAAAATGTGATATGATTTATATGAAAGTTGAATTCCAAGACATTTAGGATTTCATGTGTAACTTCATTGATCATCAAATCAACTACAAATCAAATGTCTAATAAAATATGCTAAAAGCTTAGAAACATTATTTAAAAACTATAAATAAATATATATAGTTATAGATATATATATATATATAAATTATATAGAGTTCATTGTGATGTTTCAAACAACATTTGTTATTTTTTGATCTATCCTTGTTTTAAATTTGCACAAGTTATAAAATTAAATAAACCTAAATTATAAGAAGTTATTACTTTAATGTTAAGAAAAATTAAACAAAAGAAGCGTAAAGGTAACAGATAAGCAGATTTGGAGGTTCATAACAATATAACTAAATCAAAGTAAAATATTTTAAAAAATGAAGTAAATTATATAAGAAAATTAAATTCCAAGATATTAAGGATAACTAGTATAATATTCTTGATATTCAAATTAGTTACAAATCAAATTGTATCATGATGTATGGCGATCATATAAGAGAAAATATTTGAAAAATTTAAAAATTATCATTTAATGGGATAGATGGGGTCAAGGCAATTCCAACAACTTTTGTTTTGTCTCAATCCAACTTTGTTTTGAATTACATGAAATTAGAAGAAAGTAAATCATTTTTTTAAATATCAATTAGATATATATCAAAGCCAAAATAATTTAAATTGATGAAATAAAATATAACCATATCAAAGCAACATAAAGGCCACATCGAGGAGATTTAGAGGCACAAATTAATACAACAAAATCAAAGCTAAAAGGTAAAAAAATTTTCTGAGTTTTTAAGGAGTGTTGGATTCACAAATTCTAAATCTTTTATCATTAAATTAGGTACAACTTAAGTGTCTCATAAGCTAAGCAAAGGCCTTAATAAAAAATTAAAAATATAAAAATGAATATTCAATTATTTAAAACTTGCCAAGATGAGTCCAACAACATTTGTTTCATTCCTAGTGGACATCATTTTTCATTATTGTGGATCACAAAATAATTTTGAATAAATGAAAAAAATTATTATTTTCATATTAACTAGATATATATTAAAGAGAAATTATGAAAAAGGGTAGAAATTTAATATAATCAAATGAAACTATGTAAAGGTTATGCAAGAGAAGAATATGAGTTTTGTGGTAAAATAAGCAAATTTAAATGAAAAATTTGAAGTAGGATAAATTGTATATGAAATTTCCATTCCAAGATGTAAGAAAATCGAGTGCAAAATTCTCTATCACCAAATAGGTGAAAATTTGTTAATAAATTTTTTATTTGATGATTAAGCTTGAAATGTTTAGCACTTAATTTAATGGGTTTGTTTAGTATGATAAAAGTGTAGTTTTTAATGAACAAACCATACACCTTAGAAGATGGCTAGTTATTGGTCTTCAAAGCACCTTGGAGTTTTTAGTATTGAAAGCATACACTTCAATTCAAATAAGGCATTTTGTGACTTGGAAATAAATTGTTAGCTTTTTTATTTTAAGACACTCTTTTTCATATCAATTTCAATTCATAATCAAGAATCAAATTATGCAATAATCTTCTTGATTTAACAAATGAATAGGGTTCCATTTTTTAATACCATAATTCTCTTGTGGGTTAAATTATATGCTTATAAAATTCCATGTTAGTTTGTTTGTTAAACCTTGATTAAAATTTAAAAAACTTATTTTGTTAAATGTTTTAATAACTAAAACTAAAAAAAATTATGAAATGCCACCTTGAGTACAAGTGTGAAGCTCTCAATTAGGGTAAGCGTGTGGGGGATTTGGACGCCTCAGGTAGGCTAACAATCAGAATCAAATTTGGTCAAGCCTATTCTCATTGGCAAAGAATTCCTAAACCGAGTGTGGCAAGGCAATGGGTTGAGTCGAGCAATACTCAAACTAAGTTGCATCAACCCATATAAACTTCAACATTAATAATATGGCCAAATGATAAATTCTAGAGCACACATGGAAGGAACTAGACCCAATTTGGCTCTGAATAACACCTCTACATTAATAATTATAAAGTCCATATGTTTATCTTTTCTTTCAATGTCGGACTAGGTCCATTGTCCTTACATATAATATCCAAAATAGGGAGAGCTTAGTATGATTTGATCAACTAATTTCCTGATCGCATAGTGGAGCATGACTCTACTTTTTTTGTCAGTCATGATCATCCATCCTATCATCCATTTAATCTCTTAAATCTAAAGGTGAATGTTGATTTTATTGATTTGTTATAATTTATCTCTCAATTTGATAGATGAAGCTTCATTGAAATGTATCAGTTGACTAGAACACTTTTTGCCTTATTGTTCAATAGTATGGCACTTAATTATCCAATCTTAATCCTAAAGTTAAGATCAACTCTTACTATATCACTATTAAATCAAGCGATGTAAATCTAATTCTATATGCTTTCATGGCAAAGATCAAATCTGTTTTAATGATACCATCCAAAAGTCATGTGCTTATTAAACAATAGATTTGAAGATCTGTATCACCTCTGATCAAATTCAACTACCCTGATTCATCCTTCCTAGCAACTAATTATTTAGATATTGGGTTAGCCATCTTGAAAAATTATTTTAACATATTTTTTAATATGTTTGGCTTCAACTTTTCAAACAGCTTTCTATATTATTTTAATGACTATAATAAACATTTAACTATAAATACCTAATCACTATAAATAGAATAACTAATAAACTTGAATCAATCTTTGAGATCTCAACAAAACACTCATGAATATTCTACTAGGATAAATTTTTTTGGCATAAACTACAACTTCACCTTCCCAAATCATCAAGGTATTCTAGCTTACCATTCCATGTCTAAACTTCCAAAACTCAACATGCTTTATTTATCGAAATTTTTTAACTTCTGTATTTTTTCCTCATGGTTTTGGCAGCTCAACTTTTTGGAAAACTCATGTTTGATTTAATCTCAAAAAAATCAAGTTTAGGAAAAGCTTGCAAAAGCCTAAGTCATAGTTTAACCAATAAAACCTATTAGATTTGAGGTGAACCATAAGAAAAAACCTTAAATATTAACACTTTCTTAGTGGTGTTTTTTTTATTTTAATTGCGAGTAATTGCAGGTCTTACTTTCAATCAAAACAACTGAAAATTCTGGTCTTATTTTAAATATTGTCTTTATTTATTTTATTATATTAAAAAATAATATATATATATATATATGTATATATATGTATATTTATATTTACATATACATATATATATTTGTGAATATATATATATATATATACATATATATATATATCTGTGTGTGTGTGTGTGTATACATATATACGCATATATATAATTAAGATTTTTTTAAACATAAAATAATTTTTGAGAAATAAGTACATTCTATATTAACAAAAAATATTTTTAAGGCAACAATTCATCCCTTATATAAGATTTGCATGCTAGATTTTACTGCAATTTGTATCCTAGATGGCCCTCTCTTAATTGTCATTTGGGTATGCAATAATTTAAATTTTCTCTATATCATTTTTTCAAAATTTTCAAAATATGTTTTTGTAAATTTACTTCTTAAGCTTTCAATATGTCCTCATCCTTCATTAATATTGGTGCAACACTTTATGAATGATCTTCTTCAGTCCATCCACCATAATCTAACAAGGAATTGTGCTTACGTTAGAAAAATGTATTCTGACTTTTTTCAATGAATTGATTTAGAACTTTGAAAAGTACTAACAACATAAGTAATAAAAAATAACAACAAATTATTATTTTAATATTACGTAAATGCTTAACAAACTTAAAATGTGACAAATTGAATGTAAGTAATGCGCCAAAATTAAAATGATAAAAAAGACACACACGAGGGACTTTGAGGTCCATCTTCACATAATGTAGTTCAAAAAATTTTGGCAAAGTGAGATAACTATTATGGAAAAGTTTCATACCCTGATATGAAGGAGATCTACTACAACGTCTTTGATTGTAAAACTAGTTGCAAATGAAAATGTCCCACAAAGCAAGTCAAAAATCTAGAAAATACAAGTTTTTAAGATATAAAAAATAATATTTTATTGGATTGAGCCTATTAAGTTGTGCACAAAGATGTTTGTTTCATCTCCATTGATCCTTGTTTGGTATTTTTATGAATTACAAAATTAAATAATTAAAAATAAATAATTATTATTTAAATACTAAGTAAATATTTATTAAAACTAAACTAAGGTAAATTGAAACAACATAGTATAACAAACTTAACGCAATGTAAGGGTAGGAGGAGAATTAATGTTCCATAGTAATATAAAAAAATCATATAAAACAATTTATTGAAATAGGATAAAAATATGGAAAAATTGCATTCCAATTTAATAAAGATAACAAACATGGCTTCCTCAATAGTAAAATAGAGTACTAATTAAAATATCTCATAAAATATGACAAAAGAATAGAAAATAAAATTTTTAAAAATGTAAAAATGATCATTTAGTGGGATGGAGTTTGTCAAGATGAGTCAAACGATGTTTATTTTGTCAAGATCAACCCTTCTTCCAATTATTATGAAACAAAAAATCAATAAGAATAAATTATAATAAATTAATATTTAATATTATACAAATATATGTTAAAATTCAAATATGATAAATTAATGCAATTTAATATAAATAATTCAAATGAATAGAAATTAGACATTAGAGAAGATTTTTAGTTACATATTAACTTAACCCAACAAAAATAAAAAAAGTAAAGAAATTAGACAAACTACATAGGAAAGTTTCTTTGCAAGATACAAAGGAGATAAAGTTAGATATCCTCAATTGATTATTGGAGTCTTAATTGAGGTGTATCACAAATCGTACAAAAATATTGAAAACATTTAAAAATATAAAAGTAAATATACAAATTTATATAACTCCTTATAATAAGCCTAATGACATTTTGTGCATATTACTAATTTAAAAATTCATATATTATTATAAATTATTATTTTTTAATGTTAATTAAATATAATTTGAAATTGAAATGAGATATATATTCGTAATACTAAATAATGAAATCAATGGAGAAACTTTTAAGGGGTGTGATAAAGTTGATAAGAAATATGCATTTCAAGGTGCATGAATTGAAATGACTAGTAAACCATGTCGAAGATGTTTCTTTTATCTAAATTTAAACTTGTCCAGAATTACTCCAAATTAGCAAATTAAATAATTTTAAATCAGAATGAACACACGATAATAGAAAAATAATTTCATAAAAATATAACAAAATAAAAGAGAAAATGGTAAAAATAACATAGAATATATCAAAAAAATTGCATGATGGGATAATAAGGAGGTCAAGTGGAATATTTTGGATCATATAATTTGGTGTATATCTAACCTCATAAAACAAGTTGAAACATTAACAAATATATTAAATATAGAAAAAAAAAATATAATTAGATAGAGCTCATTATATTGAGTCTAACAACATTTGTTTCATCTTAATTAGACCTCATTTGGAATTGTTGTGAACTACCAAAACTAAAAAAATATTAAATAAGAATGAATTATTATTTTAATATTTTGAATGTATATATTTAAGTTGAAATGAGATTAAATTTTGAATTTAACATAACCAAATTAAAATAATTTAAATATCACATGATAGGATAATTATATTTTTATTTTAATATAAACAAATCAAGGAAAAAAAATTAGAAATTTAGATAAATTAAATGAAAAAGTTACATTCGAAGGCAATATGGAGATCACATGTAACATTTTTTTATCATTGAATCCTTTACAAATTGGAATGCCAGGTAAAGCAAGCCAAAACATAAGAAATTGCAATTTTTAAAATAAAAAAAAATTAATTAGATAGAGCCATTGAGATGTGTCAAAAAATATTTTTCAATCTCCATCATATTGCCTTTAAAATTATGAGGATTTAGGCAAAGAAAACAAGTATGCTAAATAATACTTATTTAATATTAAGAGAATATATATATTGGCTTTAAAGTGAGATAGATTTAAGCAATGTTATTATAAGTTAATTGAAGTAATGTAAATATCCCACAAGAGAAGATTTGGAGTAACATAAAAATATAAGAAAAAATAGCCAACAATCTGAAAAAATGTAATAAATTGATAGGAAAAGTTGCATTCAAGGATACCAAATAAAAAGTGTGCAATGTCTTTAATTACCAAACCATGTAAAAAATGAAAAGACTTGTAAATTAGATAAAATAATAGAAATTTAAATTTTTAAAATTATAAAATAGAATAAAGAATTTGATATGTTTTTGAGTTAAGTCAAATGACATTTTTCAATTTTCATCACACTTTGTTTTGAATTACTAAGACTTAGCTGTAAAAATAAATAAAAAATATTAGATTAATACTTTAATATTTAGACAATATAGATTAATACTAAAATGAGATAAATTAAAGTAAATAATATAATTAAATCAAAATTAAGAAAAGAAAAGAAATGAGATAAATTGTACAAGAAAGTTGCATTAACCTTAATAAGGAAACTAAGTATAACATTCTCAATCTTATTATCATATGCTAATTGAATGTATCAAAAAAATTGATAATCCCCAAAAAAATTAAAATTATAAAGTTAAACATTTAATATGAAAGAGAACATCGAGTCAATTTCGATGACATTTGTTTCATATGTACCTTTTTTAGAATTCACACAAATTACAAACCTATATGGGTGTATTATACATTGCAATGATATATTAAAGTTGAAATAAGATCAATTAATGCAATTTAATATAACCAAATAGAATTGCTATAAATGTTATATATGTTGAAAATTTGATTTACATATTAATATGAAAAAACATAAAAAATATTTCAAGAAATGAGACAAAATATATAAGAACATTTCATTTAAAGATATTAAGGAGATCAAGTGTAATATTTTTTGTCATCAAATTGGGAAGGAAAAATGTGTTGTAAAGAAAGATAAAACAAAAAAACTGTTTAAATCTCCATTAGATCTCCCTAGGAGTTGCTATGAATTAACATTATCAAAACCTTAAAACACTAATTTATTATTTTAATATTGAACTAAGTTATGTTAAAGATGAAATAAGAAAATGTGAGGCTCTTTAACATAGCCAATCCAAAGAAAAACATTGATAGAAATGAGATAGGTCATATATGGAAATTATGTTCCATGATTCTAAAACAATAAATTGTAACATTCTAGATCATGAATTTTGGTACAAGTAAAAAAAAAAGTCTTAAAGAATCCCAAAACCTTTGGAAAACATTAAAATTATACAAATAAATATTTAATTTGATCAATCTCATGACGATGAAACCTATTTCTTTTTTTTTATTTTATCTAGGATGTTATTGATAATTACAAAATTTTTAAAAAAACATAGTTAATAATATACTACTACATTAATAATAAGTATATATAAAATCTTAAATAAGATGAATGAAGGAAATGTAATGTAAAGAAACTAGAACATTGTTAAGGTTACGCGAAAGGAGAATTTGAGTTTCAGAATAAAACAAGCAAAGCAAACTATAAAATTTTACGAAATGTGAAAGATTATATGGGAATGGTGCATTCAAAATTACCGAGGAGATTGAGTGAAACATTATCATTCATGTAATTAGGTACAAATGTAATGTCTTCAAAAAAATAGCTAACACCTTAAAAAATATAAAAAGATATTTGAATATGGTTCTTTTGGTCCAGTCCAATGACATTAGTTCATCTCGATGAAACTTCATTCAAATTTTTTTCAATTACAAAAACTTAGTGAGGATAATAATATAATGCAAAGATATAATAAAAAAGAGAGATCAATTAAACCAATGTAATATAACCAAATAAAATAAATGGAAAAGTCACACTAACAGAGATTTAGATTTACATATTAATTTAACCAATTCAAAGGAAAAAAATTAAATAGATCAAATAAATTTATGCTATGGAGATCATGTACAAGAATTTTTTATCATTAAGTGAGGTCTAAATTAAAACGACTCATAAAAAATTTTAAAATAATACCAAATGATATTTAAAAATATAAGAATGAATATTTAATTTTATAGAGCACTACAAGTCGAGTCAAATGATTTTTTTTACATCTTTATTAGGCATCATTTGTACTTACTAAGAATTATCAAAAAAAATAATGATAAATAATTATAAATTATTATTTTAACAAAAATTAAATATATATTAAAGCTAAAAGAGACAAGATGAAGAATTATAACATATTAAAAAAGCCATTATAAATGTGACATGATCAGAGTTTTAGCTTTAAATACTAATATAATAAAATAAGAGCAAAACATTTTTAATAAACAAGGCAAATTATGTGGAAAAATTATGTTCCAAAGAACTAAAGAGACAACCTATAATATTCTCAATTGCCAATACACATACAAATCGAAATTGCTAGTGAAGTGTTGAACAATAATACAAAATAAAATATCATTTAAAAACATTTTACTTGATATAGCTCCCCATTAAGTGTGAAGCAATATTCATTTGATCTTAATTTGATGTTAATTAGAATTACTAGAAATTATAAAGTTAATTAGCCATGAATAATAACAAATTATTATTTTAATGTCAAATAAATATATATAAAAACTAAAATAAGATTTATTGATCCAAAGTAATGTGAGCAATTAAAAAGGAAATCCATAAAGAAATGAGATAAATTCTACATAAAAGTTTATTGTAAGTTACTAAGGGGTTAAGATATAAAATCCTTGATAACCAAATAAAGTACAAATTAAATTTGAGCAAGATGATGAAGGTTAGTGGAAAAAATGCTTTTTACAACATGTTGAGATATTGTTTGAAATTACTAAAACTATCCAAATAAAATAAATAATTAATAAAAAAGTATCATCTTAATTTTATTAAAATATATTAACATTGGAATTATATAAATTGATGCAGTGTAATATAACCAAGTCAAATCGATATAAATTTTTCATCAAAGATGATTTAGAGTTACATATTAATGCGACCAAATCAAAGTAAAAAATTTAAAGAAGTGAGATAAATTACATGAGAAAGTTACGTTCAAGATACATAGAAGATACAATAACAAATTCAATTAATATGTTTGATATGAAATAAAATGCCTTGGAAAGCATTCAAAATAATTGAAAATTAAGTATTTAAATATTTAATAATTAGTACTTAGTATGATGGACTTCTCCAAGATGAAACATACATTATTTTATCTCAATTAAAATTACAAAGAATTAATAAATAAACCAACATGATAAAAATTATCTTTTTATATTGAAAAACATATATTAATGCTAAAATGAGATAAAATGATTAACTAAGGAAAATTTTATAGGAAGGTTGCATTCCAACATACCATAGAGATGGAGTGTAACATTCTTGATCATCAAATCATATATGAATCAAAATGCCTTACAAAATATACCAGAAAATTAGATAAAGTATAGAAATAATATTTAATTCAATAGAGCATGTCGCAATGAGTCTAGTGACATTTGTTGTCTCAATTGGTCATTGCTTGGAATCATTATGAATTACCAAATTACAAATGGAAAAAAATGAAATAAATTATTATTTCAATATTGAGTTAATTTATAGGAAATCTAGAATAAGTTAAATGCAAGGAATATAATATAGAAAAATGAAAGTGATGTTAAGGTCACAAGAGAGGACAACTATAGTTTCATAGTAACATAAGCAAATGAATGGAAAAAATGAACAAAATTTGATAAATAGTATAAGAAAATACATTCCAAGAAAATATAGGGATAAAGTGTAACATTCTTGATCATATAATAAAATAGAATTGATATATCTTGAAATGTGCACTAAAGCTTTGAAAATAAAAAAATTAAAAAAAATAATTTTTCTTGGAGCTCTTCAAGATGAGTCTAAAAATGCCTATTTCTTTTCCAAATTAATAATAAAAAATAATAAGTTATTATTATTTATAAATCATGTAAATATATATTAGTAGAAGAGAGAAATTAAAGTCTAAAATAACCAACTCAACTTGATATAACTACGACATAAGAAAAGAAATTGAGTTTTATAGAAATATTACCAAATGAAAGTGATAACTTTTAGTTAATGAGATAAATTTTATAAGAAAGTTGCATTCTAAGATGCTAAAGACAACAAGTGTAATTTTCTTGATTGTCAAATGATGTATGAAGTGAATTTTTTTTAAAGCAGGAAAACTCTAGAAACAAAATTCTTTAAAAAATATAGAAAAGAATATTTATTGGGATAAAGCTCATTGAGAAGATTTAAGCAACATGCTTCTAATATCAATCAGAGATTATTTAGAGTTACGTCAAACTAACATCATAAATAAGAAAAAATAATAATCAATTGTAATTTCAATACAAAATAAATATATATATTAAGCTTGGAATGAGACAAATTGATGTAATGTAATATAATAAAATCAAAGAAGTTTAATAGCTATAAGACATTTGACTTAGAGTTATATATTAATATAACAAAAACATAGTGAAAACCTTGAACAAAATTAAATAAATTACACAAAAAAGTTTTGTTTTAGGATACTTAATAGATCGAGCATAACATACTTGATCATCAAATCATGTAAAAGTCTAAATGTCATATAAAATTGACAAAACCCTAAAAATTTTTTTAAAAATTATTAGAAAATTAATATTTAATTTGTTAGGCCAAGTTATGACAGGGCTATCAATGTTTGGAAATTATGACAAAAAGAAGATCGAGTGTGATATACTGAATCTTCTAATAAGATACTAATTCAAAAATCCAATAAAGCATACCATTAACCTAAAAACTAACTATTTAAAATTTTAAAAATGAATATTTACATTGAAAAAATATTTCTAAATGATTATGTTGATTTTTAGTTTGTCTTAATTAGATCTTGTTGTGAATAAAATATTATTTTTAATATTAAATGAATGCATATTGTTGATGAAATGAGATAAATTAAAGCAAAATAATATTCCAAAGTTAAAGAAATGCAATGGTTACAATGGAGGAGAATTAGAGTTTCATATTAATATAACCATATCAAAGAAAACCAAAATTTAAAAAATGAGATAACTTCAATGAGAATTTTGCATTAGAAGAAGTTAAGGGGACCAACTGTAACACATCAATCATGAAATAAGTTAATTTTTAATTGTGTAAGGCTCTTTGATATAATTTGAACAATATTTGCATCCTCTTGATTATACCTCGATCAGGTTCGCCATGAAGTAAAAAATATTAAATAATGACAAATAAAGATAATTTTTAATTTTTATATTAAGTACAAACAAATTAAAATATAAATATGAAAAATTAAAGAAATTTTTTATAACTAAAGAAAATAATGTTAAGGTTATAAGAGATATTATTTATAGTTATGTAGTAATACTACGAAGAATAAAAATATTTAAAAAATTGATAACTTATAGATCAAGTTTTTATTTCATGATACTAAGCAGATCAAGTGTAGCATTATCAATAGTCAAATCATGTATGAATCATGATAATAAATAAATGATGCCAAATTTCTTAATATAAAGTATTAAAAAATACAAAAATAAATATTATATTAGATAACACTTGTCGAGTAAGGATTTTGACATTTATTTCATGCAGATATGACCTTATTTCAAAAAAATAAAAATTATAAAAAATAGAGATGCATAAATAATATGAATTTATACTTTAATATTTTGTAAATAAATATTAAAGAAAAATTACATAAGTTGAAGCAATGTGGTATAACTAAATCAAAGCAATATAGAGGTCACACTATAGGATAATTAGAGTTTTTTAATTATATAACCAAATGAAACAAAATAGGTCACATGATAATAGAATTAGAGCTTCATATTAATATAACAAAATCATATAAAACCATTCGAATTAATAGGACAAGTGGTAAACGATTAGTGCATTCTATGATAGAAAAATTAAAAATATTTGAAAATAAAAAATTGATTATTTAAAAAGATAGTGCTCATAGAAATAATTCTTAAAAAATGTGCTTGATCTTAAATTTTAGAATTATTATATATTAACAATTAAATAAGAATAAATAATGATGAATAATTACTTTAATATTATGTTAAAATATATTAAAGTTGAAATGAGAAAAGTTTGAGCAATATTTTATGGCCAAATTTTGGCAATGCGAAGGTCAAAGGAGAGCAAAACTATAGTTTCATAGTTGTACAACTATATCAAAGTGAAAATTTTTTAATTGAACAACATAAAGTGTGCACAAAATTTTTATTCCAAGATAATATTTTGCTCGAGCTTAACATCCTTGATTATCAACGTATGCACCAGTCAAAATGTCATATAAACAATTATAAAAATTTAAGATAATAAAATGTCCACAAATATAGAAATATACATTTAATTAGAAAGTTTTAATGAGATTAATCAAGTGGCTATTTGTCTCATCTCCATTAGACCCCATTTGCAATTAGAGTAAATTAAAATAAAGAATAAGCATAAATATCAAAAAATTGTTATTTTAAGATAACATAAATATATATCAAAACTAAAATGAGATAAATTTATATAATATATTATTACAAAACAAATTGATCAAGATATCACATGAAAGTTTGATCAGAGCTACATTTTACTTTTTTGAAATAAAAGTAAACTTTTTAAATGATCACTAAATTGCATGGGAAAGTTGCATTCCAAGATATGTTGGATGTAGAGTTTCAAAATGTAAATCATCCAATCAATTAATTATCGAAATGTCCAATTAATGATTCTAAAACATTAGAAATAAAATTATTAAAACTTTAAAAATGAATGTTTATTTGATATACCTTTTTGAGATGAGTTGATTGACATTTTTGTCATCTCCATTAGACCTTGCTTGAAATTACTTTGAATTACAAGTGTAAGAAAACACAAATAACTATAAATTATTTATTTAGTATTAGCTAGATATATATTAAAATTGAAATCAAAAGCATTTTAGCAATATAATATGACATAATTCAGGGACAAACATTTAAGTAATTGGAGAAAGTTTATCAAAAAGTTGAATTCCAAGATATTAAAGATGTAGAGTGCAACTTCCCAACAATCAAATCATGTACGAATTGAAATATTTTCTGAAGCTTGCCTAAATATTAAAATTTAAAAATGTTCAAAAATATTAAAGTAAATATTTAAATTTGTTGACCAGTTTTAGTGTGACATACAAAGATTTGTCTATTTCGATCAGATTGATGTTAAAAAAAATATTAAATTAAATAAGAAAAATTATTTTTTATTATCAAGAAAAAGTAAGATAAATCTAGTAGGAGACTAATGTAATAAATGCAATAAAAATAAATAAAAGTAATGTTATGGCAATATCAGGAGAGACTTAGAGTTTTATAGTAATATAAGTTAGTCAAATTAGAAAATTTGACAAAGACTAATTATTATGAAATATTACAGTGCAAAGAGATCAAGGGTAATATTCTCTGTCATATAATTATTCATGAATTGAATGCTAAGTGAAATGAGATATTATATATGGAAATGTTCGATTCCAAGATTCTAAAGAGATTGAGCATAACACTTTCGAGTATCAAATTTGATAGAATTTGAAATGTCTTATATGGTTGGCCAGAACCTTAAAAAATGATGTCAAAAAATAAGAAATAATTACTTAATTAGATAGAGTTCATTGAGATGATTACAATAATGTTTGCTTTCATTTAATTAGAAGTCATTTGAAATTTTTGAGAATTATCGAACAATTGAGCAAAAAATTAACAAAACTTTCTTTTAATGTAAAGCGACTATATATTATGATAAAATGTAATAAATTGAAGCAATGTTTTATATACCAATGAAAGTGATGTAAAAATCACATGAGAGGTGATTTAGGGTTCCATGGTGATATACACAAATTAAAGAAAAAGCTATTAAAAAGTTTGGCAGTTTAATTGGAAACATTTCTTTCCAAGATACAAATCACTAAAAATATAATATCCTTAATTAGTAAGTTAAGTATGAATTGAAAAATCTTATAACTTATTGTAAAACATGTGAAAAAAAAATATCTAAAAATGTGAAAATAAATATCTATTTATTATAGGTCATAGAGACTAGTCCAACGACTTTGTTTTCATCTAAATCAAATCTCATTTGGAGTTACTATGAATTGTCAAAATGAGAAAGAAAAATTAAAATTAATTTTTTAATACTAAGTAAATATATATTGAAGTAAAAATGAGATAAATTAAGGTAAAGAAATGTAAAGAAATCAAAGAAATATTATAACATTCTCGAAAATCAAATTATGAACAAATCAAAATTCTTCATTAAGCATGTAAAAGCCTTAGGAAAATATTTAAAATATAAAAATTACAATTTAATTTGATAGAGCTCATTGCATCGAGTCCGCTGATAGTTGTTTTGCCATGATAAAATAATGTTTTGAATTACTATTAATAGGAAAGTTAAATAAGGTAAACAATAATGAATTATTTTTTTAATAAAAAATAAATACATAATAAATACAAAATGACATATGTGCTAGTAATATAAGGTAAGCTAATCAATCTAAAGTTAGGGTTACATGAGAGGAGAACTAGAGTTTCATAATTTTATAAGAAAATTAAATTGAAAACTTTTAACGAATAAGATAAAATTTGATGATAATGTTGCATTCGAAGTTGCTAAGTAGATTGACTATAGCATTTCTAATTGTATTATCAGGTATGAGTGAAATGTCTCATAGAACATGACAAAGTAGTAAAAAAAATTAAGAATACAAAAAAAGATAATTAACTAGGTATAGCTCATGTAGTTGAGCCCAAAAAGGTTTGTTTCACCTCGATTGGATACAATTTTTAATTATTGTGAATTAAAAATGTATATATATTAATATTATGCAAAGGTATATTAAAGCAGAAATTAGAATAATCACTGTAATGTAATACAACCAAATCAAATATATGCCAAGGTCATGCTAGTGGAGATTTGGAGTTACAGATTTGTCAAATGAAGTCAATGTAAAACATTTGGAGAAATGAGACAAATTGTGTGAAAAACTTCCACACAATGATATAAAGGAGGTCAAGTGGTGTATTTTAGTTCGTCAAATCATATACAAATTGAAATTACTCATAAACATATGAAAAATAATAGAAAAAATAT
This sequence comes from Vanilla planifolia, assembly GCA_023846275.1. NCBI lineage: Eukaryota > Viridiplantae > Streptophyta > Magnoliopsida > Asparagales > Orchidaceae > Vanilla > Vanilla planifolia. The sequence continues at coordinate 1,852,111 of JAIUJO010000047.1, forward strand.
TCAAAGATATAAAAACTATTACTTAAAATGATAATATTATTTAAATAAAAACAACATGGTTTGTTACATCTAGATTAGACCTTATTTGGAATATTGTGAATTACCAAACTAAAAAATATGCATAATTATAAATTATTATTGTAATATTAACAAAATTTTTAATTAATTTAAAAAGATTGACTAAAGGAATGTAATATAATTAAATAATGCATTATAAAAGTAAGATGACAAAATATTTATTGCTATATATTAATGTAGGCAATTCAAAGCAAATTTTTTTATCAAATAAGATAAATTCTCTCAGAATGTTGCATTGGAATATGCTAAGTAGATAGAGTAACATTCTCGATTATCAATACAATAACCAATCAGAATATCTAAAAATAAATCCTAAAATATTAAAAATTCTAATATTTAAAATATTAAATTTTAAAATTAAAATAAATAGAGTTGATTGAAGTGAGTGAAAAAGCTTCTTTGTTGTCTTTATCAAACCTTTTTTTGGCATAAACTACGACTTCACCTTCCCAAATCATCAAGTTATTCTAGCTAACCATTCCATGTCTAAACTTTCAATTTGTCATTTCTCATCTTGACATCAAGCTCATCATGCTTTATTCTAATAATCAACAAGTATGAGGAGTTGTAAAAATTTATCAAAATTTTTAATCTTCTGTATTTTTCTTTTTCTCATGGTTTCGTTAGCTCAACATTTGGGAAAACCCGATGTTTGATTTAATCTCAAAAAAATCAAGTTTGTGTTAAGCTTGCAAAAGCCTAAGTCATAGTTTAGCCAATAAAACCTATTAGATTTGAGGTGAACCATAAGAAAAAACATTAAATATTAACCCTTTCTTAGTGGTGTTTTCTTGGATTTTAATTGTGAATAATTGTAGGTCTTTGTTTCAATCAAAACAACTAAAAATTCTTGTATTATTTTAATTATTGTATTTATTTTTTTTATTATATCAAAAAATAATATTTATATACATATATATGTATATATATAATTTAAATTTTTTATAAACATAAAATCATTTTTGAGAAATGAGTACATTCTAAATTAATAAAAAATATTTTTAAGGCAACAATTCATCCCTTATGTAAGATTTACATAGTAGAATTTACTTCAATTTGTATCCCACATGGTCCCCTCTTAATTTTCATTTTGGTTATGTACTAATTTAAATTTTCTCTATATCATTTTTTCATAATTTGCAAAATATGTGTTTGCAAATTTACTTCTTAAGTTTTCAATATGTCCTCATCCTTCATTGACATTGGTGCAATACTTTATGAAGGATCTTCCTTAGTCCATCCTCCCTAATTTAATAAGCAATTGTGCTTACATTAGAAAAATGGATTCTGACTTTTTTCAATCAATTGATTTAGAACTTACAAAAGTAATTACTAAGCCACATCATTTACTTAGAGATTCTTACATATATAAAATTAAGTGTCTTAGTGAACTTAGTAGTGATCAAGTGCATTACACTATTCATTATAAGAGCAGTCAACTACCTTCACCATAGAATATGAACAAGTAAATTTAATCAATTTATGAATTTTCATACCACAAAAAAGTTTGGAAAAAATTAAAAGTTTCTAATGAAGGTACTTTGTCAGTAAAGGAAACTAAAATAAAATCTTCTTACACTTGATTATGAGCTATTTGGAATGGAGTTAGGAGAAACCATAAAGAAGATGTTTCTACGATTTAGTGATATTATTAATGGATTACCAAATCTTAGAAAAGTGGTTTTCTATTACAGATCTTGAATGAAAAATGCTATGGACTCTACCTAAAGTGTATGATACTTTTGCCACAACAATAAAGGTGGCCAATGACATAAATAAGCTCATGTTGGATGAGTTACTTGAAGAATTATTAATGAAAAAAGTTAAGATGAATGGATTAGTGCTTTAACTTCTTTTATGTGTCATGAAAAAAATTAAATAAGTTTTACATGGTAAAAGTAAATAGAAATGATTCAAATTTTTGATGAAAAAATTCCATGATTTGTGATAATACTTTGCTAAATGAGGAAATTACTAGTTCAAGAAATTCACATTCTTGAACAAGAAAAATTTTTTATTACTTCATATTGTGCTCACTTTTCCAAAAATAAGAGTATATCATCTTTTGAATACATGTAAAACATTTCTAATATTACTTGCTTTTAGTATTGTAGAAATGGTTGTACCCTCAAAGATTGTAAAATTAGAAAAAACATTTCATGTTCAAAATATTTTTTCAAATGGGTAATTAAAATTGATAATATGAATTCACCCATGGTGAATATTGATGCTTGCCCCAAGCTAGCTTAGGTTTCTAAGATTAGAGAATTAAAAAATTAATATAATATGTCTACATAATTGTGATGTGGAGATATAATGAATTGGAAACATTCATCAGTTAGAAATAATATACTAGCAAATTTTATGTATAAGAATGCATACAAACTAACTAAATAAAGGTTATGTATCATCATTAAAAAGTTTAGATTTTATAATTTATGTAGCCATACATAGAGAAAAATCTTGCTCGTGGGGTTGGATTGTAGATGCTAAAATTTATATGACCAAAAATAGATAAAGTTTCTACCAATAGAATGTTGACCAAATAGATGCACAACAATTTAGAAGCCACTGTGAGAAAAGATAATTTTAATTGGTAATATAGATATTCGTAATTTTTTAATTTCAAATTTTTACTTTTTTGATGGATTAGAATTTAATTTAATTTGTATTAAACAATAATTGATCATGGTTACATTGTTAATTTTGATGCTAATTGTTGCAAAATATTAAGCAATGATCAAGTATTACTTGTTGATAGAAGAAAAGGTGATACTTATTCGTTTAAGTTTGATCAAGTATAAGCTAGCGGAATAGAATGTGTTTTTATAAATTCAAATGAGAATAACTTATGACTTAATATATTAGATCATATAGATTATTCAACCTTAAAGGAAACATGTATCCTAGATATAGTTAAAGGTCTTAAGAAAAAAATTGGTTTGAAGAAAAGTGAAGTATTCAAAAAAATATAAGTTAAATTTTCTTTTAAACTAAAAAAATAACTTAACCACTAATGGACATCTAGAGATAGTTTATTCTGACATTTTTGGACAGATACAACCCTTGAAATTATGTCGAAAGAAATAAGGATTTGTGTTTGTTGATAATTTTTCTAGATATACTAAAATTTTATTTCTTAATAGTTATAATGAGACATTTAAAAAAATTATGATAATGTTATAAATGAGATTGCAACAAAATCTAGTCTCAAATTAATTTGTATTCAAAGTGATAATTGTAAAAAATTTAAGAACACAAATTTCTATGATTGTAGTAAGGGCAAGGCAATATGTCATCAATTTACATGTCCTTATATAGCTCAACAAAATAAGATTGTAGAAAGAAACAATAAAACCTTGATAGAGTTGATTAGAACAATGTTAGTTGAATACAATTTACCAAAGTCCATTCGTGCTAGGGCAATTAATATAAATTGTTATATAATAAATATAATTAATTGAGGCCAATGCTTAAGAGAACTACTTATAAATTATTTAGAAATAAGAAACAATATGTTAGCTACTTTAATGTTTATACATAAATGTTCCATTCTTAGAAATGAAAGAGAAAACTTAACAAGTTTGTTGAAAAAGCAAGTGTAGGAATTTTTTTAAGATACTCTTCTCTTAGAAAAACATAAAGTTTAAAACATAAACACCCAAAAGGTGGAGGAATGAATGAATGTAATGCTTGATGAGTCTATTCAAGAGAGATAACAAAAAAGTCGATGATGAAATAATGTCCATAGAGAACTTTGACTAGGAAGGAAATGAAGACAAAATTCGAAAGTAAAAGAAAAGGTGAAAAGATTAGTCATTTATTACTTAAAGATTGGTGGTGTTAAGATCTCATCCAAACAAATTAATAACAAAATATGTTAATCAAGGAGTTAAGACAAGAGCTTCTATGCAAGAAATTGACCATAATACATCAATATCTTTCACAAAACTAGTATCTATGGAAGAGGTACTTAAGGATGACTATTGGGTTCATTTAATGATTGAAGGATTAAATCAATTTGAAAGAAACAAAGTGTGAGAGTTAGTTTCTAGCCTTACGATAAACAAACAATTCGAAGCAAATGCATATTAAAAAACAAACAAGATGAAAATGGAGTGGTCATTAAAAAATAAAAACATTTTGCTAAGGCCTATAACCAAGTTGAAGGTATATAATTTTAGTCATTTGCACTCGTAAAAAGAATAGAGGCCATTGGACTTCTCTTTGTATTCTAGTCATAAAAATTTTAAAATATTCGAAATTGATGTGGAAAGCATATTTTTAATTGAGATAATAGAAGAACATGTGTATGTCAAACAACCCCCTACTTTTGAGACCAATGCACGCGATGATTATGTATATAAGGTAAAGTGGACAATCGTGGCCTTATGCAAGCTCCTCAAGCATGGTATGACAAATTAATTATCTTGTCCATAGTGGTTGTAAGAAAGGAAAAGTGGATACCACATTATTCCTAAAATCATTAAATGATTGTTTGTACTTGCACAAGTTTTTGTTGATGACGTAATTTATTGAAGCACAAATAAAAATTTGTGTAAAGAATTTAATAACTTAATGGCAAGGTAGTTTGAGATGAGTATAATGGGTGAGAAGAAGTTTTTCTAAGGATTACAAATTTTGGAATTAAAACATGGGTTTTTGTTTTCTCAGAGTAAGTATTTAAAAGAATTACCCAAAAAATGTAGTAATGAAACTATAAAACTTAAAAGGGTTCCAATGGATATATCAATCTACTTAGACTTAGATAAAATTAAGAGATGCTTTTGATCAAAAACAATATTGAGGTCTTATTGTATCATAATATATCTCACAAAAAGTATACCAGACAAGTTATTTAATATTGGTTTATGTGCTAGATTTTAATCAAATCTTAAGGAAAGCATTCAAAAGAAGTCAAACTAATCTTCAAATTTTTAAAACGTATAATGAAATAAGGTTTATAGTACACTATAATACCCATTCTAATGATCTTATAGGTTGGACATATTAAAAGTTTATAGTTTTTGGGGTACATAGAAAAAATAGCTCTGGTACATGACAATTCTTTAGAAATTGTTCAATTTCATGGTCAAGTAACATACAAAATTACATAGCCCTATCAACTAGATAAGATAAGAATTTAGTAGCCAAAAGTTTTGTAGTACAAGTATTATGGTGAATACAACTTCATTATTATTATTTTGATCTCTCATATATTCACATTCAAATTGAAAATAATAATGCCTTGGACTTAGTAAAGAATCATGTTATTAGAGAACAAGTAGTTAAAGGCTTAGAAGAATTTGAATATGTTTTAAAGAAAGAAGAATTGGCCAACAAATTTACTAAATCCCTTCCAACGAAATAATTTAAAGTCATAACGGAACAATTAGGTGTAATAGAAATTACATAATTATTACCTCTATTTTGATGGTGTCAATGGAAGAGAATTATTGTTGTGCCGATAGGTGAGTTGGAGCATGTAATAAATGGGAGCATAAATAGGAAGCACATATATTTCATTTTCAAAATTTCATATCTTTTTTTACTATCCTTTTTTTACTTGTTATATTTTATTTAAAAAGTTAAGTCTTGTCTTCTTCAAAAGGTAGAGATTGTTTTGATCACTATTATGCTTTTTAAATATAGCCATAAAGGATTAGCTTCTAATAGGATTGTTTAGAGTGAATCAAGTATAGTTTTTACTAAACAATACATGCACTTTTGATGATGGTGGATTAATGTCTTCAATGTAAAGTACGTTGGAGTGTTCAATATGTTTTATAGATTGAAGACATGTGGGTCAGCTTTGACAAGTTTTTCCCTTATTATAAAATAAAATTTTGGCTTGTTGATTTTCAGGCACTCTTTTTTCATAGCTATTTCAAATCATAGTAGAGCATCAAATTATTGAATCATCTCTATGATTTAACAAAAAAAATAGAATTCCATTTCTGAAGCTCACAGCCCTTTAATTTGTTAAATTGTATCCTTATCAAACTCCACGATAAATTTCTTAATGAACTATGATTAAATTAAAAAATTAGTTCTAATATATTTTTTAATAATTAAAATTAATTTTTTTGCTACATCCATGTTTGGCCCTGAGTGAAAGGCCTAAGGGCCAGCTAAGCTCGAGAAGCCACTCGTAATACTCAAGTAAGGTGATAGTCAAAACCAATTATAATTGACCTCATTCTAGCTTATGGTGAATTCTTGAACTGAATGGGGTGAGTCATTGGGTTAAGCCGAGTAGAACTCCAGCTAAGTATACGTATGGGTCAGCCTGCATAAAGAAATATGTTACAAGTATGCCGAAGGGATGAATTCCTATGTGCGCAAGTAGGGAGCTAGCCCTAATTTGGCTCTAAGTAATACCTGTATGTGAAGAATTATAAAGCCCAAATGCTTATATTCTACTACAATATAGAACTAAATCCTATTTTCCTATCTACAATAAAAATTGAGAGCACTTAACACCATCAAATCACGTCTATTTGTGATCACATGGTGGAGTACACCTCCTTTTTATTTATCCTTAAATCATGCTACTCTTAATTATCCTACTTGAATCTTATCACTATGATTAACTCTAATTTTACTATTATCAAATAAAAGGATCTATATCTCATTTGAATGATCAGATTTGCAAGATGAAATCGTTCTGGATCAAGCCAATCACAACTCATTTTCATATGTAGAAATAGATATGAGGGTCTGCATTACCTCTAAGTGAATCAAACAACCTAGCACTATCCTGCCTAATAGGTAATTGTTTATTTATTGTGTTAGCCATCTTGAAAAACTTTTTTAACATGTTTTTAAGCTATTTGGCTACAACTTTGCATATAGCTTTCTATACATTCTAAATGCTATAATCAAACTTTTTTATAAATACCTAACCATTGTAAAAGGAATAACTAATGAACTTTAGTTAACATTTTTTATCTCCAAAAAAACACTAGATAATATTCTATCGATAGCAACTACAACTTCTCCTTCTTAAATCATCAAAGCTTTGAAGCTAAGCCTTACACATTAAACTTTGAAAATATCATTTCCCTCATGAATGTAATTTCATTTTCCTTGTTCCATTAATTAACAAATAAACAATTTGTATAATTTAGCAAATTTTTTTTCATCTTGCCATATTTTTCTCTCTCGGGCAGGCTATCTGACATTTGGGAGCCTTCAGTTCAGCTTTATCTAAGAAAATACAGAAGTTCGGGTTGAACTTGCAAGATCTTGGGTTATAGTTGAACCTACAAAAGCTAGTATATTGGAAGTTAACCACAAGTAAAAACCTTAAGTTGTAATCTTTTATTAGTGGTGTTAATGTTGACCTCGGTTAAAGACAACATAGTTTGTTATTTGAACCGAACAAATTAAAAATGATGGTGTCTCAATTATAAAATATGTAAATTAAAAAAATAATGTTTTCCATAAAAGACAAAATTATTTTGGAGAAATAATTATGTTCAAGAATAACAAAAATCTTTTAAGGCCATAATTAACAAGCCTCTTATGAGATTAACATACTTGTTTTTACTTCATAATTAAAATTATTTATGAATCAGTGCCAAAACCATAAAAACTAAAATGTTAAAAAAAATAAAAATGAATATTTTATTTGATAGAGCTCCTTGAAACATTTGCAATGGTGTTTATTTCATCTTAATCAAATGTTGTTGATAATTATTATAAATTAACAACATAGGTAACATAAAATAACAACAAATTAGTATTTTAATATTACATAAATGCATAACAAACATAAAATGTGATAAATTGAATGTAAGTAATGTGCTAAAATTGAAGTGAAAAAAAAGACACGCATGAGGGAATTTGAGGTCCATCTTAATATAATGTAGTTAAAAAAATTTTGGCAAAGTGAGGTAACTATTATAGAAAAGTTTCATACCACGATATGAAGGAGATCAACTGTAGCATCTTTGATTGTAAAACCAGTTGCAAATGAAAACGTCCCACAAAGCAAGTCAAAAATCTAGAAAATAAAAGTTTTTAAAATATAAAAAAATATATTTAATTGGATTGAGCCTATTAAGTTGTGCACAAAGTTGTTTGTTTCATCTCCATTAATCCTTGTTTGGTGTTTTTATGAATTACCTAATTAAATAATAAAAAACAAATAAATATTGTTTTAATATTAAGTAAATATACTTTGAAAATAAACTAAGGAAAATTGAAACAACATAGTATAACAAACTTGAAGCAATGTATGGGTCAAACAAGAGGAGAATTAATGTTCCATTGTAATAAAAAAAATTCATATAAAATAATTTATAGAAATAGGATAAAAATATGGGAAAATTTCATTCCAATTTAATAAAGATAACAAACACGGCTTCCTATATAGTTAAATAGAGGACTAATAAAAATATCTCACAAAACATGACAAATGAATAGAAAATAAAATTTTTAAAAATGTAAAAATGATTATTTACTGGGATGGCATTTGTCAAGATGAGTCAAACGATGTCTATTTCATCAATATCACCCATCTTCCAATTATTATGAAATAAAAAATCAATAAGAATAAATTATAATAAATTAATATTTAATATACTACAAATATATGTTAAAATTAAAATATGCTAAATTAATGTAATTTAATATAAATAATTCATATTAATGTAAATTAGACATCAGAGAACATTTATATTTACATATTATCATAAGCCAACAAAAATTAAAAAAGTAAAGAAATTAAATAAACTACATAAGAAAGTTGCTTTTTTTTTTTTTTTTTGATTCAAAAATCAACTGAAAGGGGCCATAAGAAAGTTGCTTTGCAAGATACAAAAGAGATCAAGTTAGATATCCTCAATACATTATTGGAGTCTTAGTTAAAGTGTATCACAAATCGTACCAAAATGTTGAAAACATTTAAAAATATAAAAGTAAATATACAATTTTATATAACTCCTTATGAAAAGCTTAATGACATTTTGTGCATATTACAAATTTAAAAATTCATATATAATAATAAATTATTATTTTTTAATGTTAATTAAATATGATTGGTTATTGAAATGAGATAAATTTTAGCAATACTAAATGAAGGTGTCAATGGAAAAAATTTTAAGAAGTGGGTTAAAGCTTACAAGAAATATGCATTTAAAGGTGTATGAATTGAAACGACTAGTAAACCATGCCGACGATGTTTCTTTGATCTCAATTTAAACTTATCCTGAATTCCTCTAAATTACCAAATTAAATAATTATAAATCAGAATAAACACACGATAATAGAAAAATAATTTCATAAAAATATAACAAAATAAAAGAAATAAATTGTAAAATATAGAATATATCAAAAAAATTACATGATAAGATAATAAGGAGATCAAGTGGAATATTTTGGATCATATAATTAGGTGTATATCTAACCTTTTCAGAAAACAAGTTGAAACATTAACAAATATATTAAGTATAGAAATGAAAATTTAATTAGATAGAATTCATTATGTTGAGTCTAACAACTTTTATTTCATCTTAATTAAGCCTCATTTGGAACTATTGTGAGCTACCAAAACTAAAAAATGTTAAGTAAGAATAAAATAATATCTTAATATTTTGGATAGATATATTTAAGTTGAAATGAGGTTATATTTTTAATTTAACATAACCAAATTAAAATAATTTAAATATCACATAATACAAGAATTAGATTTTCATGTTAATATTAACAAATCAAAGCAAAAAAGTTTAAAACTTTAAATATATTAAATCAATTAGTTACATTTGAAGGCAATATGGAGATCACATATAACATTTTTTTCATTGAATCCTTTACAAATTAGAATGCCAGGTAAAGCAAGCAAAAACATAAGAAAATGCAATTTTTAAAAATAAAAAAAAATTAATTAGATAGAGCCATTGAGATGTGTCAAACAATATTTTTTAATCTCCATCATATTGCCTTTAAAATTACAAGGATTTAGGCAAACAAAACAAGTATGCTAAATAATAATTTTTTAATATTAAGAGAATATACATATTGGCTATAAAGTGAGATAGATTTAAGCAATGTTATTATAAGTTAATTGAAGTTATGTAAATATCCCACAAGAGAAGATTTGAAGTAACATAAAAATATAAGAAAAAATAGCCAACAATCTGAAAAAATGTAATAAATTGATAGGAAAAGTTGCATTCAAGGATACCAAATAAAAAGTGTGCAATGTCTTTAATTGCCAAACCATGTAAAAAAAGAAAAGACTTGTAAATTAGATAAAACAATAGAAATTAAAATTTTTAAAATTATAAAATAGAATAAAGAATTTGATATGTTTTTGAGTTAAGTCAAATGACATTTTTCAATTTTCATCACACTTTGTTTTGAATTACTAAGACTTAGCTGTAAAAGACCATAAAATATATTAGATTAATACTTTAATATTTAGATAATATAGATTAATACTAAAATGAGATAAATTAAAGTAAATAATATAATTAAATCAAAATTACGAGAAGAAAAGAAATGAGATAAATTGTACAAGAAAGTTGCATTAACCTTAATAGGGAAACTAAGTATAACATTCTCAATCTTATTATCATATGCTAATTGAATGTATTAAAAAAATTTATAATCCCCAAAAAAATTAAAATTATAAAGTTAAACATTTAATATAAAAGAGAACATCGAGTCAATTCCGATGACATTTGTTTCATATGTACCTTTTTTTAGAATTCCCAAAAATTACAAACCTATATAGGTGTATTATACAATGCAATGATATATTAAAGTTGAAATAAGATCAATTGATGCAATTTAATATAACCAAATGGAATTGCTATAAATGTTACATATGTTTAAAATTTGATTTACATATTAATATGAAAAAACATAAAAAATATTTCAAGAAATGAGACAAAATATATAAGAACATTTCATTTAAAGATATTAAGGAGATTGAGTGTAATATTTTTTTTTATCAAATTGGGAAGGAAAAATGTGTTGTAAAGAAAGATAAAACAAAAAAACTGTTTAAATCTCCATTAGGTCTCCCTAGGAGTTGCTATGAATTACCATTATCAAAACCTTAAAACACTAATTTATTATTTTAATATTGAACTAAAATATGTTAAAGATGAAATGAGAAAATTTGAGGCCCTATAACATAGCCAATTCAAAGAAAAACATTAATAGAAATGAGATAGGTCATATATGAAAATTATGTTCCAAGATTCTAAAACTATAAAGTGTAACATTCTAGATCATGAATGTTGGTACAAGTCAAAAAAACTCTCAAAGCTTGCCAAAACCATAGGAAAAAAAATTAAAATTACACCAATAAAAATTTAATTTGATCGATCTCGTCACGATGAAACCTATGTTGTTTGTTTTTACTTTATCTAGGATGTTATTGATAATTACAAAATTAAAAAAAAACATAGTTAATAATATACTACTGCATTAATAATAAATACATATCAAATCTTGAATAAGATAAATGAAAGCAATATAATGTAAAGAAACCAAAGCAATGTTAAGGTTACACGAAAGGAGAATTTGAGTTTCAGAATAATACAAGGAAATCAAACTATAAAATTTAAAGAAATGTGAAAAATTATATGGGAATGGTGCATTCAAAATTATCGAGGAGATTGAGTGAAACATTATCATTCGTGTAATTTGGTACAAATGTAATGTCTTCGGAAAAATAGCCAACACCTTAAAATATATAAAAAAAGTATTTTAATATGGTTCTTTGGGTCTAGTCCAATGACATTAGTTCATCTCGATCAAACTTCATTCAAATTTTTTTCAATTACAAAAACTTAGTGAGCATAATAATATAATGCGAAGATATAATAAAAATGAAGAGAAATCAATTAAACTAATGCAATGTAACCAAATAAAATAAATTGAAAAGTCACACTAGCAGAGATTTTGATTTACATATTAATTTAACCAATTTAATGGAAAAAATTTAAAAAATCGAATAAATTTATGCTATGGAGATCATGTAAAAGATTTTTTATCATTAAATCAGGTGTAAATTAAAATGTCTAATAAAAAATTTAAAATTTTATAAAATGATATTTTAAAAAAGAAGAATGAATATTTAATTTTGTAGAGCACTAGAAGTAGAGTAAAATGATTTTTGTTGCATCTCTATTAGGCATCATTTGGACTTAATATGAATCATCAAAATAAATAACGATAAATAATTATAAATTATTATTTTAACAAAAATTAAATATATATTAAAGCTAAAAGTGACAAGATGAAGAATAATAACATAATAAAAAAACTATTATAAATGTGACATGATCAGAGATTTAGAGTTAAATACTAATATAACAAAATGAGAGCAAAATATTTTGAATAAATAAGACAAATTATTTTGAAAAATTACATTCCAAAGAACTAAAGAGACAACCTATAATATTCTCAATTGCCAATATACACATACAAATCAAAATTGCTAGTGAAGTGTTCAAAAATCATACAAAAAAAATTATCATTTAAATGCATTTTATTTTATATAGCTCCCCATTGAGTGTGTAGAGTTATTTATTTCATCTTAATTTGATGTTAATTAGAATTAATAGAAATTATAAAGTTAATTAGGCATGAATAATAACAAATTATTATTTTAATGTCAAATAAATATGTATAAAAGCTAAAATAAGATTTATTGATCCAATGTAATGTAAGCAAATAGAAAGGAAATCCATAAAGAAAGGAGATAAATTTTACATAAAAGTTGTATTGTAAGTTAGTAGGGGATAAGATATAAAATACTTGATCACCAAATAAAGTACAAATTAAATTTGAACAAGATGATCAAGGTTAGTGAATAAAACATGCTTTTTACATCATGTTGAGATATTGTTTGAAATTGTTGAAACTATCCAAATTAAATAAATAATTAATTAAAAAAATTATCATGTTAATTTTTTTAAAATATTTATTAACATCGAAATTACATAAATTGATGTAGTGTAATATAACAAAGTCAAATCATTATAAATTTTTCATCAAAGATGATTTAGAGTTACATATTAATGCGACAAAATCAAAGGAAAAAATTTAAAGAAGTAAGATAAATTACATGAGAAAGTTACTTTCAAGTACATAGAAGATAGAGTAACAACTTCAATTAATATGTTTGATACGAAATAAAATGCCTTGGAAAGCATTCAGAATAATAGAACATAAAATATTAAAATATTTAATAATTAATACTTTGTATGATGGAGTTCTCCAAGATGAAACATACATTTATTTTGTCTCAATTAAAATTACAAAGAATTAATAATTAAATAAACCAACATGATAAAAAATATCTTTTCAAATTGAAAAACATATATTAATGATAAAATGAGATAAAATGATTAACTTGGGAGAATTTTAGGGGAAAGTTGCATTCAAACATCCCATGGAGATGGACTATAACATTCTTGATCATCAAATCATATATGAATCAAAATGCCTTACAAAATATACGATAGCATTAGATAAAGTATAGGAAATAATATTTAATTCAATGGAGCATGTTGCAATGAGTCTAGTGACATTTGTTGTCTCAATTAGACATTACTTGGAATCATTATGAATTACCAAATGAAAAAAGGAAAAAATGAAATAAATTATTATTTTAATATTGAGTTAATATATAAGAAATCTAGAATAAGTTAAATGCAAGTAATATAATATCGAAAAATGAATGTGATGTTAAGGTCACAAGAGATTAGAACTATAATTTCATTGTAACATAAGCAAATGAATGAAAAAATCAACAAAATTTTATAAGTAGTATAAGAAAATACATTCCAAGAAAATATAGGGATAAAGTATAACATTCTCGATCATATAATAAAATAGAATTGATGTATCTTGAAATGTGCACCAAAATTTTGAAAATAAAAAAATTTAAAAAAATTAATTTTTCTTAGAGCTCTTTAAGATGAGTCTAACAATGTCTATTTCATTTCAAAATTAATAATCCAAATAATAAGATATTATTATTTATAAATCATGCAAATATATATTAGTTGAAGTGAGAAATTAAAGTGTAAAATAACCAACTGAACTTGATATAACTACGACAAGAGAAAAGAATTAGTATTTTATAGAAATATTACCAAATGAAAGTGATAACTTTTAGTTAATCAGATAAATTATATAAGAAAGTTGCATTCTAAGATGCTAAAGACAACAAGTGTAACATTCTTGATTGTCAAAGAAGTATGAAGTGAAATTTTTTTTAATGCATGAAAACTCTAGAAACAAAATTCTTTAAAAAATATAGAAATGAATATTTAATTGGATAGAGCTCATTCAGAAGATTTAAGCAACACGCTTCTAATATCAATCAGTGAATATTTAGATTTACTTCAAACTAACATCATAAATAAGAAAAAATAATAATCAAATGTAATTTCAATACAAAATAAATATATATATTAAGCTTGGAATGACTCAAATTGATGAAATGTAATATAATAAAATCGAAAAAGTTTAATAGCTATAAGACATTTGAGTTAGAGTTATATATTAATATAACAAAAACATAGTGAAAACCTTGAAGAAATTAAATAAATTGCACAAAAAAGTTTTGTTTTAGGATACTTAATATATCGAGCATAACATAATTTATCATCAAATCATGTAAAAGTCTAAATGTCATATAAAATTGACAAAACCTTAAATATAAATATTTAAAAAGTATAAAAAAATTAATATTTAATTTGATAGGCCAAGTTATGACAGGGCTATCAATGTTTTGAATTTATAATTCAAAGAAGATCAAGTGTGATATGCTCAATCTTCTAATGAGATACAAATTCAAAAATCCAATAAAGCATACAATTACCATAAAAAATAATTATTTAAAATTTTAAAAATGAATATTTACTTTAAAAAGGTATTTATAAATGATTAGGTTGATGTTTAGTATGTCTTGATTGGACCTTTTTTGGAATTAATAAAAATTATTAAGAAACAATCAATAAAAATAAAATATTATTTTTAATATTAAATGAAAGCATATTTTTGATGAAGTGAGACAAATTAAAGCAAAATAGTATTCCCAAATTAAAGAAATGCAAAGATTACAATGGAGGAGAATTAGAGTTTCATATAATATAACCAAATCAAAGAAAACAAAAATTTAAAAAATGAGATAACTTCTATGAGAATGTTGCATTAGAAGATGCTAAGGAGACCAACTGTAACACATCGATCAACAAATATGTTAATAATAACATTTATACATAAAGAATATGACAAGGATAAAAAAACATTTAAAAAATATTATTTTTTTTAATTGTATAAGGCTCTTAGAGATAATTTGAACAATATTTGTGTCCTCTTGATTATATCTTGTTCATGTTTGCTATAAAGTAAAAAAATTAAATAATGGCAAACAATAATTTATAATTTTTATATTAAATACAAATAAATTAAAAAATATAAATATGAAAAACTAAATAATTTTTATGACAAAATAAGGTTATAAGAGATATTATTTATAGTTATGTAGTAATACTGAAAAATATAAAAAAATTTAAAAAATTGATAACTTATAAATCAAGTTTTATTTCATGATAGTAAGCAGATCAAGGGTAACATTCTGAATAGTCAAATCATGTATGAATCAAAACATTACATAAATGATGCCAAATTTCTTAGTGTAAAGTATTAAAAAATGTAAAAGTAAATATTGAATTAGATAACACTTGTTGAGTAAGGCAATTGACATTTATTTCATGTAGATAAGACCTTATTTCAAAAAACTACAAATTGTAAAAATAAAGATGCATAAATAATATCAAGTGATATCTTCATATTTTGTAAAAAAATATTAAAGAAAAATTAGAAAAGTTGAAGCAATGCGGTATAACTAAATCAAAGCAATGTGGAGGTCACGCTATAGGATAATTAGAGTTTTGTAATGATATAACCAAATGAAACAAAATAGGTCACATGATATTAGAATTAGAGCTTCATATTAATATAATAAAATCATATAAAACAATTTGAATTAATGGGATAAGTGGTAAATGATAAGTGCATTCTATGACAGAAAAACTAAAAATATTTGAAAATAAAAATGATTTTTTAATATGACAGTGCTCATAGAAATAATTCTTCAAAAATGTGCTTCATCTAGATTTTTAGAATTATTATACATAAACAATTATATAAGAATAAATAATTAAGAAGAATTAGTTTAATATTAAGTTAAAATATATTAAAGTTGAAATGAGAAAAGTTGAAGCAATATTTTATGGCCAAATTTAGGTAATGCAAAGGTCAAAGGAGAGCAAAACTATAGTTTCGTAGTTGTACAACTAGATCAAAGTGAAAAAGTTTTAATTGAACGACAAAGTGTGCACCAAATTTTTATTCCATGATAATATTTTGTTTAAGCATAACATCCTTGATTGGCAACTTATGCACCAGTCAAAATGTTATATAAACAATTATAAAAATTGAAGATAATAGAATGTCCACAAATATAGAAATATACATTTAATTAGAAAGTTTTAATGAGATTAATCTAGTGATAGTTTGTCTCATCTCCATTAGTCCCATTTGCAATTAGATTAAATTAAAATAAAGAATAAGCATAAATATCAAAAAAATTGTTATTTTAAGATAACATAAATATATACTAAAACTAAAAGGAGATAATTTATATGATATAATATTACAAAATTAAATCGATCTAAATATCACATGAAAGTTTGATCAGAGTTACAATTTACTATATTGAAATAAAAGTAAACTTTTAAATGATAAGATAAATTGATTGTGAAAGTTGCATTCCAAGATATGTTGGATGTAGAGTTTAATAATCTAAATCATACAAACAATTAAATATCAAAATGTCTCATCAAAGATCCTGAAACATTAGAAATAAAATTATTAAAACTATAAAAATGAATGTTTACTTTGATATACGTTTTTGAGATGAGTCGATCGACATTTTTGTCATCTCCATCAGACCTTGCTTGAAATTACTTTGAATTACAAGTGTAAGAAAATGCAAATAATTATAAATTATTTACTTAGTATTAGCTAGATATATATTAAATTTGAAATCAAAAGCATGTTAGCAATATAATATGCATAATTGAAGGACAAACGTTTAGGAAATTGGATAAAGTTTATCAAAAAGTTGTATTCCAAGATATTAAAGATGTAGAGTTCAACATTCACAGCAATCAAATCATATACGAATTGAAATATTTTCTAAAGCTTGCCTAAATATTAAAAATTAAAAAAAGTTCAAAAATATTAAAGTAAATTTTTAAATTTATTCAGCACATTTAATGTGACATACAAAGATTTCTCCATTTCGATCAGATTGATGTCAATAATGAAAGATATAAAATTAAATAAGAAAAATTAATTTTTTATTATTAAGCAAAAGTAAGATGAATCTAGAAGGACAGTAATGTAATAAATGCAATAAAAAGAAAAAAAAGTGATGTTATGGTCATATGAGGGGAGACTTAGAGTTTTATAGTAATATAATTTAGTCAAATTAGAAAATTTGACAAAGATTAATTATTATGAAATATTGCATTGTAAGGAGATCAAAGGTAATATTCTCGGTCATATAATTATTTATGAATTGAATGCCAAGTGAAATGAGATATTATATATGGAAATGTTCCTTTCCAAGATACTAAAGAGATCGAGCATAACGCTTTCGGTTATAGAATTTGACAGAATTTGAAATGTCCCATATGGTTGGCTAGAACCTTAAAAAATGATGTCTAAAAATAAGAAATAATTACTTAATTTGATAGAGTTCATTGAGTGATTAGAATAATATTTTGTTTTATTTAATTAGAAGTCATTCTAAATTTTTGAGAATTATCGAACAATTAAGCAAAAAATTAACAAAACATTTTTTCAATGTAAAGAAATTATATATTATCATAGAATGTAATAAATTGAAGCAATGTTTTATATACTAATGAAAGTGATGTAAATGTCACATGAAAGGTGATTTAGGCTTCCATGGTGATATAGACAAATTAAAACAATAGCTATGAAAAAGTTTTGTAATTTTAATGGAAACATTTCATTCCAAGATACAAAGCACAAACAATATAATATCCTTAATTAGTAAGTTAAGAATGAATTCAAAAATCTTAGAACATATGGTAAAACCTGTGATAATAAAATATCTAAAAATATGAAAATAAATATTTAATTATTATAGGTCATTGAGACTAGTCCAGTGACTTTGTTTTCATCTAAATCAAATCTCATTTGGAGTTACCTTGAATTGTCAAAATAAGAAAGTAAAATTAAAAAATTAATTTTTAAATACTAATTAAATATATATTGAAGTAAAAATGAGATAAATTAAGGAAAGTAATGTAAGGAAATCAAATAAATGTTATAACATTCTTAAAAATATAATTATGAAAAAATAAAAAGGCTTCATTAAGCATGTAAAAGGCTTAGGAAATATTTAAAATATAAAAATTATAATTTAATTTGATAGAGCTCATTGCATCGAGTTCAACAATGGTTGTTTATCCATGATTAAATAATGTTTTGAATTACTATTAAAAACAAAGTTAAATAAGTTAAACAATAATAATTTATTATTTTAATAATAAATAAATACATATTAAATCTAAAATTACATATGTGTTCATAATATAAAGTAAACTAATCAATCTGAAGTTAGGGTTACACGAGAGGAGAACTAGAGTATCATAATTTTATAACAAAATTAAATTGAAAAATTTAAACAAATAAGATAAATTTTATGATAATGTTGCATTCGAAGTTATTAAGTAGATTGAGTGTAGCTTTTCTAATTATATAATCAGGTATGAGTCAAATGTCTCATTGAACATGGCAAAGCACTAAAAAAATTAAGAATATAAAAATAAATACTTAATTTGGTATAGCTCATGCAGTTGAGCCCAAAAAGGTTTTTTTCACCTCAATTGGATGCAATTTTTAATTACTACGAATTAAAATATATATATATTAATATTATGCAAAGATATATGAAAGCAAAAATTAGAAAAATTATTGTAATGTAATACAAACAAATCAAATCTATGCCAAGGTAATGCTAGTGGAGATTTAGAGTTACACATTTGTGAAACGAAGTTAAAGTAAAACATTTGGACAAATGAGACAAATTGTGTGAAAAACTTCCACACAATGATATAAAGGAGGTCAAGTGGTGTATTTTAGTTGATCAAATCATACACAATTTGAAATTACTGATAAAGATATAAAAAATAATAGAAAAAATATTCAAAAATATAAAAACTATTATTTAAAAAGATAATGTTATTGAAATAAAAACAACAAAGTTTGTTACATCTTGATTAGACCTTATTTAGAATATTGTGAATTAAAAAACTAATTAAGTATGCGTAATTATAAATTATTATTGTAATATTTACAAAATTTTTAATGAATTTAAAAAAGATTGATTAAAGAAATGCAATATAACTAAATAATGCATTATAAAACCAACATGACAAAATAATTACCTCTATTTAGTAATATAGGGAATTCAAAGAAACTTTTTTTTATCAAATAAGATAAATTCTGTCAAAATGTTCCATTTGAGCATACTAAGTAAATAGAGCAACATTCCCAATTATCAATACAATTACAAATAAAAATATCTCAAAATAAATACTAAAATCTTAAAAATTGTAATATTTAAAAAATAAATTTAAAAATTAAATTAAATAGATTTGATTGAAGTGAGTCAAAAAAACTTCTTTGTTGTCTTAATCAAACATTTTTTAGAATTATTGTAAATTACAAAAATAAATAAGTAAAAATTAAAATAAATTATAACTATGATTATAATATTAAGTGAATATATAATAAAGAATAATTAAAAAAAATTAAAGTCTCATAAACCATTTTAGAACAATAAAAATGTTTAATAATATAAAAATTAATCTTTAGTTGTGTAACTAAGTGATAGAGCTAACATTCAGGAATGCATAGTAATTTATGAATTGAATGCGTCATAAAAATTGTGAAAAGCCTTAGATTTTTAAAATTATTGAAATGAATACTTAATCAGATAGATGTCATCAAGTTAAGCACAATGAGATTCATTTCATCTCGAACATACCTGGTTTCATATTATTGGAATTAGTTTCAATATTTTGATATTTAATATTTAATTTGATAAATCCTGCTAAGTAAGTCCAATAATGTCTATTTTGTTACAATCAAACCCCATTTTAGAATTACTATGAATTATAAAAATAAATATTCAAAACTAATATTAAATAATGATATTGATTTTAAGTAAATATTTTTTAAAGATGAAATAAGATATGTTTAACCAATGTAATATAACCACAAAAAAATCATTTCCAAAAAATAAAATTTGTTATATAAGAGTGTTACATTCCAATATACTATTAAAATGTATATTAAAGCCTATTGAAATTTGAATCACCATAATAAATAATTAGTACTAATAATAACTTATTATTTTAGTATTATAAAAATATATATTCTTGGTGAAACAAAAAAAACTATTGCAATTTTATACGACAAAATCAAACAAAATTAAATTCCACATGATAGAAGATATAGAGTTATATATTACTATGTCCAACTTAAAGCAAAAGATTTTAATATACAATGTAAATTGCTTTCGCAGGTGGCATTAAAAAATACCAAGGAGATAAAGTTTATTATCATTGATCATCAAGTCAGGTTTCGAATTAAAATATCTTCTAAATCATGCAAAAGCCATTCAAAATAAACCATATAAAAATATAAAAATGGATATTTTATTCGATAAAGTTTATCGAATCGAGTCCAATCATGCTTGATTTGTCTCCATGTAGCCTTGTTTGCAATGTTTTAGAATTACTTATGTAAATAAGAAATTGTAATATTAAATTTCTTTTTTAATGCCATGAATATATTAAAGATGAAATTTTGAAGCAATGTAATATAACAAAATGATAAGAAAAGTTTTTAAGAAACAAAAATTTTTTTTGGAAAGTTGCATTCTATTGTACTGAGGAGATGGACGATAACATTCTCAATCCTCATGACATGTACAAATTAAAATAGCTCATAAAAGATGCAAAAGTTTTTTAAAAAATAAACATTTAAAGTATAAACAAAAATATTTAATTTATAAAGCCTATCATGATAAGTCAAATGATATTTATTTTATTTTGATTAGACATTATTTGGAATTTATAAATTAAAAAAATAAATGATAACTAAATTTTTATTTTTATAGTAATTAAATATATAATAAAGTTGGAATGAAAAAATGTTTGTAATATTTAGGTCATATAGTAAAAAAGTAGAGTTTCATACTAATATAACTAGATCAATGAAAAACTTTTATAAAATAAAATAAAATGTTACAAAAAAGTTACATTCCACGACACAGCATATCAAGCGTAACCTTTTTTTATCAAATAATTAAGTAGAAATAAGATTTCCTTTAATGGCATGTCAAAATGAGAGGAATAACTATATTTTCTTTTAATTTGGTTAAACTCATTGAAATAGGTGCAATGATATTATTTTATCTCCATCAAAACTTTTTTAGAATTTGAAAAAATTACAAAATTAAATAGGCCTAAAGATTTATAAATTAGTAATATAGTATTGAGAAAATATATATTAAAAAGAGAGAAAAAGTTATTGTAATATAACATAAGAAAAGAAAACTGATGTAAAGGTACCATGAGTGTGAAGAAATGATATTAATATTACGATAAAGTTGCATTCCATGATATTAATGCAATTATGAGAGACAAAATTTATCATCAAATAAGGAATGAATTAAAATTACTCATAAAAGCATCTAAAATGTTAAACATAAATTTTTCAAAAATATTAAAATGAATAATTAGGTGGATAGAGCTCATTAAGATGAGTCCATTAATGCTTTTTGCCTTAATCACACAACATTTGGATCTATTGCAAGTTTAAAAAATAAATAAACATATATTATTATAAATTATTACTTTAATTAAGAAAACTTTTATTAAAGTAATATAATAGAATTGAATCATAGCCATGTAAAGTTCACATGTAAGAGGAGTTGGAGTTTCATAGTTATATAAAACAACAAAAGAAAAAAGTTTTAAAAAAAAAGATAAGGTTTATGGGAAAGTTGCATTCCAAGAATCTAAGGAGTCTGAGTGTAAGGTGAGGCAAAGCCTTAGAATACAAAAAAATGCAAAGATGAGTAATTCTTCATAAAGAGTTCATTAAGAAGGCTTTGAAAATAATTCTTTCATCTTCTTGGCACCTCGTTCAGAATTATTTTAAATTATCGACATAATTATTCATAAAAACTAATTGTTTTTTATTTTAACAAAAAATAAGTGTGTTAAAATTTAAAAGAGGAAAAGTGAAGCAATTTAAAATGACCTAATAAAAGTGAAGTAAATGTCACATGATAGGAGTTGTAGAGTTCAAAAGTAATATATCCAAGTAAAAGAGATAGTCTGAAAGATATGAGATAAATTATACAAGAAATTATCATTCAATTACACTAATGAGATCAAGCGTACCATACTTTGTTATTAAATTATGTATGAATTGAAATATCTCATAAAGCATACTAAAACTACGAAAAATAAAATATTTCAAAAATATAAAAAAGAATATTTAATTAGGAAGAGCTTGTTGAGATGATGGCAATGATTTGTTTTGCCTCGATAAGTCTTTGTTAAGAATTACTGCTAATTACTAAAATAAATAAATATATGAAAAATATATCTTTATTTTAATAATAATCAGTATATAGTAAAGCCAAAATGACAAAAGTTGAGGCAATAATAATATAACTATAAGAGAATGACGCAATAAAAAAGAGAAGATTTAAAGTTTCACAGTACTGTAACCAACAATCAAGAAAATAAAATAACTTTAATTGAAAGTTTCAATATTAGATATCAAGTAGATCGAGTTAACCTTCTTAATTGCAAAATTTTGTGTGAATGAAAATGTTTCATATGGCATGTACAAATTATATAAAAATTAATATTTAGTTAAGTAGAGCTCATGGAAATGATTTGAACGATATTTTCTTTATCTCGATAATTCAGTGTTTGGAATTACTATGAGTAAAGAAACCTAATAATGACAAATAGTAATAATACCTTTTTTAAAACAAAGTAAATATATGTTGATGTTTAAATAATTAATTAAAGCAATGTATTAAAACCAAATGAAAGTGATGTAAAGGAAAAATGTAAAGGTCATAAGAGATATGATTTTGAGTTACATAGTAATATAAAAATTCAAAGAAATGAAGTTAAAGAAATTAGATAAGTGGTCTGGGAAATTTTTTTTAAAAGATACTATTTAGATTTAGTGTAACATATTTAATAGTAGATTCAAGTATAAATGTAATTATCACCAAAAGTGTTCCTAAATTATAATGATAAAATGTTTAAAATATAAAAAATGAATAATTAATTAGGTATAGCTCAATAAGATGAGTTTCTTAATGTCTATTTTGTCTCAATTGGAATTACTATGAATTACAAAATTAAATAAGAATAAATAACAATAAAATATACTCTTAATATTAAGTAAATAAATATTAAAACCTAAATGAGATAAAGTGGATCTTTGTAATATGAACAAATCAAAGCGATGTGAAGGTGAAAAAATAAGAGGGTAAGAGCTTCATTGAGATATAATTAAATCTAAATAAAACAATTTGAACAAATTCGATAAATTATATAGGAAAGATACACTCCAAGGTAACAAAGAGATAAAATGAAACAACCTCTATCATCGAATTACCAAAAATTGAAATATCTTGTGAAGCATGTCCAACCATTTGAAAAGAAAATATTTAAGAGGGATATAAATTTATGTTTAATTTAAAAGAGCATATTGAGATGAGTCTAACAAAGTTTTTCATCTAGATCAAAACTTTCTTGGAATTACAACTAACTACCAAAATAAGTAAAAATAAATAAAAATAATTTATTATTTTAATATTAATAAGTAAATAATAAAGGTAAAAAAATTAATTGAAGCTAGATAATATAATCTTATGAAATGATGTTATTTTTATAAGGAAGGAGAATTAAAGTTGATAGTAATATAACCAATTCTAACTAAAAAAAATAGGAAGAATTAAGATAAATTGTTTGGTAAAGTTGAACATGAAGGCTATAATAAATCGAGTAGAACTTCCGTGATTAAAAAATCTTATGCAAATAAAAATGTTTAAAAAGAAGCTAAAATATTAGAAAATAAAATATTTAAAAATGTAAAAATGAAAATTTAATTAGATCAAGTTGATTGAGATAATTTGGACGACATTTGGTTTATCTAAAATAGTTTCAATTTTGAATTACTACAATTAACAAACTAAATATGAAAAATAATAAAAGATATTTAATTTGATGGAATTCAGCAAGATTAGTCTCACAACGTTTAATTTGTCACAATCATGTCATGTTTTGAATTACTACAAATAACCAAGTTAAATATATTTAAATAATAATTAATAAATATTTCAATCATAACTTAATAATTATTAAATATAACATGAAATAAAGTGAAGTAATGTTTCATAGCTGATTCAAAGTGCTATGGAGGTCACAAGATAATAGAATTAGAGTTTCTTCATAATATGACCAAATGTAAGAAAAAACAATGAATAAATAGGAGAAATTGTTAGAGAAGGTTGTATTCCAAGGTTCTAAAGAGATTAAATGTAGAATCCTTGATTATTAAATTTGGTTTGAGTCAAAATTCGATATACAATAGGCCAAAAGTCTCAAAAATAAAATATTTAAATATATGAGAATTAAAAGTTTTTTGGATAGAGCTCATAGAGAATTTTTGCTAATGTATTTGTCATCCCTATTGCACCTCATTTAGAATTACTTTGAATTACAAAATTCAATAAGTATTAATAATAATAAATTAATATGTCATAATTAAATAAATATATGTGAAAGTTAAAATAGGATAATTTTATGTAATATAATATAACCAAATCAAGGCAATGTGAAGGTCAAAGAAGGGGACAATTGGTATTTTTTAATAATCCAAAATGATTGAAACAAAAGAGTTCGTAAGATGAAATAAATTGTACATAAATTTGTATACCAAGATAATAAGGAGATCAAGTGCTACATCCTCCACTATTAAATCATGTACAAATTAATTGCCTCAGAAAGTTGGCCAACGTGTTGAAAAATAACATATTACAAAAATATAAAAATAAATATTTATTGTATCGTGTATTGACTCAAGTCTAATAATGTTTGTTTTAGATTTGTATGACATCTTTTTAAGTTACTAAAAAATTACTAAAATGAAGAATCATAAATAATAAAATTGTACCATTTTAATATTAAGTAAATTGGTATTATAAGAAAAATGAAATAAATTAGAGGAATGTGATACAGTAAATCAAAGACATGTAAAGTTCATAATAGAGAATAGTTAGGGATTCAAAATAATAAAATAAAATAAAATATAAATTGAAGAAATGAGATAAATTTTGTGGGAAAGTTGCACTCGAGAGTGCTATGGAGGTCAAGTATAACATTCACGATTGTCAAATCAATTACATTATTAAACAAGTCAAAACCTCTAAAATGAAAATTTAAATATATCAAATCTCATATTTAATTTCATTTGGAGCCCAACGAGACATTTCTGGCAAACTTCATTTCTTCTTGTGATCAAACACATGGGGAATTTTGGTGAATTGTCGAATAAAGTTAGAATACATAATAATAATTAATAATTTTAATATAAAGTAGATATGACTACAAGCTGATTTGATTCAAATTTATGTACTATTACCTAATAGAGGTAACAAAATGTCACATTAGAGAAGATTTAGAATTTCTTAATAATATTTGAAATTTAATGCAAAAATTAGAAAACTTTTACAATAAAAATGAGTTACAAGACACAATAAAAAAGCATACATAAATTCCTCTATCACCAAATTAGTTATGAATAAAAATGTCCCATAAAGAGTGATAAAATCATATAAGGCAAATTATTTGAAAACATGAAAAGTTATATTTAGTTGGATAAAAGTGCTTGTGATGAGTCCAACAGCATTTGTTTTGTCCTGATTAGACCGATATTTTAAATACTATAGCTTCTTTAAATAAAAAAAACATAAATAATAACACATTATTGTCCTACTCTCAAGAAAATATATATAATCTAAGATAAGATAAATGTGTGTAATAGATTATAAATAAATGAAAGTGACATAAAAGTCAAACAAGAAAAAAATTGAGTGTAACATCATGGATTGCCAAATTAGGTACCAAACAAGATGAACCATAAAACATGCAAAAAAAAATTAAGAACTAGTATTTAATAAAGAAAAAAGATATAAAGGTCAAACAAAAGTTGATTTAGAGTTTTATAATATTATAACAAATTTGAAATAAAATATTTAATGGAATTGGACAAATTCTATTAGAACGTTGTATTCATAGATACTAAAGAGGTTAAGTATAACATCTTTGATTGGTAAATCAGGAAAAGATATAACATTTTTGAAAAATAAACAAAACTTATTTTTAATTCTTACAAAAATTTACAGATTAGTTTGAAATTGGTAAGAGATTGTTGAGATGAGTGCAATGAAATTTCTTCATAATGATTAGATTCATATGCATTTCCTATAAATTATCAAAGAAAATAATCCAAAATAATAGCAAATTATTGGTTTAATATTGGTTAAATATATAACAAACTAAAATGAGATAGATTGAAGGAATTTCATCAAACAAGATAAAAAAGATGTAATGGTCACACAAAATAAGGTTTAGAGTTTGATGGTAATTTAACCATACTAAAGCAATCAATTTGAAGAAAAGACAAATTTTATTGGAAAGTTACATTACTATATCCAAAGGATTTCAAATATAAATTCCTCAACCATCAATTCAAATATGAATAAAAATTTCCCTTAAGCCAAGTTCAATGATGTTTCTTGTCTAAATAGTACCTAGTTTAGAAAAACTACAAATTACAAATGAGTAATCATAAAAAATGATAAATTATTATTTTAATATTAATAAATATATAGCAAAATTGAATTTAGATAATTTGAAGCAATGAGATATATCAAAATCAAATAGATATTAAGCTCTCAAAGGAGAATTAGTGCTGCAAACTAATACTATCAAATGAAATTAAAACTTTTACAAGAGGAGATGAGTTATATAAGAAAGTTGCATTCTAATAAATAATAGAGATCAAGTGAGACATCATTAATGTCAAAATCCCAAAAAAATTAAAACTCCTTGAAAGCATGTCAAGACATTAAATATTTAAAAATCTAAAACTATTTATTTATTAAGATAGAATTCATTAAAAAGTGTCCAACAACATTTATTTTCTTTCGAATAGACCACGTTGAGAACAATGCTTTATTGCAAAAGAAAATAAGCACAAAAAATAACAAAATATATATTAAAAAATATAAACCAATATTTATTAAATGTTAAAATTAGAAAACATAAAACCATGTAATATAAAGAAGTAAAATAATTATAAAGATCAAACGAGGGTAAATGTAGTGGTACATGACATTATCGCCAATTCAAAGTACTAATTTTAAAAAATAAGATAAACTTTTTGTAAAAAAAGTATTCCAAGTTAGTAAGGAGATTGAGTGCAATAGCCTCAATCATCAAGTTATGAATCAAATTCTCTTTTAAAAATATAAGATTGAATAACAAATTGAATAGAGCTATTTAAGACTAGTCCATTGAAATATGTTTGATCTTAAACATTCTTTGTTTGTAATTGCACTTAATTAAAAACTTAAATAAAACTAAATGTTAAGTAAAAATCTATTAATGATATAATGTGATTAATTGCAGTTAAGTTATATTAGAAAGGTGTCATCTAAGATGATCAAGAGTTTGAGTATAAATAATATATCTCATACAGAGAATTTTTAATTAAATAAATGAATATCTAATTCGGTAGTGCTCATTGACGCAGGTTTAATGTTGTTTGTTTCCTCTTAATTTGACAACATTTGGAATTACTTGGAATTAGCAAAGAAAATAGGCATAAAAAATAATATAATATAACCAAATCAAGTCTCTATAAAAGCACAAACATGAAGAAATTTTGTGTTACATAGTTTTATATTAAAATAATAAAAATGAAGGATTTAAATAAATTAAATGGTAATGTTGCACACCAACATACAATGGAGACGTACCATAACTCCAATCATCAAATCTATTCGAAATGATATATAGAAAATGCTTTTGTTAGATTCAGCTTGTCAAGGAAAGTCCAATAATGCTTTTTTCCTTTGCATGGGGCCTTGTTTAGAAATGATATATACAAAATTGAATTGATTAATATTAAAATAATATAACATAAATAAATTAAATTGACATGATGGAGACATGAGTGGTGGTTTAAACTTAGATAATAAATATATTAAAATAAAAAGGAAAAGTTAGAATAAATGAGATAAATCTTTTATGGCAGTTGTAGTATAAAATAATTAATAGATAATTTAGGATCCTTGGTCGCCAAATCTTGTTGGAATTGAGTGCCCCATAAAATGTGCCAAATCCTAAGAAACTAAAAATATTTAAAAACATATAGAAATATATTTAATTTATTAAACCTCATCAATATTAGTCCAATGATGTTTGTTCATCATGATTGTCGTCAATGAAGAATTAGTTCGAATTACAAAAATAAAAAAGCACAATTAAAAACGAATTGTTATTTAAATATTTTTTTTGATGTATATTAAGCTCAAATGAGATAAATTTTAGCAAAGTAGCATAACTAAAAAAATTTCATGTAAACATCATAAAAAAGGAGGTTGAGAGACACTACATTTATTTCTTCTATATGAGACCTAGTTTGGAATTATTAAAAATTATCAATCTTAATAAGAAAAAATAAAAATAAATTTTTATTTTACAAGTTAATAAACATTTAATAAGTGGTAAATTGAAGTTATGTAATATAACAAAATGAAGATGAAATAAATGTCGCACGATTGGAGAATTAGAGTTTATAATAATATATCAAAATCAAGGTTAAAAACAAAAGAAATAAGATAATTTTTTTAGAATTTTGCATTGTAAGATAATATGGTGAATGAGTACAATAACCTTGTTCATAAAACAATGTTTGAAATGAATATCTCACAGCCCATTCTAGAACACGTGAAATAAAAAAAATAGAAATTAATATTTAATTGAATGATGTTAGTTAAGCTTGATTGACATTTATTTTGTATCAATTAGAAATTATTTGGAAGAAGTATGGATTAATAATAACATAAATATAAATAATAGTTAATTAAATATTTGTCAAAGTAAAAATGAAATAAATTGTAGCATTGTAATCTAACTAAATTAGATTGATGTAAATGTCACGTAATTTGAGATTTAGTCTAACAAAAAATATAAACAAATCAAAAAAATGTAATAACATAAAATAAAAGTTTAATTAGATGAAACTCTCTGAGTCCAATAATATTGCTTCATTTTGGTTTAGCTTG